>CM062812.1:508470951-508776680 GCA_031772625.1 Pinus tabuliformis
GTGGAACTATGTTCATCACGCTCTTTTTAGAGATTTTTTTATCTCATAGACAACACATGCAACAATTATGCCCAATACGCATTAGAGAAGTTTATTTCCTTTCAAGAGTTTCCTTGCCATGTTCATAATTGATTCATTCTTTCTCTCTACTACACAATTCTCTTGCAATATCTGGTTGTCAACTGGCTTCTAATTCCCTATTGTTTGTAGTAAGCATGGAATGAATTCGAATCATATTATCCACCAAGATCTTATCTCAATACCTTGATCTGATTATCACTTTGTTTTCTACTAGGGATTTGAATTCTTTGAACTTTTCAAAACTTTCATACTTCTACTTCAAAAACTAAATCCATGTATTTCTACTGAAATCATCAATGAATGCGAGGAAGCAATAACTTTCACCAATCAACTATGTTCACATAGGACTGTATGGACTAGTTCTAGTGGCTACTTTTCTTGTACGCAACTCTTTTAAAATAACCTTCACAATGTTGCTTTCCTATGATACAACACCCACAAGTAGCAAAGGGTTCTCTGATGGGAGGTAATCCTTTAACCATTTGGTTATGTTGTAACAATCTTAAACCAAAGAAATGAAAATTTCAAAACCGAAAGTGCCATAACTAATTATCATTAGAACATGAAACCATAAAATAACTAACTCTACTTTTGTAATTCATGATTATATTAAATATTATTTTCCACGTTCGTTATCAACTACTTGTTTGTGGTATTGTCAGAAATAACACAATATTCTCTCTCAAAAAAACTATGTATCCTTTCTACATTAACTAAACAACACTTATAAGATTATGTTTAAAACCATGGAGCATAATATACCTCTGAAATTATCTTTAGCTCCCCCTGCTTGGTCATATTGTTGACTACTCCCTTTCCATCAACAACCACAATCTTGTTAGTCCCCAATTTTACCTTTGTCTTTACATATTGATCCATATTTACAACCATATTCTTGTATCCAGTCATGTGGTTGCTGCAACCACTGTCTAATAGGCAAACACTATCAAAAGGTTCATGCATAGTATGGCTAGCCATGAACATGGAGTCACAATTTTCTGTAGTGTCATTAGCTCTCTAATTTCCTTTATCAGCTATCTTCTAATTTCTACAATCACACACATAATGATGAAATTTGTTGTAATAATAATCTCAAACCTTTGATTTGTCGACTCTTTGGTTGTTGTTGAAGCTTCTTTTGTTTCTTCCACTTTCTTGTTCCTCCTCTTATTTTCAATCTCTGTAACAACCATTTCATCTACCTCGTCCTCTGCCTCTTGATCTACCTCTATCTCAACCTCTGTCTCTTATTATAGAAACCTGTCTTTTAAAAGTGGCTTCAAAGGAGGAATCGTTATTTCTGTCTTTCCTCACCTCATGGGATAGAAGGGGTCCCATCAATTCATCAACTGCTAACATTTTCAAAGCCTTGGCTTCTTCAATAGCTCCTTCTACAACATGAAACTTGGTAGACAAAGATATGATGACCTTCTAAACCATTGTCTCATCTTTAATGTCATCATCATAAATCTTTTACTAGTTTATAATAGTCAAAACTCGATTCATGAATAAATAAATATCCTCTATTTCCTTCATATGTAGACTTTCAAAATATCTCCTAGTATTTTGGAACTTAACAATATTGATTTTGTTCATACCTTTATAGCTTGTCATCAAAGTCTCTCGCATTGTATTTGCTGAAGAGGTGGTCATAATATTATTGAATATTGCTTGGTGCACTCCTTTTTGGGTAAGTTTCAATGCGCGTGCATTCTTATTTTTTATTATCCTCAATTGCTCCCTTTGTACATTAGTGAGAGCTTGTTCTGATTCTTCATCCTTAAGTTCTAGAAATCATTTATTTGTAGAATTTTAGACAAACATGATCTAATTCTCACTAGCATCTACAAAATATAATTTTAATTTTTTTTTTCAAATTAAATAAATTGAAATCTTTATATATATATATATATATATATATATATTAAATATTTAAAGATAAATTTTAACATATTTCACAGTGAAATATTTATACTTATAACTAGATTAACATAATATTCAATTATTTGTTGGAATTTTATATTTATTGTTATGTTTTTTAATGTAATTAAATATTTTACATTCTAATTAGTACACATTACATGTTTGTCGATCTGGGCGTCTTCCTCTTTCCCTTACCGTATCATCCGTCTATATGGAGGTGGGATTTGGGTTTCCACCACCATCCTCGATCCTACTCCTGCTCCTGCTCCTACTTCGCTGATCTGGGTTTGTCTGTAGATCCAGATCAAGTCAGATCGTTGTCCTAGCCGCTTTCTGCAACGGCCAGGAATTTAAAAGGCTATTTTTAATTCTTCCACAGGGCTTTTTCATTCTTTCGTAGGTTTTTCTGTGTAAGGCTCGTTAGCTCGATAGGGTTTTTTTCTGTGTAAGGCTCGTTAGGGAGGATTCCAGGTTAGTAGGGTCTTTTTGGAGGGCCAGAAGAGGTCGGAGGATGTGCGCCAGACCCAGATCGACCGCCTTCTCCAATAACTGTCCTCCCGCGGCTAGGGTTTATCTTTGTCGTTGTCTGCATTGATCGCTGCTGAGAATTGCTTGTTGCTGTAGGGTTTGTCTGCAGATCCAGATCAAGTCAGACGCTGCATGTCCATAGGGCTTTTTCATTCTTCCGCAGGGGCATACATAAGCTTGGGAATCATTGATCGACCTTGATCCAGATGGCTCCCAAGCTTCGCGAAGATAGCTGCTGGCTCAGTTCCGTCTGCCTCTACGGGGCAAGCTCCTGCCTATATCATCAATGAAGCCCTATCTTCCACCATCGAGGTGGTCCAGGCCTCACTCGATGAGGCTTTGAAGTTTTTGAAAGTGCCCTAATCTGTCGGTCCAATGGTTTTTGGCCGCGACTGACAGCTTTCCATAGTTGGATTTCGAAGGTATGGAATCCTATCATTTCTGATGAACTTAATATCCACCCCTACGCTAGGGTTTCTTTATAGTAGATTTTGAAAACCCTAAAAGCAGACAATGTATTCTGGATTCTGGCCCTTGGTTTTGGCGAAACTCAGGCCTATTCATGAAGCCATGGAGCCCATCATTTGATCCCTCAATGACAGTCATAACCTCAGCACCAGTTTGAGTGAGATTGCCAAACCTACCATTGCATCTCTGGAATTTCTCCTTGCTAAAAGCCATTGGAAATACAATTGGGAAATTTTACTGCAATGTCCAAAATAGAGGAATATGCCAGAACAACCTATGCACGCATCTGTGTGGAAAGGAGTTCAACACCTGATTCCCAGCTGAAATAAACCTAACAAGTAAAGAATATGTGTGGAACTAGAAACTCAATATGAAAGTGTCCTCTTTAGATGTCGATCCTACTTTGAGACAGACCATCTAGCCAAAAATTGCCCAAAAGCCTCCTAGAAAAATTCTGCTAGAAAGAGTCACCACAGATCTACATGGTGGGAAGGAGCACAAAAAGAACATTACGCTGTCATCAAGGAAGAACACTCTCCAGAAAACTCTGAATCGCAAGAAATCGGGAAGAAAGAACAACTCTCAAGACAAGCAAGGGGAAAGCCCCGCCAAACAACAAAAAAGTAAACTCGACAACCCCTCAAGCATCAACAGTTATGAGGATTCGAGTACCGCACAAAATAAATCTTCATTTAACAGTAAAGCATATCTCCTAGACCAAACTTCTCTCTCCGACTATCCTCAAAAGGACAAACACAACGAATTGCGAAGCTAAGATAAGAACCATAAGAGATGAAGGATATGCAAGATAAAAGAAGTTGGAAGATCATAGAGAAAAAAAGAAAGCTACAGCACCAATCTCGCGAAGAAAGACGAGAAGCCAGACAATTAAGAACTAAGAAAATTATAGGTCTAATAGACCAATTTGGTCTCAGTGGACGTTAACCACCACCACCACCATCATCATCATAAACTCAATTAAAACCTAATCAATACACATTACATGTTATATAAACTCAATTCAAACCTAATTAGAAAAGATAGGTATCATTCATCTCATTATTCAAAATAAATTCAATAAAAATAATTAATATCACTATGAATATTTAAATTAATATTATACTTTTCTAATTTTTAAAAATAATATATCTATATGTATATATATATAAATTTTAGATATTTTAAAATGTTTTCTCAAATTATATTTAAATTCGGATAGATTTATCTTAATTTTATTTAGCAAAGGCTTAAGAAAGACAAATCTTTCAAGATACAAAGGTATTTTTAAGTGCAAAATTTGAAGAAAATTTTGACTTCTAAACATTTGATCCTCACTTGAAAAATCCCAAACTAAAAGGGATTCATCATCTTTTAAATAATATAAAATTACTGACTATATTAATGTAAATTTCAAATATGAAAATATTCTTATTTTAATTTATTAAAATTATATATATATATATATATATATATATATATATACACACACACACACACATAGAGAGAGAGAGAGATATCTGTGTGGGGGGGATTATTGTAAATATTGAATATTTATATGCTTGTTAATTAAATTTAATTATAAATTTGTGAAACCAAGTAGTTATAAATATGAATAATTATTTTAACTTATATAGTTAAATGGGTCTTTATTTATACATATTATTTATTTATATTTTTTATATGTGTAAAATTTAGTATTTATATTGATAGTAGAAGAAGATTGTGCTAGCCTACCACTAGTGAAACCATACCCAACACAAAATTTCAATTCTTTCAAAATATCAAAAGAAATATGGATTTTTTTGTTGATTGAAGAAAAACATGAGATTTATCTATTTTGTCACATAATCCTTCTTCTCTATGGAGATAAGATATGAAAGCATAAAAATAAACTATATGTAGAGAGGAAAATAAGCATGTATGTTTTTTTTCTCATAATCAATAGCTTTGAGGGGGATGGGATCCTTGTTACTACCACAAGAAAAACCAAGATGAGTAGGAGGTCCCATTTTCTATTTAATTTTTACAATTATGCAGTTTATTTCCATTAGAAGTTGTTTCATTTTTTCAAGAGACAAGATGATCTCGTGTTTGATCTCATTTTTATCTACAAGCACTCTCCCCAAGAAAAACTTGATATATGAGTAGACATCAAATTTGTACATGTTGAAATTATACTTTCCCCTTATATGACCAACATTAAGAACCCAGTCTTCCAACTCAGCAAACACTTCAACCCCTATAAGATTACTCTGCTCATTGGAAAGTTCCCTTTTCATTTGAGTGATAATTTCTTGGTTTGGTTGATGGGTCAAATCCTAGTAGAAAGTGGTTGAGCTCTCAACTTGGATTTGGTCTTTGGAATAGCCTCTATGTTGGTAGTAATTTGTTGTATGCCTGAATCTAGATCTTTGTTGTGGCACGACAATAAACCAAAAATTTGAGAGGGTTGTGGTAGGATTGAGTGGTCTCGCAAGTGTGGAGGAACCCAAATGCCACTCCCAAACCTTACTAAGACGTGTTAGAGGTTGATTCACTTCTAGGCTTGGAAAAATTGTAGGAGAATAACATCGATGAAACCAAGAGTTAGGAAAAAAACAACCAAATACTCTGAAAATAACTATGCACAACAAGTTTTCTTAGCTCTAGATAGGGCTTGCCTAAGGGATGACACTATGCTGTCGGCTTGTACATGTGTGAACTATGGAGTATTGTGTGCTCAAAAGGAATGTAAAAGTATAGAGAACCATAGTGCCAAAAGGGAGGATGCCAACAATAGCCTAGGAAGAGTAAACAGTTGGGCTGGGCCAACATTTCCCTCTTGATCATTGAGCTAGTAGTTTGACTCCCCCAACAAAAAATCTATGATACTAGGTAGGAGATGATCTACTTGTTGCACACTTTAGAGAATTGAGAAGAAGGGAATTCCCAACACATGAGGATTGGAACCTAACTGCTGAAGAAACCCAACTTTTTTGTGCTCCATACTACTCCCTTCTATAAGTATCCCTATGTGGTGTGTGAAGTCTTGGTTGAGTACCCATTAATGGATGATCATTGAATGTAGGAAAATTGATGGGATTTTTCCCGTCATCCATATCGATGAGAGCTATATTGTTAGAAATATAAAACCAATGCAAATCCCATGGAAACCCTCTTTACATCGATAACCAAGTTAAATAACGAATGCAGTGCAGGCCCGCCGGGTGGAGAGATATTATGGTCATCTGTATAATTTACATGTCTTAATTGTAACACCCGAGGGACTTGTTTCATGTTGTAGCGGCTCAGTCATGGTTTAATGGACGGTAGCAACACAATCCCCATATTTGTTGACTTGGGCACCCCATTTCGGGGATGCATCTGGTTGCATTAAGAATTGACATTCTAGCTTGAGAGAAGATTCAAGGATGGAATACCAGGGGGAGGAGAGATGATTGAATTGATGAGAGAAATCATTGTTGGCTAGCTTATTTTCTATTTCATTTCCCATTCAATGAATATGGGAGGGGATGACAACATGGGTTTTTAGCTATGGGAAGTGTCAACTGTAAAATCCATTTGAATATCCAGCATTATGAGACCTTTAATAAAGGAGAGGCATAGAGGATTTTAGAGATCATTGAGATTATGAGTTTCATGTCTCCTTAAACGATAAGACTAGAATATCCTTATGTTATTGTGATCTTTAATCATTTTTCAAGAGTTTTTTTTGTGAACTACATTATTAATGTACTTCCCCATATATGCATAGAAGATATAAAGGAGTGAGCTCACGTGATCTTTTAAAGCGTCCCCAAATCTTACATGGGCTAGGTTACCTTTTGAGGCCCCATTAAAACTGAGCTTCAAGAAGTTTTTGTTGGGAGGAGACTAGATTGCAAGTGTGGAAGTGAGGCTATGGGTGACACTGGGAGATGTGAGGGCGCTTAGATGAAGATGTGAACATTGTAGAATGAGAGTTTTTACTCTTATGGCCTCATAGTCGTGACACAGAGATGTGAGGGTGCCTAGATGAAGATGTGAACTTTGTAGAATGAGAATTTTTACTCTTGTAGCCTTATAGTCGTAACCCCTTAATGATTGAACTACAATTGTTTCTCAAACCTTATATACATATTACTTGAAACCTATATACATATCTTATTTAAATTTATTTTTATAGAAAATTTTGTTTATAATTTTATTAATTAAAAAAATAATTATTATTTATTACTTTACATTGTGTTTTATTATTATTATTATTATTTTAATTTAACCTATATACATATTACTTGAAACCTAATACATATATTATTTAAATTTATTTTTATGAAATTTTTTTTTATATTTTATAATAAAAATAATATTATTATTTATTACTTTACATTGTGTTTTATTATATTATTTTAATTTAATATTTTTTTTCGGACACCACCGCGTATCTCCAATACTAATTGATAAACATTTAGACCCATTTACCACCACTACAACCTCTCTTCCACTCTATTATCACAACGAACAACATCTAAATATCAAAATCATTTTTTAAATATCCCCGTCCAATATTTATATAACATTCACATTAAAGTCATATTAAAAACTCTCTTACACATTCTGACAAACACTCCCGATTCATAGATTTTCGAACTAAAGCAATGGTCCCTATTAAAATTTATTAAAGCCAATGGTCCAATCAAAGCCTCACACACAAAGCTGTCACTATTAAAATTTATTTACAATGCTCAAAGCTTGCAGTATTTGAATAGGGGCCGGTTGACCGAGAGGAAAACGCGATGAAGCCACATGTTTGTGGAGATGGCGTGTTTTTCGCTGCATCATAATTAATCGCATGTTCAAATAATTAAAGATATTCGCTTCAATCAAAAGCTCAGAAAAGTTTTCCTTTTTCCGTCAAAGGTGTAGATTTAGTCGCAACCACCTTCAAATAAAGTTAATGGTGGGAGGCGTTGGTGCAGACATGGATTTCCTTGGTGTTCTGAGGAAGAAGGAGAAGGTTGAGTTAATGAAGAATCTATGCAACCCAGAGGGGATCCGGAATGACCAGACCAGGTTGAATTTAGCCGTTGGTGCAAGCACTGCGGAGGCGAAGGATAACAGCAAGAATGCTCCGAGATTTGATGGTTCGTTCAAAAACTGTGTTTTTGAGAAGGGGAGCTTTCTTTCCCTATTAAGAGATGGGGTGATGTTTGAAGAGCACGGTGGGGAGGAAAAGGGGTTCCCTTCTTGGATTAGCACTGTTAATGGAGTTTCTAAGCGCTCAGTTGAAGAGTGCATTCCTCGGTCACTGGATCTCTCCGTTCTTGGAAAATGTTCTAGTTCCATTAATTTATTCACCAACCAGTCCGGTTTTGGATCCCCAATAGGACTCAAGGGGGATTCGACCACAAGACGTGGTTAGATGATGATCAAGCTGTTTCTTCTGGACATGTGACCAGTTTTAGGTGTGGATTCCAAAGGATAGAATAGTTAGTTGTGCGTTTATTTTAAGCTAATTTATTGTGTTCACATAGGTCTGTGATGTTAATGGTAAGCAAGTTTATTTTCGAATCCAGGCCCAAGCAATCTCGTGCACAATTGACAATTTTCTACGGCGGAACAGTGAACGTTTACAACGATATTCCTGCTAATAAGGTATGGGATTGCCAAATTTAGATTTTTGTTGAGGGTTGGAAATTGTAATTATTTAGAAATGGGGAGAGTTGGATAAATTTGGAGAGTCAGGTCAAGCTCACCGTTTTTCTGAGTTAAGTTATATTTTGGAAAAAATGGAATCTAAAGTTAGATAAATTTTTAGAGTCAGTTCAAGTTCATTGAATTTTTGAGTTAAGTTATATGTTGGAAAAAGTGAAATTTAGCGTATATGTGCCTGTTAAGTTATTTTGATCTACTTCCTAATTGAAAAAATTTAAATACCCTTAACCAAATTAAGTCAAGTCGAATCAATCAAATTTTAAATGATCAATACGAAACAGCCGCTTTTCTCCGTACTTTAAAATATGGGCAAGACCTAGTTTAGGCCAATAATGGCATCTGTTTTACAGGCTCAAGCCATATTGTTAAATGCCGGCGGTGGAAATTATTCTAATTGTCCAGTTATTCCAGTTGCCCCGAAGGGCCGTGAATCGCAGATCACTGACCTGAAAACATTACTTCCTCGTGTGGAGTTATCGAAGGGGTCACGCATCCAGCACGCACCTGCTAGTTGCAAGATGTACGCAGGTAGGTCTAAGGCCACCAGTTATCGAAGACCATCAATATATGAGATAATACATTTTTTTTGTTGTTGGCAAATTCAAGTAATATTTCTGGATGGCAATCTATTAATCCTTATTGGCATGACCTTGTTTAACGTTTTGAGTGTTTTTTCAGAAATTATGTGAAACCATTTGGTGGAGATTTTTATAAATAAATTTAGAATTTTGAAAAACTCTAAAACATTTAATGATATTTCTTGATTGCATTTGATTTGAGTCACACCAACTTTAGATTTTTTACATTTTTTTTAAGCATGTCTCCTTTCTTAAGGGAAGATACAACAACCACCTAAAATTCATGATCAGTCCACTTGCTAGGCGTATCTTCATAATAATTTCACTATAAAGACTACTGATTCCTGGTCATGCCTTTTGTCAATGACTTGTGATCAGATCTTCCACTAGCAAGGAAGTATTCTCTTCAGCGATTTCTGGAGAAGCGCAAGGACAGGTAACATAATTACTTCTTATTTGTCATTCTGGTTTACAAACATTATGCATCCATGTATGGTGAATGGGCTGTGCCAGCTCAATGTTTATTGATTGCATGTCCTCGTAATATATTGCATCTTGAAATTTTCTTTTACAAGGAGATGCAAAGTTGCATCTTGAAATTTTCTTTTACAGAGAGATGTAAAGTTGCATATATTGCACCAAATTACAGTAATACATGGTATCTGAGGGCTTATTCTAAACCCATCATTCTTGTCTGTCAGCCATTGAAGCTCTCACTAAAAACTAGAAATAAAAGTGATATCATCTGTTGTGCTGTGCAGGCTTAATGCAAACGCAAAGTCGCCATATAGTACGGTAGCTGCAGCAGACGATAGTAAATTTCAACAATATGCACCGTCGTCGTCAGACTAGAATTCTTCTCGACCATGCAAGGCCCTCTCATATTTTCCAGAACAACAATTTTAATGAGTATTTTGATAATACATTAATACCACTGTGTATTCCCGTTATTCATAGGTATTTATAGTCGGTTAATCGAGATTGCCCAGTTCTAGTTACTGAAGATGGCTGACCGCAACTACCTTCTGTTTGGTTCGTATTTCATAAATTAATTACTTGAAAATGATAAAGCAGCTGTTCCTTTCTGCATTTTTCTCATGTTTTCAGCCATAGGCCCACACTACAACGAATATCTAGATATTTATGAATCCTTGTTATACACATTGCGTTCACATTAAATATTTGTTTGTTTGGAGAAATCGGTCGCGACCACATGTAGGTCCGTGAGTGATTTTACATATTCTGCACGCGGTATATAGATATCGATATATATATTTCCAGAACTATATCGAGTATCGATTCCAGAACTGTACTGACCTATTAAGATATTGCGGATATTTTGAAAATTTAGAAATATGTGTCAAGGTTAAATGGGTTTGGAAAATATCAAACTGTAAAAGTGAAATTAAGGAAATTTTATATAATTGTGCTTTTTCATTTGGGGCTTGCCACTTGAAATATTTCCAAAGTGATTAGTCCCGGCTTTGGCACCTGAGGAATTGGAATGAAAGTTAGAAGTTGACCTGCAATTAATTCGATGTTTCACTTATTTTTAATTCGATGTTTGACTTAATTTTTTTTTTCCGTAGTCTAACGTTATTTTGGGAAATTTTAATTCTATTTTAAAAAAATAGAATTTGACTAGGATTTTTATAAATTCAAGTAAAAATTTCAAATTTCATAATTTTAATTGTTTTAGAAGTTTTTGATGGTGCTGAATCTATTTCCATTATCAAAAACATAATTCAAATACTACATTTACATTGTTTATTTTACTTTTAATCCACTGCAAATCTCAAACTCATTTTCAATTTTTTTGAAAATTGACTTTTATTTTGTTTTGGTTGGCTTTTGCAATTTTTTTAGACACGGTAATTTCCCTAAAATGAATGCAATTTTTTCCTTATCATTATTTTTTTTTGTTGGGAAGAGTGTATTGGGTGTAAGGAATTATGATGATTATGGGAAGTTTGTTGGGAAGAGTGTATTGGGTGTATGGAATTATGATGATTATGGGAAGTAAAAAGCCATTGTTAAGGCATGGGTTGATGAATCGTTACATGAACTCGAACACGGAACAGAGCAGAAGAGGGTGATATTAAAGGAATCACTTTTTTTTCTCCATGTTCCAAGGAGGTGATGGTGAGCATTAAAAATGTCTTTTCCTTCTTTTAGTGATACAATTTTATTTCTATTCTAAACTAATTTTGTGATATAATTTTATTTATATTCTAAACTAATTTTGTTCCACAATTTACTTCCTACGGGTGAATATTTGGTTTCTAGCTATCATCTATGCTATTTCGCGATGCCGAGGGACTTATGTTTTTTCGTATCGACCTTTGTATTGTGTTACGAGGTACTTTATATGTTGGGTTGTATTCATGTTCTCTGTTGCACTGTAATTTTCCTCATGGACCATGGTAGTCTAGTTTTCATATTGAACATGTCCTAGTTATGTTAAAGATTATTGTTTTTTAAAAGTTATATGGTTATAAGAGTGCATAGATTTTCATTATAGGTGCATCCTTCTATCAATCAAGTAATTATTTTTTCAAAATTTCTGAGTTTGTCTTTTTCAAATGCGATATTTGAGTTTTGGATTGAGCGGAGAAAATATATCAATAAATTTATATATAGAGGTTGTTCATTTTTTTTTCAGTGGGAGAGAGAATCCTCGCTGAAGAATCATAATACATCATATATCGCATTGTATTCCTATGGTTGTTGAGTTCTCTTTTCTTGGATTTCTTAATATGACATGTTTCACAGTTTGCAACTGTATATATTATTTTGTTTTAACCTTTTTCTATGTGTTTTCATTGCACTTTCTATTGTTGCATCATAATTATGGCAGTTTTTCTAAAATAATTTGCTAATACGAAGAATTTGTTCCATGATAATCAATTTTGAAAAACCCAGTGATTATTCATTGTTAACTAGTTGGATCCCTATAATATATTATCAAGAGTTTATTATTTTAGTTAAGTACCGACATACACCACTCTACACTTATTTTGTTATAGTTACTCATTTTCTGTACCTTATTTTTATTTTTGGGAGTTGAGCTTCCATTGGCCTTATTCAGCCTCCCTATGCCATTGGCCAATGAGCCTCCCTATGCCATTCCTAGCATGGCAGTAGGCCATAATATTTTCTCGCAATTGTTTGCAAAAATTGTCTTTACTTATATTGTCTATACAAATTTTGGAATATCTATAATATTTATAAGATGGAGCTAGACTTTATTGATCTCATTGAAGAATTTAATGAAGGGAAATATACGCATAATAGTTGTTGTTCAGTATAACTAAGCTTTGAACTATATCGATTATCGATTCCAGAACTGTAGTGACGTATTAAGATATTGCGGATATTTTGAAAATTTAGAAATATGTGTCAAGGTTAAATGGCTTTGGAAAATATCAAACTGTGAATGTGAAATTGAGGAAATTTTATATATAGTCAAATTGTGCTTTCTCATATGGGGCTTGGCACTTGAAATATTTCCAAAGTGATTAGTCGCGGCTTTGGCACCGGAGGGACTGGAGTGATGGTTAGAAGTTGACCTGCAATTAATTCGATGTTTGACTTAAATTTATTTACCGTAGTCTAACGATTATGTTCTTTTGCCTGGAAAGTTTTTGAAATTTTAATCATATTTTACAAGAATTTCGGTGGGATATTTGTAAATCCAAGTAAAAACTTCAAACTTCATAATTTTAGGTGTTCTAGAGGTTTTTGATGGTGCTGAATCCATTTCCACCGTCAAAAACACATCTACAAGATTTTTTGAAACTTTTTTGCCCGTATTCTGGCCACTTTTGGCCCTCCGGTAATTCTTTGGCCTCCACTCCAATTTTTTTTAGTTTGGCAAAATTTAATCAAAGTCTTTCTAAAATTTTAATCAAAGTTTTGGATTGGATCTCTTATTGGAAATTTATCCAATTCTTTTTGTGGAAAGATTGAAAAGAAGTTCTTAAATCATATCTAAACTTTTCTAAGTCTTATCCAAAGTACTAACTTTCATACATAACTTTTCTAAATCATGAATAATATCTAAAGTGTGGTTTTCATATATAACTTTCCTTAATCATATCCAAATTCTGGTTTTCACATATCTATATTTTATAAATATACAAAGTACCTTGGCTCATACATCAATTTCCTTAATCATGTCCAAATTTTGGTTTTCATATGTTTATATTTTACAAATATCCAAAGTACCTTGGCTCATACATAAATTTCCTTAATCATATCCAAATTTTGGTTTATATATATATATATATATTTTACAAATATCCAAAGTTCCTTGGCCACCCATCAATGTTCTACCCACCTACCACCTCTGCCGACCTTCTATTCAACTGCCACCTCTACCCCCTTTTGTTCTATGCTTTTTTCCCACCTGCCATCTCTCCTGACCACCACCAAGCCCATAGTCCATAGCTTAGTTGCATCAAAGAAAACCAACATAGTTTGCTACCTAACAGACCTAGTTTGTATTAGATGCTCTCATGCCAGGAAGGGAAAATCAAGAATCTACTTTGGTTTGTTGGTATCAAAAGTATGTTTTCATTTAAAGTCTTAGACATAGACAATAGGAGAAACAATTCCTATAAAGGCAGGTAGAGGGAGCATAGTCAATTCATTTTGAAAACAAGAACCAAGGGTTTCGATACAAGTTTTTCCGGGCCCTTGCCTATGACTTGATTTTCCCGCATCTTGCCACAAATGAGAAAGAATGAGATCTAAGTGTTGGGTTGTGTTACATTCTTTCCATGACTAGCCCACGTAGTTAACCGAGGGGTTAGAAGGGGGGCGGAGCCCCCCCTTTGTTGCATTGATTACATAGTGGGGAGAGTCACATGGGGTTTGAGTGGTGCAGGTAACCCCACTCTATGGGGTCTGGGCCTACCTATAGTTTTGTGCATGTTTTTCGCACATGATTTTGGACGCGATGTTTTTTGGTCCATGGTTTTGAACACGATGGTTTTCGGTCCATGGTATTGGATGCTTTGGCATGTATAAATATGTATTGTAACATTGAAAGGAAAATAATGAAAAATGAAGCTGGTAGTCCTGGTTTTGGGATCTAGGGGAAAATCTCTATGTATATGTGTTTTATGTGTTATGCTCTCGCATTGTTTATTTTCTGTGTTTTAGAATTTGTATGGAGGTAATTTTTGTATGGGGTTAAAACCTACAATTGGAATTAGAGTTACTTTAGCTTCAAGGGGACGCCTTTGGTGTTGAGGGGTTTTGCTCGGACCTGTGATAGACCCTGTTCAATGGCAGATCTGCGGGATCGATTCTGGCAGTGAAAGAAGATGGCGAGCAATGGAAAGATACAGATCGAGAAATTTAATTGTCAGAGTTTTGAGTTGTGAAATCTCAAAATGGAGGATCTGTTGGTGGATAGAGATCAGTGGATCACGGTAGATCTGGGTACTAAACCAACAGGATTGTCTTATGAAGAATGGAAGAAGTTGGATTGGAAGGAAAAGAGCACAATATGATTGTGTGTCTCAAATTAAGTATTGATGAATGTATCAGGGGAAGATGCGACGAAGGCTTTGTGGGACAAGTTAGGAACTTTGTACCAATCTAAGTCTCTAGTGAATAAATTATTCCTACGGAAAAAGATGTATAACCTAAGGATGAAAGATGGAGACTCGGTGATAGAGCATCTGAATGTGTTTAATACTGTGGTAAGTCAGTTATCTTCTGTTGATATCAAAATTTCAGATGAAGATAAGTGTAGTTTGTTATGTTCTCTACTTGTGGGATAGTCTAGTTATTGCAATAGGTAGCAATGCAACTTCCTTGTAGTTTGATGAAATAGTTTCATCCTTACTAACGGAGGAGAGGAGATGGAAAAATATGGAAAGCCAAAATGGTGATGCCTTGTCTGTACGAGGACGGCCCTAGAATAGAAATAAAAATAAGTCATTGAGTGGGAGATCTAAATCTAGAGGGAGATCTAAATATCCAGGAAAACCTGTAAAGGTGGTGTGCTTGAAATGCGGAAAGGAAGGGCACTACAAAAGGGACTATATATCTAAAGCTCCTGACAAAGGAAAGGGATCTGATGATGCTCCCTTTGCAGAGGTGAAAACCATTTCAGATGAAGGTGGGGATGTCTACATAGCTTCTTCAAGTACACATGTAGATCATGAGGCATGGTTGATTGACTCAAGTGCATCCTTTCACTTCACTCCCCATAGGGAGTGGTTCTGCGAGTATGAAAAGTATGATAGTGGTGATGTATTCTTAAGGGATAATAGGAAGGCTAGATCATTGGTCACGAAAAAGTAAAGTTGAAGTTGGAAGGTGGAAGGGTTAGAACACTTCCGGGTGTTCCACATATTTCTGCATTGGCCAAAAATCTAATTTTTGTAAGCAAGCTGGATGATGCAAGTGTAAAAACAATGTTCGAGAATGATAACTGCAAGATGGTTTAGGGAGCACTGGTATTGATGCGGGGAGTTTGGATTGGAACTCTGTACAAGCTGCAAGGTAGCACTATTGTTGATGGGTGCAATAGTTTTGTGGTTCCTGAAAGTGGAGTAGAAAATCTAGTGGTCTCTGGAGAAAAGACTATGTTGTGGCATTAAAGGCTTGGACATATTGGAGAGAAGGGACTTCGAATACTTCATGGTAAAGGTATGGTAGAAAGTATGAGTAATAGCTCTTTGGATTTTGATTTCTGTGAAAATTGTGTATATGGGAAGTAGAATCGGGTGAATTTCTCCTCTAATGGTAAGAGGGCGAAACAAATATTAGAGCTTGTGCACAATGATGTGTTTGGACCTGTGAAGGTTCCATCACTTGGTAAGTCTGTGTATTATGTATCATTTATAAATGACTTATAAATGAATATATGGACATATTTCCTTAAGAAGAAACCTGAAGTCTTCGATAGGTTTAAAGAATTTAAGGCTCTGGTGGAAAACCAGACAGAGAAGAAGATAAAGGTGCTGAGGACAGATAACAGTGGAGAAATTTGCAGTAAGGAATTTGAAGAATTCTGTAAGACGTGTGGTATAGCAAGGAAAAAGACTACTCCATATACACCTCAGCAAAGTGGAGTTGCAGAAAGAATGAACAAGACGTTCATGGAAAGGGCAAGAATCATGCTCAGTGGTGTCAGGTTAGGATAGGAATTATGGGTAGAGGTTGTGGAGAGAGCATGTTACATGGTCAATAGATCACCTTCATCAACGTTGGAGGATAGGACTCCACAAGAGGTATGGACTGGTAAGAAACCCTCTCTTTCACATCTGAGGGATTTGGATGTGATGCATATGTACATGTTCTAAAGGGGAAACAAACCAAATTAGATAATAAATCAGGAAAGTGCATCTTTATTGGTTATAAGGATGGTTTAAAGGGTTATAATGTAATATCCCTACCCTTAATAATAAATAATAATAATAAATAATAATTAATAATAATACTAAAAATAATTAATAATAGAAATAATAAATAATAATAAATAAATCACTTAATAATAAATAATAAAAATAATAAATCATAAATGTTAAATAATAAATGATATTAAAAATATATACAAAGAAAATAAATAAAAATAATAAAAATAAAAATAGTAATAACCATACTAAAACTCTAAATAAGAATAAATAGAAATAAAACAAAAAAACTATCAAAAAGAAGGAAATAAAACAAGAAAAGCTAAAAATCAAAAGAAAAGTAAAGAAATAAAACAAGAAAGCTAAAAATCAAAAGAAAGTTGCATGTAGACACATGGAGTGTGTGCATGTGGTTCCCCTTCCAATGTTGTTCTATTTAATAGATGGTGAGGAAGATGAGAGACATTCCTGCATTCCATCTTTCCAAGATTCTATCTTTCATTCTCTTGGGAGAATGGTGTTTTAAGACATAGGAGTCACTGGCAGTAGTACTTTGATTGAGGGCTCGGGGGTGGCCAGTTGTAGCAAATCCTTGCACAATTGAGCCTACGGTTGGGTGGAGAGTCGTCCCCAAAACCTTGTTGCGGTAAGCCTACTTTTACGACAGGTAAGCACTATTCTTAGTTGAATTTAATGTTAATTAGAAAAGTTAATTAGATATTTATTTTTGGACTGTTACATATGGTATCAGAGCTTTGGCTCAACCCTTAGGGCCTATGGGCATCTTAGAAAAAAAATTATTTTGTTGGAATTTTTAACTTGACTTGTTTTGAAGTTACAGGATGGTTACTTCCAGGAGGCCGCATATTTTTTCTACAAACCCTCGCTATACACGTAAATTTTTTATTCGATGCATACTTACTGCATAGTTATATTTTGATGGTGTTCATTTTTAAAGTCATTCCTATGAGTAATCTCCACAGCTAATCTTATCATGTACATATTTTCATATCCGGGCTCCTTCTTGTTGTCCCCTGCATCTTTACTGGTTGTTTATTCCAATTTTCTTAATCCAAAGACCACCCAATTAATTATAATCAAATTTCTTGGAAATTGTTGGGGATTCTCAAGTAGAGCCCATGGAGGCATGGAAAGCTTTGTAATTGTACACAACGTGGGGTTTTAAAAGATAAATTTTTTATTTTACCTTAATTAAATTAATCCATATTTTTTTTAAAGAAGTGAAATAATTTAATTTAAATAGAAAAAAAAGAAGAAGAATGCATGCAAGTAGTAGTTGTCCATAACCCCAGATTTTCTCTATTCTTGTAAAGCCCTTCTTTCCTTGATTATTAAAACCCTTGCGTGATAGCGCATAAATTATTCCTTTTACCTTAGGGAGTTTCCTCCTAATATACTATGGGAATTTTAATGAAAACGAATTTACAATACTCGATTCTCTTCCGTGAAAGAATGAAATGCAATAAGATTTATTTAATGGTAACTTTTGGTATTGTCAATAATTTTTTTGGGTGCCTCCACGCAGAGGGAATGGAGTTATGGATTATTAAATTTTGGGTCCTTCGAAAGATAGTCAAATAATTTAATTTTCAAGTTTTCTATCTTTATGTGATCCACCCCTCAATTAATGGAATTGCGAAGGAAGTTAAATTTCGAGAAAGCTCATGTTGTTTTAAATTGTTACTTTGAATATAGTTTCATGTGCCCACCATGGCCTAGTTCACTCATGGTTAAAATTAATACAATCAGTCTACTTAGAAGTTTTAGTTATCAAGCTTTGTCATAAACGACGAAGTCTATTTTTCTTTATTATTTAATAACTCGAGTTGTCTCTGAGTTAACTCGATTGTCCAACTGTCGTCGAGTCAGATTATTTTGACTTTACCGAACCCAAATACAAGTGAATTTTGACTATTATTTTGCTGAAGCTATTTTGGTATTAAATTTTGGAGTTACTCAACGTTTTCAGTTATTATGCCCATATTTTTAATCTTCAAAGTGGGATTATTAGTTTTACTAATCACGATGTGGGAATGCGTTATTCCTCTTTTCGTTCCTTGCTAGTAGAATATATGCTGGAAATTCATTTTCTTAAAGTTTATATTAGTCCTTGTATTTTCTCTCATTAATATTTTCAGGAGGGGTATTTAAACGTTCATTTGAAAATTCTCTTTTACTATTTAAGGGATTATTCCTTTGTAATCTCATAATAAAAATACATTTTCTTGAGTGAGTTTCAGATTTATTTCTATTGTATCCCATCTCCTTATTTAAAAGGGAGGATTTCTTGCGGAAGTGACTAACTCTTTAATTTAATTTTCATTTCATTGTACTTATATCTAATTTATTAGATTGCTTCACTTGGTCATTAATAAATCTAGACTTCATCGCTAATTGTTTGATCTCATTGGCTATTTGGTCTAAATTACATTGAGTAATTCGTCTTTATCTCACTTGTGTTTTAGATTGAAGTAGTATATCTTTAATTTCCTAATTTGTAATCTCATCTACGATCATTTACTTGCTTTCATTTGCATAATTCTCCCTTGCTCCATTTGTCATAACATATTATAAGTGAAGATTTTTAAGAGCACTTTCTATTAAGGCATTTGAGTTATTGTTCTAACATTTTCATCTAATTGTCATTTCCTTTACTTGCTTTATTGATTAATCCTTACATTCTTCATTGAATCATTGTTGTAAGCTAATAATCTTGTCATAAATCTTGATTACAAGTGAATTGGTATTTCTTTTTTTGAAGCATCTTGTTTTGAGAGATGAGGGTTTGACATTGAGAGAACCTGGTGACAATTGAGAGAGAACTTTGTGTGAGCTAACACAAAGCGAGATTATCTTCCACCCTTTTATTGGCAAGGAGGTCCGCTAATCTATTTGCATTCCTTCTGATATGAACGAAAACAATTTCTCGCCCTTTTGCAATGATTTCTGCTAGTTGTTAAACACTGTGGTCCAAGCGCCAACAACTTTTGCATTTGTGAGCTGGAGAGCCACCAAGTATGCAGTTGGCTATTTGAGTGGGTGGAGATTATGTGATCAGGCTATGATTATTCCTTGGATGAGGAAATGGTACTATTAACTGGTACTATTGATCTTATTGTGTGTGCATATTTCTCGACATTGTTGTCGAAAGGAACAATGGAATTTGCAGGAACAAGCATATCCATGGCCTCAAGCTTACAATCTTATGTCTTATGCAGGCAATTTATGTCTTATCCGGGCAATTAATATGGTTAAATGTATTGTAATTTAAGGTATTCGATATGGTGTTGCCTTCGCGGGTGCGCTTGCAGGCAGGCCATATAATTAATAAAGTTATTTTATTTTGGTGTTGGGGAGGAATAACCTTCCCAGTCATCCGATCCGGTTCTGGGTCAGGTGGAAGTGTCTCTTCTTATTATGGTGTGGAATATTTCTTTGATGGTTTGATTTCTTAAATTTCCTAGGATTAATTATTTAATATCCATAAAAATCTCAAGATACATTCAATAAATTTGTTTAACAATTTATTTTGTTAAAAGTAGTCCATTTAGTTCTTCTAACATAAGTTATGATTGATTAAAGAAATACTTAAATATTTCACTCTATAGCACAAAATTTCAAATCATGAATCTATGGAATTAATATTGGTGTGACATATAATGATTTTCTTTCGAAGATCAAAGTACCTTCTTAACACAATAATTCCACCAACATTGAGACAATTCTCTAAGTTTTATTTTGATATCATTAGTACCTTCTAATTCATGTTTTCCATGGTTTATACTACAAAAATTTGTAATTGTTGATAATTTATGGTTTAATTATGGTTTAAGTATTGTGATTGTTGATAAATTATGATAAAAACATATCTTATTAAACTCATAACTCACAACCATATAACAAAGTGAAAATCTAAATGAGTCACATAATTAAAGATATAGTTTTATTATGACTCATTAATTCATTGGAAAAGTATATAATCTTTTAATCTTGGATACTGATAATCTACCCATAATTGACGATGTATAATTCTCTAAAAGATTGCACTATTGAAATGGTATACTGGTATGGTTTTTTGTAACAAATATTTAATGCTGGTGTAACTACTCACCACCGGTTCATTTTACAACACAGTTTACATAGCACTTGATGTATTTGGATAATTGAAGTGGAAATTTGTCACCAATTAAAGTGCTCTAAAATAGTGAAATATGTTCCAATTGACAATGGACAAACTCTGATATCTTATTACCTTTAGATGATCATTTTTCACTAGCATCTGTTCATTATTTCATTGTTCAATCTGATCTAAAAACACATAGATAACATTCCTTCAATATTGATCATACTATTCACTAATTATTTGGGTTGGATTGTTGTTCTCATTGTCCTTTAGCAATAGTAGTTGCTTGTCATTTCTCTGGTCTATTATTGCAAGAACACAACTCTCTCAATATGATCTTCTAATAAATTTAATTTTACACTGCCATTACCATTCAGATTACATGTATCTACTCATTTACTACTATATTCTCAATGGAAAATCATACAGACTTGGATTTCAGTTTAGATGTTGAGTATAATGTTACATGAGGTTTCGTGATTCAATTTTAATTACATATAGTGGATAAAGATGTCGAAAGAGAAATTGAAAGGAGAAACTTGCTAATGATAGTTCATGTGATTATGGCCAACTTGGATCGTAGAGAAGAAGTATCACAACAGGGGTAAGAAATCAATAAGAATAAACAACCGATTTTAAAACATAATGGAAGAGTTGGTATAATCATGACTTGGTACTCTAAAGGTATCACTATAAGGTCTATCTAAGGATGATGCACATAAAGAAGAAAATATTGGCAATCAACTAATGAAGTTGAAAAATCAGGGTAATAATGAAGGTTATTTTAAGGAACCTGTAAGGTATGATAAATAGAATGATTGGAGAAGATAAGTTGTGTGCATAACAACATCTATAACAATGGGAGAGCTACATTATAAAGTTTTTCGTAGGTGACTAACTATATGAATGAATTATGGATAACAAGATGTATGATAAGGAGATTTTATTATGTTGATGTCTTAAAACAGGAAAAGATAAGTGGATTACACTTGGTAGCTATCTTAATGAATTTATTTATCAGGTCTTACCCATGTTGGAAATAGTAACAACATTTCCAAGGTATATCAGTGCCATAGGAGAGGAGGAAAAACCACAATGATTGGAGGTGAGAAATTCAAGTCAATTTAATAAAATTGAATGAAGTGAAGAAACTTCCATTTTTGAAGCCAATAGACATGGAATAATAGGAAATCAAGACAGGGAGAAAAAGAAAAATATATCTATGAATATCAGATAGGAGAAAATGAAGGGATGTTCTATCAAGAAGAAATTTCTTTTAAAGGTATTAATGAGTAGAGCTAGAAACACCATTGGTAATGGTCATAATGATGATCTACATATTTTAAAAATGTGAAGGTGTGAAGTTGCATGATGACCAAATGATAATAAACGAGGAAGATATAGGAAGGAATGTTGCTAGAAATTTTAGACGGATACCTTGAGAAGGATTGTGTACATAGTGACAAAAGAAGTGAAAGTCAATTAATAGAGATTGTACTTGACTCATTATTTCATGAGTAGGACTTTCCATAACGTTAAAAGAGGTCGTTTCCACATTTAAGTTTCTCATGGACAATGATGGTAGTAGTGTTTCCAACTGTTTCAAAATCTAAAATAATGATACTATTTAATAAGAAAGAGTCTTTTGCCCAACTTGATGAAACTGAATTTATGATAAAGCAATCAAGTGGTATTGAGATACGAACTTTACGAACTCGACGAGATCAGAAAATATTTCTATGGATGAAGTGCTGATTGTTAAATAAGTCAACATGGATTAACAAATCATGCAAGTAAATTAAGCATGATATAAAATTAAATCATGATGAAAAAATGTTTATATGCAATTGCATATAGCGGTATTGGAATCAGTAAGCCAAAGGGTAAATGGATGTAAAATCAAAGGATTTTAATTTTGAGATAGATGATTTAAATAATGATGCTATCACTAGGAAGAATATATGACGAGAGATTAAGACTCAAGATGATGAGGCTCATGTGAAATTTAACGATGATTATATCGTTGGTGTAAATAATCAACTACCTAGAAGAAAGAAGTCGAACTAATTATTGAAAAGTAATTGACAACTTAATGAAAAAATATTGACGATGTTTCATGCTATCATGGTAGGAAGATAATGATGTATATATGGTTCTTATAGTGATAAGGTATCCATACAATAGTAGCGATATGCAGAGGTATTATGATGTTATGACAAGATATATTGACATATTCATTTACTAAGTGATGATAGGTATATAATGTTCAATACTCATGATGGATATGATATGCATAACGTGGCATAGGAATTATGATGCTATAATATGAGGATTATTGACATGTGGTTCATTTATGAGAAGTCATGATATGTCTTTAATATAATTATGTTGATGGTATAACTGAAGCATGCGATAGTTTCGTACAAATTTATGACATGCATGAGCATGCAGTTCCTTATTATTCATAATGTTGCAATTAACAAAGATGAACATTCTTATGATGACATGCAAGAGTTGGCATGTGGATTATTTCCTATGATACTATGATGGTATGGTTAATGCATTGGATGCATATGATTCACAGGACTCCACAAATGGGCCGAGAGGGCTAGTTTATTTGATGATCTTGTGCGAGCCCATACACATGAGGGAGAATAAGTAACACCATATGGGCTGGGGAAAAAACTCAATCAACACTACATATGCCAGTGGTTTCTTTGTCTTGTGTATAGCTCTTGATGGATAGCTCTAGAGGAGCTATGGGACCATATTGAGGAGGCCAAGTGCCTGACGTTCTAGGCTTGGTGCATGTTATTGGATTGGGATGCCAAAGTTTGGAAGGGATGTAAAGGACTTCGATGCCTGGGGCTGTGCGCCTTAGTAGTTGTGGAGGGAGTGGGCCAGCCTTGCGAGATGCCCGGGGTCATTGAGTACTGGACCGGATGCCTACCTTGGGGCAGATGAGGTCTCAGTCAGGCGCGAGCCTTGGGGCCAGCCTTGGACTAGGATACAGACTGGGTCAGGCTTAGCCTGGTGCCGAAAGTGGGAAAAAGGACAGAGATTCCTTGAGATTTCCCGGGGTGTTGGGGACGTTTGATGCCTGCTGGTTATACTAGTTCAGCAGAGGGTGTTGGCAACAGGAAGTAAATAAAATAATAACTTAAATAATAAAAATAATGCATAATACATAATTCAACATAACTTCGGGACGAAGTTCCTTAAAGGGGGATAGTATGTAATATCCCTACCCTTAATAATAAATAATAAATAATAAGAATAATAAATAATAATAAATAAATCACTTAATAATAAATAATAAAAATAATAAATCATAAATGTTAAATAATAAATGATATTAAAAATATATACAAAGAAAATAAATAAAAATAATAAAAATAAAAATAGTAATAACCATACTAAAACTCTAAATAAGAATAAATAGAAATAAAACAAGAAAACTATCAAAAAGAAGGAAATAAAACAAGAAAAGCTAAAAATCAAAAGAAAAGTAAAGAAATAAAACAAGAAAGCTAAAAATCAAAAGAAAGTTGCATGTAGACACATGGAGTGTGTGCATGTGGTTCCCCTTCCAATGTTGTTCTATTTAATAGATGGTGAGGAAGATGAGAGGCATTCCTGCATTCCATCTTTCCAAGATTCTATCTTTCATTCTCTTGGGAGAATGGTGTTTTAAGACATAGGAGTCACTGGCAGTAGTACGTTGATTGAGGGCTCGGGGGTGGCCAGTTGTAGCAAATCCTTGCACAATTGAGCCTACGGTTGGGTGGAGAGTCGTCCCCAAAACCTTGTTGCGGTAAGCCTACTTCTACGACAGGTAAGCACTATTCTTAGTTGAATTTAATGTTAATTAGAAAAGTTAATTAGATATTTATTTTTGGACTGTTACATATAAGCTTTGGAACCCAGTAACGAGGAAGGTTGTGTACAACCGAGATGTGGTGTTCAGAGAGGTAAAAGATGTTATTAAACATGAAGTCCAACTAAAGGAACTTGGAAAGATAGAGTTTGAGCTAAAGGAGGAAGAATCAAACTCTACAGCAGAGGAGGAATTAGAAGATGAAGAGCCACGAAATCCAGGTGTGAGAAGATCGGTTCGATAAAGAAGGCAGCCAGAAAGGTATAGTCCATCTAATTTCTATTCAAATTTTACTTTATCTATTACTGATGATGATCCCAGAAATGTGAAGGAAGCAGTAGATTCAGAGGATGGAAAACTTTGGAAAGAGGCCATTAATGAAATTGCATCTTTACACAAAAATGAGGCTTGGGATTTGGTGGAGTTGCCAACTGGAAGGAAACCCATTGGAAACAAATGGGTGTTCAAGAAGAAGATAAATGCAGAAGGAAAGGTGGAGAAATACAAAGCTCGATTGGTAGCAAAAGGTTATTCCCAAGTGACGAGAATTGATTTTGGTGATATTTTTTCTCCTGTTGCCAAGGTAACTTCTATTAGATTACTTTTATCTCTTGTTGTTTCTTTTAATTTTAAGGTAGAATATATGGATGTGAAGACAACGTTTCTTCATGGTGATCTAGAAGAGGAGATCTACATGAAGCAACCTGAAGGCTTTGCAATTAAGGGTAAGAAAGAACTGGTATGCAAATTAAAGAAGTCTCTGCATGGGTTAAAACAATCACCAAGGGTGTGGCATCATAAATTTGATATATTCATATGGGGATTTGGCTTCACCAGAAGTAAAGCAGATCACTGTGTGTATTTTAAATTAATTGGTGACCATGTTATTTATCTGGTCTTGTAAGTGGATGATATGTTGCTGGTTGGAAATGACAAAGAAATTATCCAGGATTTGAAGACCAATTGTCCTCCGAATTCGACATGAAAGATCTTGGTGCTGCAAGCTATATTTTGGGCATGGAAATTAAAAGAGACCAGGAAAAGAGGAAGCAATGGTTAAACCAGATGAAGTATGTCGAGACAATACTGTAGAGGTTTAATATGCAATATAGTAAACCGATGAAGGTTCCTATTCTTGTAGGTCTGAGGTTATCTATTGAATAGTGTCCCAAGTCACAAGAAGAGGAAGAGAACATGTCTCGTGTTGCATATGCAAGTGTAGTTGGTAGCCTGATGTATGCAATGACCTGTATTAGACCAAACATTTCACATGTGGTGGGAGTATTGAGAAGTTTTATGTAAAAACTAGGGAAGGAGCATTGGATAATAGTGAATTGGGTTTTCAGGTATTTGCATGGCACTAGTGATTATGATTTGTGCCACCAAGGAAGACCAGGATTGGACAGAATGTTGGATATTCGTGGTTTTGTTGATGTAGACTGGGCTGAAGATCTGGATCAGAGAGGATCTACAAGTGGGTATGTGTTTAACCTATTTGGAGGTGTAGTCAGTTGGATGAGTAAGAAACAATCTGTAGTGGCACTATCAACTACAGAGGGATAATACATGGGAGCCACTAATGTAAGCAAGGAAGCAGTATGGTTGCATAGATCGTGTTCATGTATAAGGTTAGTACTGGAAGCTATAAGGACTGTGACAACCAAAGTGCAATTTTCTTGGAAAAGAACCCTACATATTATTAAAAGACAAAGCACATTGACGTTCAGTATCACTTTGTGAGGGACATAATAGAAGACAAAAAGGTGTCACTGGTAAAGGTGGACACTTTGAAGAATACTGCAGATGCATTGAAGAAATCTGTGAGCTCTGAGAAGTTCTCTTGGTGTAGATAAACAATGGGCATTGTAGGGCTAGATAAATGACTAAGCTCTCTTGTGGCCCCCTGTGGAAAGGAAAAAACAGGTGGGAGAATGTTGGGTTGTGTTATATTCTTTCCACAACTAGCCCACGTAGTTAACCAGGGGGTTAGAAGGGGGGCAGAGCCCCCCCTTCATTGCATTGATTACATAGCGGGGAGAGTCACAGGGGGTTTGAGGGGTGCAGGTAACCCCACTCTATGGGATCCGGGGCAGCACTACGAAAAATTTTGGTTTTGGACCCTGTATTAGGTTAGACCTACCTATGGTTTTGTGCATGTTTTTTGCACATGATTTTGGACGCGATGGTTTTCAGTCCATGGTATTTGATGCTTCGGTATGTATAAATATGTATTGTAACATTGAAACAAAAATAATGAAAAATCAAACTGGTAGTCCCGGTTTTGGGATCCATGGGAAAATCTCTATGTATATGTGTTTTATGTGTTATGATCTTGCATTGTTTATTTTTTGTGTTTTATAATTCATATGTAGGTAATTTTTGTTCGGGGTTAAAACCTACACTAAGATAGCCCTTTTTACCTAAAAATGTAGGGTTAATGGATGTTCATTCAGGTAAGCGTCCATTTAGTGACATTTGGGTAGATACCTGAGATAACCAAAACTGACATTTGGGTAAATAACTTAAATGACCATAACCTGTCAAGTTCTTATTTATTGTTGCTTCCTTTTTCTGCTTGTGCTTGAGAGCCTTTTGAGGAGGATTAAAATCATTTTGATTGTTTTCATTGAATCACCACCTGGCCAAGACAAAAGGTGTAAAGAATTCAACTTCAACAAATGGATATCCTAACCAGATTCAATATCAGCAATGCAATGGAAGCCACAAAAGAAACAGGGCAAGCCACTACTATAGTGATTCAAACAGGCAAGAAGAAGATAGAATCATCCAATTAATTTTGGTAAGCATCTTCATATGAAAATATTCCTAAAAAAGTAAATTTATGCTAGATTTCTATAAATTGCTACAAATTAATATGAAATTAAGTAGGGTGAATAGGAGATTACATCGAAAATTTTATGTTGCTCACGAATAGAAAGAACAAGAAGAACATATTATGGCCAAACCACACATAGATACTCCTTTTAATTTCAGTGATAATATCATAATATATTAAATTCATCAAATCCATTCACAAAAGCACCTACCGCTTTCAGATAGTCCACTTGATTAACAAGTTTAAGAAACACGAGCAGTTCCATAAAAACTAATAAATCCCATCTCTTTGATATAGAGAAAGCAGATCACTGAGTATTTGAAACCTTGATGCACCCAGGTACTCTAATCAAGTTCCACCAATCAGATATATTGATTAAAGTCCTTCCTTGCCTTGCGAGGGAAAAGAAAAAGAGGGCAGATAACCACAATTGTTTTCCATTTACCTAGGTGCATTGACCAATAAGCATGCATATCTGTAAACATGTTCATATAGTACAATCCCAAATGCTGCAGTGCATAGCTTCATCTTAGGAGATAAAAAAAATATATAATATGATCACATCGTCCTTGAAGATCATATGAGCTTAGTGTCGCCTTTCAGTAAGATGTTAATGAGAATATGACAAAGAGTTCCCATGAATTTTCTCCTAACCACCTCAGAACCAGATATCACAGATAAAAAAGAATAAACAACGATCAATTGAGGATTGTTTTTGTGTTGTGTCACTAGTGACATTTCCTCTACCAAACTTCCAACATTCATAGACAAAGTTCAAATGCGCCTAGGTTTAGACAATATTAGATAGTGATCAGACTGGTACACAAGCCCACTGACTAGTTAACTAGAGTCACGGTACCAATTCTCTTCAACATGCAGATGATTCTTACAAAGTTTCATGCATCTAAAGGCTTGCAATGTTATGGGAACGTTGCATGAAAATTAATATTTAACTAAATTAAATAGACAGAATAATTAAATAGTAGCATTTTTTTAATAGTTACCATCTGGACATCCAACGTACAACATGTGGGGCCTCTTGCATGTAAGACATGTGTTCTTCACCACATAGATGCCCTTACATCATGGGACTCATGTTTGTTCCATTTGCTCATTCTTGTCATCTACCTTTGAATTGGCCTCTATCTATTTTGAATAAAACAATATAGTCTATGGAATCCACTACTCGACTAAATTGCATGTATTAATTGTTTATTTTGCTTTTAATCCCCTACAAATCTTGAACTCATTTTCAATTTTTTTGAAACTTGCCTTTTATTTTGTTTTGGGTAGCTTTTGAATTTTTTTTTTGGACATGGTAATTTCCCCTAAAATGAATGAAATTTTTTCCTTATCATTATTTTTTGTTGGGAAGAGTGTATTGGGTGTAAGGAATTATGATGATTATGGGATGTAAGGAGCCATTGTTAAGGCATGGGTTGATGAATCGTTACATGAACTTGAACATAGAACAGAGAAGAAGAGGGTGGTATTAAAGGAATCACTTTTTTTTCTCCATGTTCCAAGGAGTTGATGGCGAGCATTAAATTTTTTTTTCCTTCTTTTAGTGATACAATTTTATGTCTATTCTAAACTAATTTTGTTCCACAATTTACTTCCTAGGGGTGAATATTTGGTTTCTAGCTATCATCTATGCTATCTCGCGATGTTGAGGGACTTATGTTTTTCCGTGTCAACCTTTGTATTGTGTTATGAGGTACTTTATATGTTGGGTTGTATTCATGTTCTCTATTGCACTATTATTTTCCTCATGGAGCATGGTAGTCTTGTTTTCATATTGAAATATATGAGATGAATTATATTCGTTGGAACATGTCCTAGTTATGTTAAGGATTATTGTTTTTTCAAAGTTATATGGTTATAAGCGTGCATAGATTCTCATTATAGGTGCATCCTTCAATCAATTAAGTAATTATTTTTTACATGTTTCTTAGTTTGTCTTCTTCAAATGGGATATTTGAGTTTTGGATTGAGGAGACAAAATATACCAATAAATTTATATAGAGGTTGTTCATTGCATTCATATGGTTGTTGAGTTCTCTTTTCATGGATTTCTTAATATGACACATGTTCCAACTCTATATATTACTTTGTTTTAACCTTTTTCTAAGTATGTGTTTTCACCGCAATTTGGTTTCTATTGTTGCATCATAATTATGGCAGTTCTTCTAAAATAATTTGCTAATATGAAGAATTTGTTTCCATGATAATCAATTTTAAAGGACCAACTATTTATTCATTGTTAACTAGTTCGATCCCTATAGTGTATTATCAAAGTTCCTTATTTCAGTTAAGTACCGACATACACCACTCTATACTTATTTTGTCATAGTTCACCAATACATAGAGAAACTCTCCTCGAGAATCTCCACTATGCTAACTAATCCTATCTATCCTGCGAGGTATTCTCCTCGAGAATCTCCACTACAGCTTAAATATTTAACATTTGTTACATCATGATTTATTCCTAAATTCTATCTCTATGCTAAGCTAGAAAAGCATGGAAATTGATGGCTAAAGGATCCCACTCCTTTGCTTGCTGATTTTTTTGGATTTTTGGAATAAGTTTGAAGATTTTTCCCTCCAAGTCTCGTACTCTTGCATCAGACTCCTGAGGAAAAAATTCTTCATGGGCTCTTGTCCATGAACTCTTCTATAGAACTACCCAACTTCTATAGCATGCTTTCTGTTACCCATGTAGCTTCAGCAATTGGCTGATCCTTCCATTTGAACAAATACTGAAAGTACCCCCATCCTCTGGTTTTCTTGAACACTTTCTTGTCCAAAATATTTTATGGCTGTAATTCTTTTGATGTAGGTAACTGTTTTACCCAGTCAATCTCTTTTGTCTCTTGATCTTGTGTTGTATCATCTGCAGTTTCACTCTGATACTTGTACAGATCAACAACATTTAAAATTGGGGATATTCCAACATCAAGGGGTAATTCAATTTCATATGCCTTTGCAGAAAACCTCCTTAATACTCTGCATGGTCCAATTTTCTTGAACTTCAGTTTGTTATACTCCCTCTTTGGAAATCTTTCCTCTTTGAGGTGTGCTAAAACCATATCTCCAACTTCAATGTTCACCTCTCTTGTTCTCATGTATGCTCTGGTTTTGTACTTGATGTTGCTATCCTGTAGCTGTTGTTTCACTTTTTCATGTATTGCTTGCATTTCTGAAGCAAAATCTTCTCCCTCTGCACTTATCATATCATCTTTTCCCAAGTATCTTAACTCAGATACTCCTCTTGGATGCATTCCATAAACTATATGGAATGGAATTTATCCTGTACTCTTATTAGGTGAGTCATTATATGCATATTCAGCTTGTGCCAACACTTGATCCCACTGCTTTGGATTCTCTGCAGTAAGACTCCTTAAAAGATTACCCAAACTCATGTTCACAACTTCAGTCTGTCCATCAGTCTATGGATGATAGGCAGAACTAAAACTCAGTTTAGTTCCCAAATTCTTCCATAGTGTCCTCCAGAAATGTCCAACAAATTTGGGATCCCTATCTGAGACAATACTCTTAGGCAACCCATGTAATCTTACAATCTCCTTGAAAAACAAATTAGCAACGTGAGTAGCATCATTGATTTTATAACATGGAATAAAATGTGCCATTTTTTAAAATCTGTCCACTACAACAAAAATTGAATCATTCCCTCTTTGATTCTTTGGTAAGCCCAAAACAAAATCCGTACTTACCATATCCAAAGGCCTATCTGGAATTGGTAATGGAACATACAAACCTATGTTTTGGCTTCTTCCCTTGGCATATTGACAGACTTTGCAAGTTTTCACGTACTTTTCCACTTCAGATCTCATTTTTGGCTAGAAATAAAATCTGTTGAAATATTCATAAGTCTTCTCTATATCAAAATGTCCTACAAGTCCACCACTATGTTTCTCTTTGATTAAATTCTCCCTCCTAGAACAGTTTGGTATGCATAGCTGATTTCTCTTAAACAACAGTCCATCTTGTAAGAAATAATCCAACCATTTATTCCTATCCATCAAAATAGGATTCTTACAAGCTTCAAATGCCTCTTTAAAATCTGGATTTGTCTCATATAATTCTTTAAGAAAATCAAAACCTGACACTTGAATTTGACTCTCTTGAAGTAATACGTTTCTCATACTTAAGGCATCTGCAACTTTGTTTGATTGGCCATTTATGTGTTTCAAGACAAAATGGAAACCTTGAGGATACTCTACCCATTTACCATGTTTTTGGCTAAGCTTTGGCTGTTGCATAATATACTGCAATGCATGGTTATCTGAATAAAGTATGAACTCCTTTGACATTAGATAATGTCTCTGCTTCTTCAATGACTACACAGCTACATAGAACTCCTTATCATAAGATGAATACTTCTTCTTTGAATCATTCAGATTTTCGCTAAAATAAGCTATAGGTCTATCTTCCTAACTTAAAACACCTCCAATAATTTCTCCATTGGCATCACACTTCACTTGGAAAGGCTTACTAAAATCAGGTAGAACCAATATAGGTTTTTCAGTGATTCTCTTCTTCAACAACTGAATTTTTTTTTCTGCTTCAACAGTCCATCTAAATGGTTGTTTATCCTTCTTTATGGTCTCAATAATAGGAGCATTGATCTTACTAAAATTCTTAATGAATTTCCTATAAAAACTAGCAAAACCATGGAAACTTCTTACCTCAAAAACTTTTTTAGGTGAAGGCGACTCCATGATTGCCTTGATCTTCTCTGGATCCATCTTCAGCCCTTCAATAGAAATAAAAAACCCAAATACACTAACTCTTATTTCATGAATGAACACTTCTTCAAATTCTACAATAATTTCTCTTGTTGTAGCCTTTGTAAGACATAGTTAAAATGTTTTATGCGCTCCTCCTTAGACCTGCTATAAACTAATATATCGTTCAGATATACTATTACAAATTTACCAATAAATTCTTTAAGAACTTCATTCATGAGTATCATAAGCATACTTGATCCATTTGATAACCCAAAAGGCATTACTCTCCATTCAGACAACCCATCATTTCTCTTAAAGGCAGTTTTACACTCATCCCCTTCTCTTATCCTTATATGATGATACCCACTATTAAGATCTAGTTTTGTAAAATACTTTGCTCCACTCAAGCAATCCATTAAATCTTCAATTCTAGGTAAATGAAATCTGTACGTGATTGTGATTTTATTGATGGCTCTTGAATCAATACACATTCTCCAACCTTCATCTCTCTTTGGACTCAACACTGTTGGAAATAATACTGAGAGGGGGGGGGGGGGGGGTGAATCAGTATTATTAAATTCTTTTCAATATTTCTTCCTTATTTATACTTTGAATTATTCTTCAGATATTGATCGTTACTTTGTATGTCAGTACCATAAAATAATGAGCATGAACAAGAAAAACAGATAGTCACACCAAAGAACACCAGATATAAGGTGGAAACCCAATGTGGGTGAAAACCACCTGCTGCAATATGTCTCTATCTTCTTTCAATTAGAAACTCCTTTTACAATGGTTTTGTACTGGTGCAATCCTTTACCAGTACGCAGGCTGCAACCTGCAGAGAGCTACAACCCTCTCTCGTTTTCCAGTCTCCCCTGGAAGGGAGCTACAACCCCCTACTTCGTTCAAGGACCACGTTTCATTAATTTTCAGACTGGATCCAAGAGGATCAAATGGTCATCAAGTATAAACAAATCTTCAGAATTACCCAAGCATCAGATCAATATATATTTCCTTTATACAGCAGATCTTTCAAAATCACCCCAAGCGCCAACCCAAGCACTAGATCAAAATATAAATAAATGCACGATCTGGTCACCCATCAGAACATAATATAGAGGATATACATCTAACAGTGCACCCGGAGGCTAGGCATAAGATAAACCCAATATGCACATCCAGAACCCTTTAGCGAACAGTAGAGGAGACTATATCAGAGTTAAAGAATGACTGTTGCTTAAAAGTAACCCTGCGGTTGGCTGCTCCTATGCTACTTACTGAACTGCAATACATCCGAAGCAATGTGATTTCTCTCGAAGAAATGTCTGAACTTCAAGCCAGCGATCCTTTGCTTTGTTCTGCGCGCATTCTCCTTGATTTAGATTCAGTAAATGCTCCTTAACCGATCACAAGAATTCCAATCAACTCTCCCTTAAGATCTTCAATTCATAATCGATTCTTTTCCAAAGGATCTCATTTCTTCTTATATAGTCATGCTTTTGATAAAACCATGAGTCGAAACCAGAGGATCCGAAATCCTGTGGCACAATTGTTTTGACCGATCTCTTAAGAAAACGGCTTAAGCGGGAAAACGCTGAAAATGGTCTAAACAACAAAAGGCGGACTTTAAACTGAATGAACCCAAAATAATACCATATCAGGTCCACTTCTCATCGCTACCAGCACATGCCCATATCATGGCCTATTCCCAACGTCCGATCCGATGGATCGGATGCGACATGCCCATTAACCAGCCTTTATATATATATCGGGTCCGCGCTTTTCATCGCTATCGGCAATTTGAAGTGGAAGGCTTTTATAAGATGGGCGAATACCGCAGATGCGATTTACTATATAATGCCTTTAATTCCTTCATCGGGTCCGACCCCTCTTATCGCAATCGGAGGATTGGGGTGGGCGACCCTTTATGTATTGCGATACACTGCGGATGCGATATTGTTATAAGCCAAATTTGATATGCCATCGGGTCCGCTCGCAATCAGAGGTTTCAACGGTGTTACATACCCGAACCCCCGATGCGCATATATGCCGATATATATGTATTAACACATATAACTATGTTTATCTGCCGAAAGGGGGAAAATGCTATTGTTTATTATATAATACATATATATGGGTTTTAAACGCCCAAACACCTCCCGATAATATAAATGCATGCATATATGGGTTTTAATAAGCCCGATAGCTCCCGATAAGCTCTTTATATATGAGAATGCGCCTCTATTGCTTCGATAAGCTCCCAATGGCTCCATGGCTCCTGATAACTGCTTCTTTGGCATATATAAGAGAGATGATCGTCTATGAGAGGGTTGCCATCAAGTTCAACACATGTCCATAATGCCATAATGCCAACAATCTCCCCCTTTGGACTTGATGGCAACAACACCAAAATCACTCTCCCCCTTTGACATCAAGGGCAAAGGGTGGATCAATACATACTCTGTCCCTGATATATATATTTGGTTGCCCAGACCTGCGCCTCCTGACTATATCTCCCCCTGAGTATCTGCTCCTCTTGATTATGAACTGGATCATAAAAGCAATATCAACTTCATATTTTTCAGGTAACCATTCCACTCCCCAGCTATTCTAGCTACTGGCTTCTTATAATACAGAGACCGCCCTGTTTTCCCTTCTGCTCGTGCCGCTAATCGAACTCGGCACCTAAAAAAAAACTTACCGAGGACCGCCATCCGCTATGGTGCAATACTATAATGCCAACAATGGATTAGATATGCTCCCCCTGAGCCTTGTACGCGTATATCTCAGAAGAACCTCGCGTACAAGCATCAATCTGAAAATTAACAACAGGATGATGCGTCGACAACCCCCAGCTTTTGCCTGAGGTATTCAAAAGTCTCCCTGGGCAATGGTTTGGTAAATATATCAGCCACTTGTTCCTTAGAAGAAACATATTCCAACTTGACCTTTTGTTCAAGCACTTGTTCCCTGAGAAAATGATACTTGATCGGTATGTGCTTGGTTTTTGAATGCATGACTGGGTTCTTTGAAATGCTGATTGCACTTGTATTATCACATAAGATGGAGATAGGTGGAGTACAAGTGATTTGAAAATCCTGCAAGGTCTGCATCATCCAAAGAAGTTGAGTGCAACAAGATACAACAGCCACATATTATGCTTCAGCTGTAGATAAGGCAATTGAACTCTGTTTCTTGCTGAACCATGATACTAATCTGGAACCCATAAAGAAGGCACCACCACTTGTGCTTTTCCTGTCATCCACACTTCCGGCCCAATCTGCATCTGTGTAAGCATGGAGTGTGAGATCTGTGTTTCTAGGATACCATAAGCCATAGTTTTGAGTACCTTGAAGATATTTGAAGATTCTCTTAACTGCCTGAAGATGAGTTTCCTTAGGATTGGCTTGAAATCTTCCAACTATTCCTACTGCATGCATGATGTTTGGTCGGGTACCTGTCAAATAAAGTAGACTTCCAATCATAGATCTGTAGGCTGGTTGATGAACTGCTGCTGATTCATCATTCGCACTAAAACTGCATCCTGTAACCATGGGGGTACATACTGGTTTTGAATCTTCCATGCCATACTTCTTCAAGATCTGCTTGAGGTACTTGGTTTGAGACAAGAAGATACCGTCTTCATTTTGTTGGATTTGCAATCCAAGAAAGTATGTCAATTCTCCTAGCAGGGACATTTCGAATTCTTTCTGCATTACCAAGGCAAAGCTTTGACTCATAGCTTCTTCATTGCTGCCAAAGATAATATCATCTACATACACAACAAGTATTAGCAATTTGTCATTTTCAACTTTTATATAAAGATTGCTATCTGCTGATCCTTTTGAAAAACCTTGTTGATGAAGATATTTGTCCAAACGGTAGTACCAAGACCTTGGAGCCTGTTTAAGACCATAGAGAGCCTTTTTCAATCTGCATACAAGATTTGGATCATTCCCAAGAATGAAATCATCTGGCTGCTCAATGTATACTTCTTCTTCTAAGTCTCCATTTAGAAAAGCTGATTTCACATCCATTTGAAAAACTTTGAATTTTTGAAAGCTTGAGAGAGCAAGGAACATTCGGATGGCCTCAAGTCTTGCAACAGGAGCAAAAGTTTCTTCAAAATCTATTCCTTCTTGTTGGGCATACCCTTTACACACCAGTCTTGCCTTGTTTCTAATTACCTCCCCATTTTCGTTCAACTTATTTTTGAAAATCCATTTTGTTCCTAAGACATTCTTATCCTTTGGTCTAGGAACCAACTCCCAAGTGTTGTTCTTTTCGATCTGTTCAAGTTCTTCATCCATTTCCTTGACCCAACATTCATCCTTGCATGCCTCTCTTACATTTTGTGGTTCAGTGGAGGAGAGTAATGCCAAATAGCTTGAAGCTTCTGCAGTTGTTCTTCTAGTTTGTACGCTTGCCTCTTTTTGTCCCAAAATCTGAGATTCTGGATGATTCTTTTGTACATACCTGGATGGAGTCTTTTCTTCTATCCTTATCTGTTCCTCTGGTGCTTCTTGAGGTTCTTCTTCTTCATCATTCTGTCTTTGAGGGTAGACTTCATCCTCTTCGATATCTTCATGATTTACTTGCCTAGGAATGTATCCTTTTTCATCAACCACTACATCAATGCTGTCAACAATTCTTCCAAGTCTTTTATTGTAACACTTATATGCTTTGCTATAAGGCGAATAACCAAGGAGAATGCCTTCATCTGCTCTAGGCTCAAGTTTGCCAAGCTGATCATCAGTATTCTTAATATAGCATTTGCTTCCAAAGATTTTAAAATGCTTTACCGAAGGAGTCTTACCATACCAGAGCTCATGAGGAGTTTGAGTGTTGTTCACTCGGACATTTGTTTTGTTGAGAATAACAACCGCGGCATATGCAGCTTCACCCCAGAAGGTTGCGGGAGTCCCAGACTCATCAAGCATGGCACGAGCCATTTGTTGGATTGTTCTATTCATCCTTTCCACCACTCCATTTTGCTGAGGAGTCCTTACTGTAGAGAATTCCCTTTTTATTCCATGCTCTTCACAGAAATCGAAAAATTCATTTGAGGTAAATTCCCCACCTCTGTCAGACCTGAGACACTTAATTTTGTGATCTGATTCATTTTCGACCAAGGCTTTGAAGGATTTGAATTTTTCAAATGCTTCGTCTTTGTGCTTCATAAGTCCTAACCAAACAAACCTGGAGAAGTCGTCAATGAATAATATAAGGTATTCCTCTCCTCAAGGTGTCCTTGTCCTAAATGGACCACATACATCTGTATGAATAAGTTCGAGAGGTTTGCTGGCTGATCCTTCCTTCTCAGGGAAGTTAGTCCTGGTTTGTTTACCAAACTGACATGATTTGCATATTGTGTTGTCTGGAATTTTGATATCTGGAAGATCACGAACTGCCTGATACTTGCATGCTTTCCTTATTTGTGAAAAACTTAGATGCCCCAACCTCTGGTGCCATAACCAGTGCTCATCATCCTTGCTCATATAGCATTGTCGTTGTCCTTCTTCAAATATGTATAGATTGTTTGGAGTTATTTTGCCTTTGATCACTGTTTCACCTGTATCAAGATCACGAACACGACATCCATTTGATCTAAATATTACCTCGGTTCCTTGATCGCACATCTGAATGACACTTAGAAGATTATGTTTCAATCCGTCAACGTACAAAACATTTCCTGCTTTGACCTTTTCTTTCAATTGAGCAATACCTTTTCCTTTTATGGCAGCAGGAGTATCATTCCCAAATGAAACTTTCTTTCCTTTTTCGAAAGCAGTATATGATTCAAGTTTTTCTTTATCACCTGTCATATGCTTCGAACATCCGCTGTCAATGTACCATTGATTTTCCTATCCTTTTGCATAAAATGCTATCCCACATCTTTCTGGTCGAGGTTCCTTTATTCTCCATGTTCTGGTACTTGAATCTTGTTCCTTTGTCTGCCGAAACCTGCTCCTGCATTCAGAGTCTTCATGACCAAAGTTATTACAGATAGAGCATTCAATTTCATTTTCAAGAGCCGAGAAGTTGTTATAGGTCCTTTTTGTAATCCCAGTCATACTTCTTTGCTTTTGAGCTTCTCTAGTCATGATTGTCTTGTAGGCAACACATTGAGCTGCTTTGTGACCGAAGTTATGGCAAGAGAAACATTGGCCATTGAAGAAACTTCTGCGATTATCAAATTTACCAGCCATATGATTGTAATTTCTATTTTCATCCATTCTTGAGGTAAATTGAAAAGATCTTACCTGTGGCTGATTGTAGCTTTTGTTCGCCCTTAAGGTGGATTGTCCCTGATTTGCCTGGTAGTCTTTGTTTATTCTTGATGGAATTTGTCCCTGTTTTACCTGATGATCTCCATTTGGCTTTTGCTCATATCTCCTTGCTGCATTGAGATAACTCTTTGAGGTGGATGCTTGAGATGCTTCTACATTCTACCCCAGACCTGTCTTAATTAGAGGAGAGCGCTGCGTATTGATGATCTCATCCAGAGTTTCAGATCCTTTAACAAATTTAAGATTGAGATCCTTTGTTTTCTCAATTTCTTTTCGAAGCCCAACAATTTCATATTCTAATTTTTTAAGAGATTGTTCCCTTTCATCAAGTTGGATTTGCAGAGTCTCAATGATCACATTCTTTTCTTCTAAGCATGTCTTGAGTCTAGACATCTCCTCATAATAGCTATCTATATCTAGAGCATCCATGTAATCATCATCTTCAAAAGCCATTAAAGGTTTATAGGGATTACCTCGTTCATCTTCGTCACTATTTGATAGACCATCACTGTCTTCATGGGTGTAATAGCTCTTCTTATTTTCACTCTATTTCTTGTTCCATCTAACAGGTTCCTTTCCCTTGTCAATCTTATCCTTATGAGGACATTTGGCAGCATAGTGACCTACTCTTCCACAAGCAAAACATTTGAAGGGTAACTTACCTCTGAATCTACCAGCACCTCGTTGAAGATTTCTGACAAAATTTGATTCTTCTTCTTCTTCTGACTCATGATTTGATTCAAAGTACTCTCCTTTGCCTGAAGCCTTGAAGGCAACTTCTCTCCTGTCTGAAGGACCTCCTTTTCTCATTTCATAGGCAGTTAGAATTCCGTGCAGCTGTGACATGGTGAGAGTTCGTAGATTCTCCTTTTCTTCTATGGCGGACACTTTAGATTCAAACTTGGAGGACAAGGATCTTAGAACTTTTTCAACCACAATAGCCTCTTTTATTTCTTCACCCAAGTTTTTCATGCAATTAACAATCTCATCTACCCTAAGGAAATAGTTAGCCACACTTTCACCATTATACATTCTGAGATTCTCATACTGAATCCTGAGGGTTTGAAGTTTAGCACGCTTTACCTGTTCCTCTCCTTCGTAGCTCAAGACAATCTTGTCCCATATTTCTTTTGCGGATTTATATTGCATAACCTTCATGAATTCTGATTGAGATAAGCATCCCAACAGAGTATTGACTGCTTTAGCATTTGTTTCATATTTCTTCTTCTCAGCCGGATCTGTAGGAGTAGCTAAAGGAAAAGTGTAGCCTGTCTCTATGATATCCCAAACTTCTGTACCAAGTGATTGGAGATAGGCAGTAACTCTTACCTTCCAATAATTGAAGTTTGTCCCATCAAAAATCGGTGGCCTGATTGATGCTTCCCTCTCGTAGTTTCTCATGATGAATGATCTTCCTTCAAGCGATCAAGCTACTCTGAAGGACCTTGCTCTGATACCAATTGTTGGAAATAAAGAGGAGGGGGGGTGAATCAGTATTATTAAATTCTTTTCAATATTTCTTCCTTATTTATACTTTGAATTATTCTTCATATATTGATCGTTACTTTGTATGTCAATACCATAAAATAATGAGCATGAACAAGAAAAACAAATAGTCACACCAAAGAACACCAGATATAAGGTGGAAACCCAATGTGGGTGAAAACCACCTGCTGCAATATGTCTCTATCTTCTTTCAATTAGAAACTCCTTTTACAATGGTTTTGTACTGGTGCAGTCCTTTACCAGTACGCAGGCTGCAACCTGCAGAGAGCTACAACCCTCTCTCGTTTTCCAGTCTCCCCTGGAAGGGAGCTACAACCCCCTACTTCGTTCAAGGACCATGTTTCATTAATTTTCAGACTAGATCCAAAAGGATCAAATGGTCATCAAGTATAAACAAATCTTCAGAATTACCCAAGCATCATATCAATATATATTTCCTTTATACAGCAGATCTTTCAAAATCACCCCAAGCGCCAACCCAAGCACTAGATCAAAATATAAATAAATGCACGATCTGGTCACCCATCAGAACATGATACAGAGGATATACATCTAACAGTGCACCCGAAGGCTAGGCATAATATAAACCCAATATGCACATCCAGAACCCTTTAGAGAATAGCAGAGGAGACTATATCAGAGTTAAAGAATGACTGCTGCTTAAAAGTAACCCTACGGTTGGCTGCTCCTATGCTACTTACTGAACTGCAATACATCCGAAGCAATGCGATTTCTCTCGAAGAAATGTCTGAACTTCAAGCTAGCGATCCTTTGCTTTGTTCTGCGCGCATTCTCCTTGATTTAAATTCAGTAAATGCTCCTTAACCGATCACAAGAATGCCAATCAACTCTCCCTTAAGATCTTCAATTCATAATCGATTCTTTTCCAAAGGATCTCATTTCTTCTTATATAGTCATGCTTTTGATAAAACCATGAGTCGAAACCAGAGGATCCGAAATCCTGTGGCACAACTGTTTTGACCGATCTCTTAAGAAAACGGCTTAAGCGGGAAAACGATGAAAACGGTCCAAACAACAAAAGGCGGACTTTAAACTGAATGAACCCAAAATAATACCATATCGGGTCCACTTCTCATCGCTACCAGCGCATGCCCATATCATGGCCTATTCCCGACGTCCGATCCGATGGATCGGATGCAACATGCCCATTAACCAGCCTTTATATATATATCGGGTCCGCTCTTTTCATCGCTATCGGCAATTTGAAGTGGAAGGCTTTTATAAGATGGGCGAATACCGCGAATGCGATTTACTATACAATGCCTTTAATTCCTTCATCAGGTCCGACCCCTCTTATCGCAATCGGAGGATTGGGGTGGGCGGCCCTTTATGTATTGCGATACACTGCGGATGCGATATTGTTATAAGCCAAATTTGATATGCCATCGGGTCCGCTCGCAATCAGAGGTTTCAACGGTGTTACATACTCGAACCGCCGATGCGCATATATGCCGATATATATGTATTAACACATATAACTATGTTTATCCGCCGAAAGGGGGAAAATGCTATTGTTTATTATATACTACATGTATATGGGTTTTAAACGCCCAAACACCTCCCGATAATATAAATGCATGCATATATGGGTTTTAGTAAGCCCGATAGCTCCCGATAAGCTCTTTATATATGAGAATGCGCCTCTATTGCTTCAATAAGCTCCCAATGGCTCCATGGCTCCCAATAACTGCTTCTTTGGCATATATAAGAGAGATGATCGTCTATGAGAGGGTTGCCATCAAGTTCAACACATGTCCATAATGCCATAATGCCAAAAAACACTTTTGGTACTGCACAATGACTCAAGCTTCTTTGATTAGCCCTTTTTCAAGAAATTCTTGAACCTTCTCTCTAACCTCTTCATTTTTTGTGGGAGTCATTCTATAAGCTTCTTTGTTAGGTAGATTTGATCCAAGAATCAAATCTATATGATGGCTAATTCTTCTAGGTAACTCATTAGGAAAATCATCAACAATGACATCACAATAGTTGTCCAACATTTCTTGGATTTCAATGACTAAATCAAAAACTTTAGTAGAAGTCATTATTACCTTGGGCTTGAAAATTATAGCAAAATTTACCTCGTTCTCTTCAATCTGCTGCAAGTATTCCTTTCATCCTAGTAATAGAGTTTTTGGATCAGTCTTCTTTCCTGATGCATCTTCTTCTTTCATAGGCAGCAACGTATGATTGATACCATCTTTACCAAACTTGTAGGTGTTTCTTTTCCCATCATGCATAGCTCCTCTGTCATATTGCCAAGGTCTTCCAAACAATACATGACACACATCCATTGGCATCACATCACATACAATTTTGTCCTTAGATTTGCCCAACTGCAACTCCACTTCACACTATTCATTCAGTAACAACTGATGTCCCTTTTGTAACCATTAGACCTTGTAAGGTGTTGGATGTTTCATTGTCTTCAACTTCAATTTCTCCACCACTTCTGTAGATACCAAATTATCAGTGTTGCCACTATCATTGATCATCTAACAACATTTCCCTTGAACCTTACACATTTTTCTAAACAAGGTATTTCTTTCTGATGGTTGAAATATCTCCATTGCTGGCTTGAGAAAAATCTTATTGATTACCAAAGATTCTCGTCTCTCTGGTATATTTTCTTCTTCTGTCATTGCTATTGTTGTTGCTTCTCCCTCAACTTTAGAAACAATTACATTCCTCTGACTTGTTCCTGCATTCTTTGGGCACTCAAAAGCTTTGTGTCCTAGTTTGTTACATCTGTAACATTTACTTCTCTTCCTCTTCCTTTAGAAAAACTCCCTCTACCACTTGAATCACCTCCTATGGGTGCATTCTAGTTTGAGGTGCTATAGATCTTCCTCTACCACCTTGACTTCCCTTTCCTCAGAAAGTACCTCTCCCTCTGGTAGACTGCTTCCTTATGAGTTTTTCTTCAGCTTTTAGTACCATCTGATAAGCTTCCTCTATTGTTTTAGGAGACAGTATACTTATCTCATCTTGAATGTCCATCCTAAGATGATTCACATATCTAGCCACCTTCTCATCTATATACTGAGTTTGTCCACCTCTTATGCTTACCTTATAGAATTCCTATGTATATTCTTTCACTGTCATAGACCTCCATCTAAGATTCTGCATTTGTTTGAACAAGGTTTTCTGATAATTATTTGGTAGGAACTTTCCTCTTAGCTTTGCTACCTTCCTGCTCCAATTTTTGATAGTTTGCTTGACAAGTCTCTTTCTTTCTACTTGCACTCCATCCCACCAAAGCGCTACATGTTCTTTTAGCTTGGTGATAGTAAACTTTACTTTCTTCTCATCTTTTGTTTCTTCATAGTCAAAGAATTTCTCCATGCCATTAATCCGTTCTATCAATTCTTCTAGATTCAGTCCTGCTTCATATATTGAAACCTCAGACTTTGGCCTGGCTATGGATCTCAACACTAATTGGAAGAATCTCATCTTAGGAGTAACTACTATAGTTTCCTCCTCTCCTTCAGCTTCAACCTTATGCTCACTAACATCTCCATCATCTATATTTCTCCCTGTTGTTAATTCTTCCATCCTAGCCTGCATCTGTTGCACAACTTCCACCACTTCAGCATTTTCAATTGGTCATCCTCTTCTACCACATCCTCGTCCTCTTCTAACTCTGTAATCCATATTAACTTTCCTTTTCTTGTTTCTGAGATTCAATTCAGCGTCAAAAGGTTGTTCTGATACCACTAATGGTGGCCTGGGTGCATGCGATATGGACAAACGTTCAAACCCTGATACAATTTCCTCAAATTCTAGCTGAATTCCTTCTTCTACCTCCACTAGAGTATCAGTCATCTATTTTAGACTGATTGTTCATAAATTTCCCTTTTTAGCCACTATCACCACTCTTTTTCCCTAAATCACCCGAACCCTTGTTATCGGGAACAATTTATGCAACAGAGCCTCTTTTCCTCTATCGTAACTGTAATTTCATGAGAATTACGAAATACACTATTGGCGGGGTTTTTGAATGGAATGAATGCAATTGTGCATAAATACACTATTGGCAGTTTCAAACTTCCATAATGCAATTATACATGGAAATGTAGTACCAATGGAGTTATATTGCTGTAGTGTTATTTCACATGAAAATACACTGTCAGTAGGATTTTTCCAAAGGAAAGCATTAATACACATATACACTATCAGCGGGGCTTTACTCCATAAAAATGGAATAACACTATTGGCAATTGATATCAGCAGTTCCCATGGAACAGAACAATAACATAACGGCCCTTTCTGATGCAATAACACGTGGAGTTATCAGCAATCGCAATCGGTGATTCCAATACTCCCTCGCTAAGCTCTTCCCGTCGAAGACTTGCGATGCGATAAGTTCGCAGACTCGATAGGTGATAAAACCTCCCTTATAATATTTCGGATCCGAATGTCGCACTTCAGACTTCGACACTTCAAAGGGCTAGTCCCTCTCCGCTCAAACACTGCGATGCGATAATGGTTGTAGACCCGATAAGGGTATCAGCCATATTTAATAGGATTTCAAGTCTGGAACTCAATTCTGACTAAGTTTTTCACAATTTTCCAGTGTAAACCAGAGTTTCGCCTGTGGAACTCAACAATGCATATAGAGGAAGAAAGGCATACCAATATAAAGGAAATGCACACCAATAGGGTTTAGTTGAAGTATTTGCTGGAAAATAGGACTGAATCACTGTTATAAAGACTCAAAAGAAAAAATGAAGCCGAATACATGCATAAATACCAGTTTAACAAGAAAATACAAGCTTAGATGCACAAAAAGGATTCGAAGGTCACCACACTGTTAGAAAATTATATATTACGGAGCAATGGAACACATAAAATATTGCAGAAATATAAACACAGAAAATGCACAAAACAAGAGAGACACAGATATATGTGGTTCACCCAGTTTGGGCTACGTCCACCCCGAACAGCCAACCCTTCCTTTCTATTATCCAGCAAAATGAAGAGACACAACCTACAGTAAATCACTGTAATATCCTTTGTTTTCTCTCACAGTCTCACCTCCCTGTTTCTCGCTCACAGAATACACATCTATTTCACAGCCTCAAATACAATACCCTCATACAAAGAGAGGGGTTTCCTTCTAGGGAAAAAAACCCTAAACTAAACATAAGTTCTACCGTTAGATCATCCGCCTAATGAACGGCCCAGATTGACTAGAAATTACTATACTTTTACAAGGCACCCCCCCCCCCCCCCCCGTGTGGAGGGGTGTACAAGACTTCCTGGGGTATACATCCGGCTAAAACAAAGACCTTTGAACAATCATGCTCCACACACAAGACACACCTTCGGGATTGACCAATACACAGAGAAATACCCTCTTCCTTTGAGAAATATGCGATAAATGCATGCGGTCAAAATCCCTTTACAATAACATAAAAGTTGCATATATACTGGTTCGTTTTAACAACCAGATCCTAAAACAGAGGCTTAAATTTATTACTACTATCAATTTTGTGAGGCATTCTCCTTGAGAACCTCCACTATGCTAACTAATCCTATCTATTTTGCGAGGTATTCTCCTCGAGAATCTCCACTACAGCTAAACTGTTTAACATTTATTACATCATGATTTATTCCTAGATTCTATCTCTATGCTAGACTAGAAAAGCATGGAAATTGATGGCTAAAGGATCCCACTCCTTTGATTGTATATTTTTTTGGATTTTTGGAATAAGTTTGAATATTTTTCCCTCCAAGTCTCATGCTCCTGCATCAATAGGGGCCTAACACTTTCAAACAGAGGGTTTGATCAGAAAGAAACAATATTTCAGAAAATGCAAGGGACAATAACAACAAAAACCAAAGTTCTAGTACAACTGATTGAGATTCCTCCCATTGAGATGAGAGGCATAAAAATACCCCATACATTTGACAGCTCAGACTTAGAAAAAGAGGCCCCGTCAAAGGTAGCGTATTAAAATCAATTGGTCATTTCAGAAGAGAACCAATTGGAAATTGTAACTCTCGCTCGCAATCAAGGAGTATGAAAAAAATAGATTAAGAAAAGGTAGTTAATTGTTTTTACACTTAACCCTAATATTTATTTTCTTGTTTCTTTTTTTACCTCTACTTATTCCAGGAATGCTTATTTGGAACCTTGTGTTCATTTATTTATACAAATGTAAACAAACATGATTGAATGCTCTATAATATCTACAAAATATAACTTTGTAACTATTTTTCAAGTTGATATATATATATATATATATATATATATATACAATAAAATAATTAACATAATATTTAATTCTTTCTTTAAATTTTTAATTTTTAGTTTTGATTTTTATTTTAATGTAGTTAAATATCTTACATTCAAATTATACATTCAATTCAAACCTAGTGGGAATGAATAGTAGTCATTCCTCCCATCATCCACAATAAACTCAATGAAAATAATTAATATCATAATATTTTAACCTTTTTTAAAGCTATTAGTTCATAAAAAATCTAAATTAATATTATATTTTCTAAATTATATATGTATAATTTCATGGATATTTAATTTTGTTTTGAATTTATATTTAAATCGAGATAGATTCATTTTAATTTTATCTATTAAGGGTTTAAGAAAATCACATTTCTCAAGATGTAAACGTCTTTTTAAGTGCAAAATTTAAGAAAAAATTTGGACTTCTAGAGATTTAAATCCTCATTTGGAAAAACCAAAATTAAAATAGACTCATTTTCATTTTAAATAATAAAGTTATTGACTATATTAATATAAATTTCAAATATGGAAATATATATATGTATTTTTATTTTCTCATATATATATATATATATAGTAAATATTGAATATTTATATGCTTATTATTTAAATTAATTATAAATTTATAAAATCAAATAGTTATAAATATGAATATTTATTTAAATGGGTCTTTATATATATATATATATATATATATATATATATATATATATATATATATATATATATATATATTATGTGGGTTAAAATTTTGTATTTCTTTCTTTCTGAAATTTACATTCATAGTAGAAGAAGTTTGTGAGCCTACCACTAGTAAAACCATACCCAACACAAAACTTCAATTGTTTCAAAATATGAAGAGAAAAGATGAATTTTTTTTGCTGCTCTTGAAGTAAAACATGAGATTTATCTATTTTTGTCACATAATCGTTCTTATCTATGGAGGTAATATAGGAAAGCATAAAAATAAACTATAGGTACAGAGGAAAATAAGCATGTGGGGTTGTTTTTCAAAATCAATAGCTTTGAGAGTGACAGGATCCTTGTTGCTATCAGGGGAGAAACCAAGATTAGTAGGAGTCTGCGTTTGCCATTTAATTTTCATATGGAGTTTATGTCCATTAGAAGTTGTTTCATTTGATTAATATACAAGATGATGTTGTGTTTTATCTCATTTTGATCTACAAGCACTCTCCCAAAAAAACACTTGATATCTGAGTAGATGTCAAATGCATACATGTTGTAATTATACTTGCCCCTTGTATGAAAAATATTAAGACTCCAATCTTTCAACTCAACCAACACCTTAGCATCTATAAGATTACTCTACTCATTGGAAAGTTCATTTTTCATTTGAGCTATCTTTCCTTGGTTTGCTTGATGGATCAAATCCTACTCCGGTTTTGGATCCCCAATAGTAGTCAATGGGAGATTTGACCACAAGACATGTTCAGATGATGATCAAGCTAGTTCTTATAGACATGTGATGAGTTTTAGGTGTGTATTCCAAAGGAGATAATAGTTAGTTCTACGTTTATTTTCAGCAAATTTATTGTGTTCATGTAGGTTTGTTGACAATTTTCAGTGATGGAATAGTGAATATTTATGAAGATGTTTCCGTAGATAAGGTATGTCTTTGAAGATTGTAACGATTAGGGTGTTGTTGACAGTGTTGGACATGTGAACATGTCACGAGATCTCCCTAGTAAGAAGTTCCAACTAGACCTCAGACCGTTTGGAGTAGGAGTCCTAATAGTGGGTAGTAACGTTATGCCTTGACTACGATAGTGCACAAAGGTAATAAATATATCCTTGTCAGAAGCAAGTGTGTGACTTTTCAACCAGTCAAGAGAGATGCATAGGGAGGTTCTAGCAAACGAAGGGAAAAATAAGTGTATCCCTTAGAAGCTTGTAATAGAACGGAGCCTGAAAGGAACACACGAGCTGAATGACACCACAGATTGGAAAGTAGAATAGTCGACGATCCAAATTGATAAGGTAAACCAACAACATACTTCAATAAGATTCATACACTCACATATGGAATAGTCCATACATCAATGCATAAGTAAAACTACATACATTACTAAAGTAACCAGAATATTTAGACTACAATAACAACATATGCATGAAACGTTTTGGCTATGTTATATTATATAAAGTGAAAGTTCCATCCATACATACAACCATGATAGCCACTAGCTCCAATAGTGGGACGATACAATCAACACTGCCTGCTCCTCCAAGGAGATGTGCTTGGTCTGCACTGTGGAGAAGTCAAGGGTTGTCACAATACTATCCAAGCCCTCTCTAAGAAATGCGTAGCAAAAGCTTGGCTCCCAAAAGCCTCTTCTATGAGTTATGAGGTTCTATTTATAACAAAGGGTAGGGTGACCCTTGACATTCCCCTTTGTGACTCTTGGACTACCTTCATGACTCTTCAACTTCATTAGATAACTCTTTACATTAGATATGATTGTTTGTATTCCACTAATGACACTTGGAATTTCACTTTACATCATGTTTACAAAAAGTGATACATTTTCCACATATACCCATGTGGGACAAAATTGGCTTGAATTAGCCAGACACAACAACACTAAGACTCAGACCTCTGTGGAAATACCAGAGCATCAACCTCCTCTTTGTGATCCTTGGTGATGAACTGATGCCATGCTTCGTAGTTGGCAATAGTGACTAATAATGTAAACTTTGAAATGGGAACTGATACAATTACTCGTTTTGTTGAGGTAGCAAAAAAGTCAACCAATTTTGAAAACTGGTGATGCAAAATACATATAGTTTTTTTCGGAGTACATTTTTGACACTTTAAATTTTCTTATGTATCAAATATAAATATTTGTTTTCAAATGTTAGTGATCTTCATGCTGATTTTGAAACGTGTTGATGCAACATCAACCCCATTTTTTAGAGGGCTAAAATTTGGCACTTTATATTTTCTAATATATTAACTGTGGATATATTTTTTTAATAGTTACATTTTTTTGACACTTTAAATTTTTTTATGTCCAATTATTTTTTAAGTGTTGATTACTTAACAAATTTTTTAATTCTCTTATTTCTCTTTTTTTAAATGTTTATTACTAAAAAAATCAAATATAAAAAAATGTATAAAAAGACAAAAAAAACATAAAAAAAAAGAAAGTAAAAAACAATTACCTTGTAAAGGATAAAAAATTGAATTTTTATTTTTTATTTTTTTTAAACTATAAAAATACAACAAATTTAAAAAGCTATTAAAAAACTAAAAATATAAAAAGGAAAATTAAAAACAAACCTCATTAAAAAAAAAATTAAAAAAATAGAAAATGAAACAAAAAAACCAAAAAAATTAAAATAATTTTAACTAATTTAAAAACAAAGAAAAAAACTTATAAAAGTTAAAAACGATTAAAATTAAATTTAAAAAAGAAAAAAAAAAAGAGAGAAAAAAAAAGATAGAAAAAAAAGAAAAAATTAAAATTAAAAAAAAAAAACATAATTAATTATAAATTTTTTAACAATAATGTTAAAATCTTAAAGAAAAGAATTATTAAAAAACCTTAAAAAAATAAAAATAAAAATTGCAGGGTGGGGCTCAAATATGATTCTAAGAATTAGATTTCAACCCCACCCACTTAAAAATAAAATAAAATTATTAATAATATTTTTTATTTTTTGTTAATATTTTTTATTTTTTGAAATGGGCGGGGCTGAAATCCAATTCTGAGAATCGGATTTCAGCCCGCCCACTTAAAAGAAAAGATTAACAAAAAAGACAAAGTTTTCTTGTTAATATTTATTTATTTATTTATTTATTGATTTTTAGGTTGGTGGCCCCGAAATATGACACGTAGCTTCGCTCGCCCAGGGCTGCGCCGCCCGAGCACCCTTTACAAAAAAAAAATTATTAACAAAACGCCTATATGTATATGTATATGTATATGTATATGTATATCTATATCTATATCTATATCTATATCTATATCTATATCTATATCTATATCTATATCTATATATCTATATCTATATCTATATCTATATCTATATCTATATATATATATCTATATATATATATATATATATATATAATGATTTTTGTTTTCAGTTTAGATAGGTCTATTAATAGGTTAGGGTCTTGTGAGATAATTTTTACAATTTCTATTTATGATAGTAATATTACAAGAAACTAACTTGATAGAGCATAATGCATTAAACACCACTGACCTAGATTAGACGTACCAGATTGGTAATTACCTTACCAAATGGTGTGCACATGCAGAGGAAGTTCTGGATGATTTAGGATCCCAGTCTGAGCTAATTCTAGCTAATCTTAAGCTTCTCCATGATGAACAACAAGAATAAAAAGCAAGAAGAGAAGCAAAAGAGAGAAAGAAAAAAGAAAAGAAAAGGAGAGAATCAAATATTCCCAATTTTTCTATCTCCATGGATACTCCTAACTATTGGGATATAGATGAAAAGCAAGAGGGCACTGAAGCTAAATCCAATGCCTAAGCTAAACATAGAATAGAGCCAAAAAAATCACTAAAACTTCACAAATCAAAAAGTGAGATAGCCACTTTAGAAAATGCTACCTCTAAATTCCCTTCCTTCATTTTTCCATCTCTCCAAAAAGCCAATGTACTTCGTGAAGTACATAAATACCCAAGGGTTGAAGAAGACTTTTTTGTAGCCAATGCCACTAGATATGTTCTAGACTTAGAAAAATCTACAAATCCAGTTGAATCCATCAGAGTTTGGATTGGTGCCCTAAATCAAATGCAAATTGTCTCTAAATTGGATAATCTATCTATTTTTTCCTTAGCAGAAAAACGAAAGGCCAGAATTGTATACGACTGGTGGATGGGACCATAAGAAAAAGAATGGATGCATGTAGCTACTGCAGGATTAGCTACATTAGAATTGCTACTCAAAACCCAATTTGACCCCGAACTGGAAGATGAAAAGAAACAGATTATAACAGATATAGCAAGAATGGAATTGAAGGATTTAAAGTTTTTAGATTAGTTTGGTAATGATTATATGGCCAAGATCTATAAAGCTAATCTTACCAATGATTCTACTCAAAAGATTTCGTTCCTGTCAAAATTTCCAAGTAATCTGGGTGATATGATAATGAAAGATTTGGACGTTCAACGAAAAAAGATTGAACAGACTTATTGGATAGATCTCTTATTTTGGTGTCAAGAAAAATTTAAATATCTTTATTGGAAGAAGAAAGCTCAAGACTTTTCTCCTGGTATTGATGTTTGTCGTTCTGTATTACTATGGACACCATTCAAAAAGAGAAAATCCAAAAGATATGGAAAATTTAGGCCCAAGAGAGTAGCCAATCCCAGAAAGCCATTCTGCAAGCTCAAATATTTAAAAAAGCGCAGGCAACCAAAAAGAGACAATGCATGTTTTATATGCAAACAAGCAGGTCACTTCTCCAGAAAATGTCCCAAAATCTCTTCCAACAAGTTGACAGCATGTATAGAGATTGATGATTTTCTAGATAATTGGTCAACTATTGATTCCCAAGATGATGTATCAGATGTATATATTTTAACTGATGCTTCCTTGTCAGATACTGAGTCAATTTCCGACACATGCCAGAAAATGAATATTTGCTATGATTTTTCTGAATCTGAGAATGAAACTGACTTGCATTTTTAGTGATGCGTATAGCTTTGATGACTACACTGATGAGACATCTGAATCCATTTCATATGATGCTATCTCTACTATTCCCTCTCTATCTACCGATCGAGATACTACGAATTCACACTCTATTTTAAATTCTCTGCCTCCATAATCCACGTTGAATTCTTTTTGTCCTTACCCAAAGACAGTTTCTCACTCATCTTCATCTTTTCCCATTCCCACATCTATTAATCTCGATGAAAGTTCTTTTCTCAAACAGATTGTTAAAACTAACAATCTTCTTTATATTCCTGTTGAAGTCCAAGTTAAAGGTAAATGGATCACTGTGGATGCATTCATTGATACAGGTGGCTCCAATAACTTAGCACGCACATCTTTATTCAAAGGATTATGGAAGCCATTACAAACTATTTTGATTTCTGAGACCATCGGTGGCTCTGTCAATCTCCCCCACTATGTTGATAACATAACTTTAAGAGTAGGGGGGAGTATTGTAAAAATTTCTGCAATTCAGCACTATGATGCCTCTGCAAGTTTGTTTCTTGGAATGTCATTTATTAATTCTGTGTTTCTAGTTACAATTAGTGATGAAAAAGTTATTTTGAATATAAAAAATAAGGCAATCACAGTTCCAAGATTGACTTTGGCTAATTCAGAAGCCGAAAAATAAAATAGCCAAAAGAAGGCCGGCATGAAAAAATTCCAGAATACTTCTCATAATTGGCAATAAGTATTGCAGATTTATGAAGAAAGGAGTCAAACAAAATCCAAACAAAAGGCAAACAGAAATCCTGATTGGTCTCCTGAACAAATGACTATTTATGATGAATTCTTGAAATGTTGTTCTGAAAATCCTCAAGCATTCTGGACTAAAGAAATTTCTCAGCAAGAAATAATTGCTCTGCATGACAACAGGGTTATAGGAAAGCTTATACCCTATACTCCAATAGATGAAAAAGAAATCAAAAAGTAGATAGAAGAACTATTAAATCTCAAGTTAATCGAACTTAGTTCTTCTCATTATTCCTGTTATGATTTCCTGGTAAGAAATAACTCAGAGATAGTCAAGGGAAAAGATCGAATGGTCATTAATTATAAACCATTGAATGAAATCACGAAGGGCTTTAATTATCCTCTGTTCCACCGGGAAACAATTATGCAAAAAATTTAGAGTAGCAAGATCTTTAGTAAGTTCGACATGAAGTCTGGTTATTACCAGATACAAATCAAAGAAGAAGATCATCACAAAACTACATTCACATGTCCCGCATGTTTTTTTCCAATGGAGAGTAGTCCCATTTGGACTGAAGAATGCTCCATCTTTCTTTCAACGGCGAATGGACTATATTTTTGGTAAATATGATTTTATTGTTGTCTATATTTATGACATTTTGATTCACAGTCAGGATCTTGAATCACATATGAAGCATTTACAGATATTTCTTGAAGAAGCAAAGCAACATGGTATTGTTTTGTCAGAAAAGAAAATGTTTCTGTTTCAAGATAGTATTGATTTTTTAGGTATCCACATTATCAATGGTAAAATTCAGATGCAACCCCATGTCTTAACAAAATTATCTGAATTTCCCGATCAGTTACAGGATACTAAAATGATTCAGTGATTTCAAGGAATACTCAACTATGTGCATAAATACATTCCTAGATTGTCAGAAAAGATTGCTCCAATCAGAAGACATTTGTATTCTAGATGGTCACAAGAAGCCATAGCAGCAGTTCAAATGTTAAAAGCTGAATGCAAAAATCTCCCCAAGCTCAAACCACCAGGTAATGGATTTCTCATCCTTCAAACTGATGCGTCTGATAATTTTTGGGCAGTCATCCTTTTTGAAAGAAACGAAGAGATGGGAGAAGAAATTTTATGTGCATATGCCTCTGCAGAATTTTCGATTCACCAGAAAAATTATTTTCTAGCAGAAGAAGAAACTCTTGTCATTTTTAATGGCATACAAAATTTTTAATTATATTTGGCCCCTGCCAAGTTCCTGATAAGAATAGACCCAATGAATGTTAAATATTTCTTATTAGCCAAGCTATCAAAATAGCTCGCAAGAGGTAGACTTTTGGCATGGAAAATATGGTTTCAAATGTATGATTTCGATGTTGAATGGGTGCTATGTATTTCCAATTATTTAGCCGACTATCTTACCAGAGAATGAAGAAGGGCCATGTTCATAACCAAAGAATTGATATTTTTGTTATTCCTGGTAAGACCCCCGAAGATGATAGCTTTGAAACTTTTGTAAAAAGATTTCAGATTCTTGAATTAATTCTTGGTGATGTGGTCGAAGAAATTAAAAAGGTTATTGGACTGAGAATGAGAAGAAATCAATGGATACGCAAATGTCAAGCTTGGCAGTCCAAAAATGTTGGTGTTTTGTTGGGTCTAGATGAAGAATTGGTAAAGGTATATCCTCTGCCAAATATGAGGGTAAAACTTTATTTCAAGACTCTTGATGATTACTGGACTAAAGAATATACTGAATCCATGATCAAGGTTTTGCAAACTTTGAATTATTATCAGATCATTGGAGGTATAGATTTCTATTTTGTTGTTTATACTTATGCTAAAATGCTAGATTTGGATGAGATAAATATGACCGAAAGGGTAGGAAGGTTTCTAAAGTCGTTAAGAATTCTTGATCTTTTTAAAGAACTTGATGCTACATTTCTTCAAAGAAATGATGGAAATTTTGCAGGAACAGATTTGTTTCCCCAGTATGAACTCTTTGAACCATTTGCAGTTTGGGAAATAAAAAATGGCCATTGTCAAAAGAAGCCACAGACAAGAGCTTCTCAATGTGTTGAAAGGACATTGCAATATCTGTGAACATTCTCGACACCTTGGGATTATCAAAGTTTAGAGTTCAGAAATCCTATTATCCCAAATCCTTTTGCACAATTATATGGCCTTGAATGAGTTGCTGCCTTTGTGATAGCCAACAATAATGAAGAAATTAAGAAAATCACTCTTTGGCTTAAAGAATTTCACAACCTCAAGTTACCTGAAAAATTGTCTATGATCAGAACTTTGGAAACACTTCAAGGAAGATTTGGAGTAATCAAATTACTGATTAATTCAAAGGCATTAATTACTATTAGTGTTATGGCAGGAAATTGGAGTGATGATGTAGTTTGTTTGATAAATTTATTATTGTCAACCAAGGTTTGTTCATCTATGATTTTTGAATTAGGTTGGCAGCAGCAAGAGAATATCAATCATAACTGCAAGCTATGGGTCCAATGTGCCATAGAACGCTCTGTCAGCATGTTTCAAATTTTCAAATGGGAATTATTAGATGGAGTTGAATTGTCAGTTCAAACAATGCCTGAATTCTGTAAAAGAAAAAAAGATTCCTTCCTTGACATTGAGATAGATCCAATGGCTTATGTAAATCGGTGGACGAAAGAGGACAATAAATATCTCTTTCCACAAAAGAATCTCTATGTTACGACTGACACGATAAAGTTTGATACAGGACAATCATCCAAGGCACCACCAAAAGGGAGAATCTTCTACAGTCTCAACAAAAGAAAAATCAGCTATGGCAAAAGGAAAAGAGAAGCTATCCAATGAAGAAGAAACTATTTTCGTGGATTTGTACCAAGATGCTCAAGAGCAACAAGACCACACATGGGAGACATAATATTTGGAGTGGTTAAATCAATCATGGTTAAAGCAAAAGCTTCCCTCATCTTCATCAGAAGCACATGATCCTAATTCCGATTATGATAGTGATCAAAGTCCGATGTGACCTTGTTAGTGAACCTGAGAAGACATTGAGAACCAAAAACAATTTTATTCTTGCCAAGGAAGATAAATTGCTTGAAATTCTATAGAAAATAATTCTAGCCTTTTCCTAGCACTATTCATATATGAAATGTATACATTAAGACATCTACCAAAATCAAATTTATATAGAATATGGAGCCAAGCCCATCAAGAAGCCACAGAGAAGGATGAATCCAACACTTAAGGACATTCGCTTAAATTATCTTTAGGCCAAAAAATACACTTCGATGAAGTAATTGGATTCAAACTTAACTTCGAACATATGAAATTTGATCAAGCAAATGAGCTTAGGGCATATACGAAGAGGAAATACACATGCCTGCAACATCTTTTCCATTGTAAACTCCTCTATAAACAATCCCAAATGTGCCTTGGTGACAATACTCATGATATCCAATTTTTTTAGGTTGATGTCCCACTCCTCCTTTGGCTTCCAAGACTCTGATTTTGTTCATACCTTGCTCAAATCCCCGTCTAGATTCATTAGATTGATTTGATTTGTTTTGAAAAGCTCACTCCTCATTGGACTCCGCTCCTTCCCTTTTGTTTCAAATTCATAAGACTTCCCACTACTATAATCATTACCGTTCTCACCTTCCTTTTCCTTCTCAAGTTTCAAACCCTTGTCCATCCTGAAAAATGCCTGCTACAACCCAACTCGAGGATCCACACCTTCCTCCTAAATTTTGCAGCGGACTCTAAGATTATGAACAGAGAAAGAGCACAACTCTATCACAATCTGGGAAGGAATAAGAGTAGAAGGAAGTTAAATATGAATAGGCTCATTTTATAATAGTTCAAAATGTCAAATTATGCAGTGAAATATAAGATATTATGAGAAGAGAAAGCGCATAACTCTCTCGCAACTTGGGAAGGAAGAGTAGTAGGAAATAAAATGTGAATAGGTTGATTTTATAATAGTCGAAAATTTCAAATTATGCAATGGAATATAATAGATCATGAGAATAGAACTCGCATAACTGTCTCATAACCTTGGAAGGAAGAAGACTAGCAGGAAATTAAATGTGAATAAGCTCATTTGAGAATATTAAAAAATGTCAATTGTTCTAATTGTTATGGTATGATGGTGCTATTAAGTTTAATATTATTTTCATTTGAGTATTAATTTTATTTTCATTTGAGTAAAAGTAAATCACTTAATATAGAGGGGATGTATCTAATAATGATGTTGGAATGCCTAGAGAGCGATAATTTTTTCTTGAGGAAATTAATAAAAATTATAAAAGATATTCTTAATATAAGCAAGTATGTTCATATTAAAATGGAAAGGGAACATGAGGTTTTCATATAAGGGGAATTTCCAATAACCCTTAAGGAGGTGGAAAATATCCTTCATTCTATGAATAATGTTATTAATAAACTCAAGAAGTTGTAGGTAACCCATTATTTTCAAGGAACTTCATTTAGAGTTCAAGAACTCCCTACTAGAAGCTAGCCAAAGTTTAGTTTAAATTAGTCATTCATGTTAGCTATTTTTAATTGTCTTTCTTATTATCTATTCATATAGTTTAACTTGGGACTAAATTAGTTGTTTATGTCAGCGATTTTCAGTTGGGTCTAAGATTGCTCATTTTTTGTAGTATATCTCTTGGAAAAGCTATGGTGACTAACGCTTTTAGTCACCTAGTCACTAATTTCTCATTTTCTACTAGTCATTTATTAAAGCAGGTATGACTCCAAATATTTGTTGGATTATGGCCTGCACTAGGACAACTAATTTTGTTGTGATCATAAATGGGTTTCCATCACAATTCTTCTCTGCTCATAGAGGAGTGAAACAGTGCTACACAATGTCCCCCATGTTATTTCTCTTGGTGATTGAGAATTTGAGAAGGAAAATGCGAGATGAAAGGGACAAAGGATTAATTTCACAGATAAGAGTATCTACAGAACAAGATGTTTCTAACATTATGTTTTTTGATGACCTTATCTTTAGAGGGCAGGCTAGCATTAGAGAATGGACATGTATACGTAACATCATTAAGTCATTTGGAGCAACAACAAGACTATGTATGAATGGCGCTAAATCTACCATGATCTAGAATGGTAGTGAGGAGTTGGTGATCAAGGACATCAATATGATCTTTGGAGTGGGTTCTAGACATATTGATTAGGGTATAGTTTACCTAGGATTCAAGATGAAGCCAAATGGATATTATAAGAAGGATTGGGACTAACTAATCAAGTTGTTCCACAAGAAGTTGAATTGTTGGAAGCGTAGATGGTTGAAAATGGGAGGTAGATTGATAATGTTAAAAGTGGTACTAAAAAATATCTCAGTATACTGGATGCACCTATTTCTTATTCCTTGGGAAGTTATTAAAAGGATTCAATCAATCATGGGATGCTTTATTTGTGCACAAACACAACTCTCAGCAAAGATACATTATGTCCATTGTTCTCTAATAACTAAACCAATCAAGGAAGGTGGATGGAGGATCATAGACCCTTCTACTTTCAACATGGCGTTGATCATTAAAAAGTTCTGGAGGGTTGTGTCTAGATCTGGTATATGGTCACATATTACAAAGGAAAAATACATGTTCGAGAAACGTTTTTCTACATGGGTAAGAAGTGGGGCAAAGAATAAAAAGATGTAACTTAAATTTGGGAAAATATGATGGGAATATTACAATAGCTTCTAGGATTCATTTGTTGGGAGATCGATGATGGCTCCAAGATCAAGATCGGCTTAGTTGCAATCAAAGATATGATCAGAAACCACTCATTATCTATTCACATCTTGAATTTCATTCATGGAAAATATATACTCTTCCTCAAAAAAAATTTCACCAAAATGTTCATAACACTGACCAATCACCATGGACAAGGGTAGGGGAATTACAGATGCCAAATATATTTGTATGTGAATGGGAAATATACATCACTAAACGTAGAAATGCAGACATAACCCTTAGTGATCAAGAGGAAAAAATTACATGGGGGAGAATTCTTAAGAAATGTCTTCTGAAGGTTAAAGACATATACAATATTTTGCACAAGAAAGATAAAGAAAATAATTTTCTAAACTGGGTTCAGGTCATATAGAACTGGAGCATTGCTAATAAAATTAAATATTTCAGTTGGTTACAATTCATAATAGAATATTGACATGGAACAACCTACAATGATGAGGATTCTTAGGTTTGGGCATTTTCCTTCTGCGCAAGAGGGAAATAGAAGATACTACTCATTTCTTTCTCCACTATCTATTTGCGAGGGTTCTTTTGGATGGGATCATGGAATTTTTCAACATTACACATCTTCATAATTATCAATCTTTGAGTAGTTTCTTGTGCTCTTGGTTCAAAGCCCATATAAGCTACATATTTCTCACACTATACATTATTTGGACCATCTGGGGCAACCGCAACACACTTATTTTTTAGCGTAAAGAAGCGATGGTCCAGGACGATGTCATTAATGCATTAGCATATTTCAATGAAATTGGACCATTGAAGAAGAGGAGAAGCTACAAGAAATGAAAATTTATATATATATGGAAAGTATTTCCATTGAGGTTATTTGATGGTGCATGCTCCAGGAGAAAATGTGGGTTTGGTGCTTTCATAGTCATTGAACCAAACAAATTTTTCTACTTTTGGTGGGAAGGTGGAAATGGCACAAATATTAAATCATATATCATAGCCCTTTGTGGATTTCTAATTGCGAAGAAATGCCTTGGTATTGAGCACATTCAGATATATGGAGACACCAAGGGAATCATAGACTAGGTGAATGACTTCAGCAGTTTTAGTCCACCCATATTAAATAACTGGATGAAGCACATCAAGACGTTGTACAGTACCTTCCATAATATCAATTTTGACCATGTATATAGGTAGTAAAATAGGGCAATAGATTTACTTTCCAAGAGAGGAATTGATAAGGGTCGAGGTAAGTTCTGTTTTTCTTTTATGAAAAAGGAGTCACGATTAATGCTTGCAGAATTAATTACTCATAATAGATTCGGGTTTTTGTAGGTTTGTGCCATAATTTTGGGGAAAATGTAAATTAAAAATTGAATAGCAGTAAGAAGGTCTTGAGAAGGTGAAACTTTGGCAAGTTATTCTTTTTTGAAGGCATAGGAAACACTATGTTTAATAGTAGTAACTAAACTAGACATTAAGAACTCGGTGCTATAAGGAATAAATTACATATGAGACCTTTTCCATATGCAAATGATCTAGTAAAAGTTAGAGTATAATACTTGAAAATGTACAATCTTTTTTATTAATATAAAGAAGAAGAAAAATTTTCACTGAAAAAAATATGCTTTACATAGCCATTAACAACGAGATTGCGTCAGGAAAATCCATCTAGCCTTTGTGCGGGCTGAGAGGCTAAAAAAGAGACTATTCATATGAGGATGAAACCCTTCACACTATTGTTTAGAGAGAGGAGGCTGGATTGACTCATGACAATGTTAGATCGGACCAGCTGATTCAGCATATGCAAAAAGAATTTATTCTTGTGGCATATCTACAAGTTTTTTCATTATATATGGCAGAGTTATTCCTTGTAAGATTGGATATGTCGACTTTTAATTACATTTATGTAGGTGTCATCGAAGATAGATACAGTGGATGAGAAAAGGCTCGATATTGTTTCACTCATAGATTTCGAGGGGAATAAGAGAAGGGATTTTCTGCAATTCGTATAAGAGGGTTTTCAATCAAATTTTGAAGAGGGGGTTTTCTTTCAAATTTTCACAAAAGCCCCAGACGATAGATTAATATTCATCGGGTTTAGGAATACAACGTTGGTTCATGATCTAAAGTACAACCTACAAAATAGATCGGGAATACTGATGGAGTTTCAAATTTTGATTTACATTGGCAAATCTCTACAATATGACTTGTTGATGCAAGACTATGGCATTGAACGAAAATATTTTATCCTCATCAATTTAAGACTGAAGGATGGTTTTCCTGGCCCCGGTAACTTTAAGGGACCAAATTTTGGACAACTTCATGGAGGGATCCAGTGATGAGTCATGGTGAGTCACAAATCAAATTTGATCTAAACATCAATATTATTGGACCATACATTATGCATCAGATATATCAGGTTCTTGTAATGGAGGTTAATTTCGTAGAAGTTATTGAATGTTTCTCCAAACTCCAATATCTAGTAGTGATATGTATATTCACAAGTTTTGGCCAAAATCGAAGAATTTATATCAATGGGTATATTCAGATTGGACGTAAATTTTTGAAAATCATTTGTGATCCACATGTTTCTTTGTTGTAAAATTTACTACTTTAAAGGATATGGATTTTTCTCTAATTGAAGGCCCATGATTTTGATGAACTACAAGACTATTCATAACCCCATGGTTTCCAGGGTTTCGTACAAAATACCATGGTGGTCACCAAAATTCTCATCTAGGTATGATTGCACAAACTTCCACTTATGTTCTCGCATCATCGTGTCCTAAAAGGAATTAGAAACACTCTGGGGAAGTTTGTAAAGATGGAAGTGGATAGATCTTCACAGGACATTTTTTCCTTTTCGAGGATTTGTATAGAAATAAATCATACTAATGGATTATCTAACCGTATGTACCTGAATCATAGAAATACTCAGTGGGGACAACATTTGAATTACAAACATACAAGATTTCAATGTTGTATCTATCTCCAAACATGCCATCTACAATACTCGTGTCCATAGTAAAGAAAGATCTAAAAAAGGAAAAAGGAAAACCCAAAATCCTAAGGGTTGGTAGTTTCGGGAGCAACTATCCTCAGTCGAAGAGGATGATGGAACAATGTAGAACCCTAAGGATACCCATTAATCACAAGGGACATTTGTTGTTATGAAACTAGATCACCAAAAGATAGAAAAGATAGATAAACACCTTAGAAACAAGCATCTTTGAGGGGTCAACCTCCTTTACATTACACAAATGAACAATTCTTGGATGATACAAATGACAAGACCTCCTTTCTATATATAGGAGTCTAAGGGGTCATAATATAATCAGAACAATAATAATGTAAGTGCATAATATTAACAATAGTGGGCTTTTATGGGGCACAATAATAACAACATGGGGACTACATGGGTACAACAATATAATAATGTGGTTGTACTAATAACAATAAAGGCTTACACTAGTAGTATAGGGGCCTAACAAGCCCCTCTCCTTCAAAAAGTGTTGTCCTCAATGCTTGACTAGTTCTTGATGCTTCTGCATAAAATTCTTGTCCTCCCATGTGGAATATTCAATGGGTAAGTTCTTCCACTTGATGAGATACTCTGAAATTAATCGATTTCATAGCTATCAGGTTCTTGTTTCTGTGACTTCTCCAGGTTCCAATATGATTTTTCCTTCATCTTCAAGTTCTGGCAATATTGTTTGAATTGGGATCTTCTGCAAATTTTGAATGAGTGGACACACTTCTTTGGCCTTCTTCCATTCATACCTTGTTTCGTTTATCAAATTTGGTTGGATAATAGAAATAGCACAAAACAATGCTTCCACGTCCTAATCCTTTCTTGAGAGTGCATCTACAACAAAATTTTTCTTCCCTTTTCTGTAGATGATGTCAAAGTCATAACCCAACATATTAGTGACACATTTTTTTTGTTCTTCTAAAGATAATATTTGTTCTAAAAAGTATTTAAGATTATCATGATCCATTTTTACCTTGAAGTGCATGTAGTATTGCCAACATTTCCTTCTCATAAATATCTTGTTTGAGATGTGGTCGTAAAAATACCCAATCACCTACATCAAAACGTTTTTCACTTCGATGTTGATCTACCTGTCGTTTCATTTGATTCTGCACCAAAGTGGTGTTATCCTTTAAAAGTTGGAGAACTTGTTGTTGATGCTTGATGTGATCTCTCATTGATTGAACCCTTTTCTTCTTGATATGTCCTTCTATATTGATAGTTTTAGGAGTGGTAATTCCGGCCAATGCATTACAAGATATGGTTGGATGTGATCTTTCACTTCTTGAACCTTTTTCTTCTTGATATTGCCTTCTATCTTGAGAGTTTGAGGAGTGGTAATTCTTGCCAATGCTTTACAAGATATGGTCGGATTCATTTCTTCTTTCTCTAGGGTTGTTTCCTAGTGTATATCCTCTTCTTTTGATGTTTATTGATCCTTTTCTTCCCCCTCTTCACAATATATGTAAAATAATTTCTTCTAAGCACACTTATGACCTTTAGTGCATTTGCTATCACAATTGTAACAAAGGCCATTTTCTCTTTTTCCTTCCAATTGTTGTTGTGTAACCCTTGTAGGTTGTGGAAGGCTAGGAGAAACAACACTTCGATCTTATAGTTGTGAGGAGTAGACTTCCTTGTTGCCACAATTTTGCTTTCCACTTTATAACAAAGCCCTTTTACTCTTTTTTCTTCCAATTGTTGTGGTGTTGCTCTAAAGAAGGTGTTTCTCTTTGTATCCTCATAATGTGCTATAATTTCCACCATGAAAATTGACCACGTAACAATTGGTTTATGAGAACAAAACCCCTTATACCAATAAAATTGATCTTGTTCTAAATATAAATATGCAATACATAACTTTTGTAACAGTAGTACCCAATGTGGATCAAAATATTTCTCCATCTGTAGTATCCAATTTACCGGATCCTTGCCATCAAACTTCCTCATCTCCATTTTTGTTGATTTTAGGAGCTCAAACTTGAAACGACTATAACTCTGCACTTTTGGATCTTTAAGTTCTAAAATTGATACTTACAATATTCTTATGTGTCCTCTTTTCAATGCCACTGATTTGATCGAAATTGGATTCTCCAAGAAAGAGTTATTAACAATATCCCAAGATGACCTGATTATACACATTTTTAGCATAACAAACTTGTATGACGTGCCATGTGTCACTTTTTTGACCTTTGGATTTGCACAATACACACAACAAGCTACAGGCCATCTTCCTTATGTAACTTCCTATGAAATTTCATTCTGATGCTCAGAGAGAAAGTTATGATGATTTTCCCAAGTTCACCTATTTAAGATGTACTTTGGGAGTCTGCAAAAAGCCTAACTTCCTCAGATCATATATCTGAAAATATAGCAAGACAAGATCTGAAATTTGGCCCATGTTTCAAACTAATTTCTTCTCAAATAGCTTCTTATTTTATCTTCTGAGAATTCATATCGAAAATGTTATATCGAAAATTCCACGATGAGCTGTTTTAGATGAAATTCTAGAGCTTAAAAAAACTATAACTTTCTCAGATCATATATCTAAAAATATAGCGAGACAAGCTCTGAAATTCGAACCTGACGTTTAGGGAGAATTCATCTTAAATGGATTTTATTTTTAGCTTTTGAAACGTCGCAAAAACAAAGTTATAGAGAAAATTCCATGATAACCTTTTTGGAGCAATGAAAACCCTAGAATTCAAAGCTCTGATACCAAATGTTATGAAACTAGCTCACCAAAAAATAGAAAAGATAGATAAAAGGTTTAGAAACAAGCCTCTTTGAGGGGAACCTCTTTTACATTACACAAATGAACAATTCTTGGATTATACAAATGACAAGACCTCCTTTCTATATATAGGAGTCTAAGGTGTCATAATATAATCAGAGCCGACATAACAATAATAATGTAAGGGCACAATAATATCAATAGTGGGCTTCTATGAGGCACAATAATAACAATATGTGGACTACATGGGTACAACAATATAATAAGGGGGTTGTGATAATAACAGTAAGGGGTTACACTAGTAGTATAGGTGGTCGCCTCGGTGTAGGCACTATGGACAAACGTTTAAACCTTGATACAATTTCCTCTAATTCTGGTTGAATTCCTTCTTCTTCCTCCACAGGAGTATCAGTCATCTATTTTAGACTGACTGTTCATAAATTTCCCTTTCCAACCACTAGCACCACTCTTTTTCCCTAAATTGTCCCAACCCTTGTTATTGGGAATAATTTACACAATAGAGCCCCTTTTCCTCTATCGAAGTTGTAATTTCATGAGAATTACGAAATACACTATCGGTGGGGTTTTTGAATGGAATAAACAAAATTGTGCATAATTACACTAATGGTGGTTTCAAACTACCATAATGTTATTTCACATGGAAATGCACTATCGGCAGGATTTTTCCAAAGGAAAGTTTTAATACACAACTACACTATCAGTAGGACTTTACTCCATAAAAATGGAATAACACTATCAGCAATCGCTATCGGCAGTTCCCATGGAACAGAACAATAACATAACGGTCCTTTCTCATGCGATAACACATGGAGTTATTGGAAATTACAATCAGTGATTCTAATACTCCCTCACTAAGCTCTTCCTGTCGAAGACTTGCGATGCGATAAGTCTGCGGACCCAATTGGTGATAAAACCTCCCTTATAATATTTCGGATCCGAACGTCGCACTTTGGACTTCGACACTTCAAAGGGCTAGTCCCTCTCTGCTAAAACACTGCGATGTGATAACAGTTGCAGAACTGATAAGGGTATCAACCATATTTATTAGGATTTCAAGTCTGAAACTCAATTCCAACTATGTTTTTCACGGTTTTCCAGTGTAAACCAAAGTTTCACTTGCGGAACTCAATAATGCATATAAAGGAAACAGGGCATGCTAATATAAACGAAATGCACGCCAACAGTCTTTAATCGAAGTATTCATTGGAAAACAAGGCCGAATCAGTATTATAAAGACTCAAAAGAAAAAATGAAGTCGAATACACGCATAAATACTAGTTTAACAGGCAAATACAAGTTCAGATGCATAGAAAGGGTTCGGAGGTCACCAGACCTCTAGGATCGACCAATACACAAAGAAGTACCCTCTTCCTTTGAGAAATATGCGATAAAATCATGCCTTCAAACTCCCTTTACAATAACATAAAAGTTACATATATATTGGTTCGTTTTAACAACCAAATCCTAAAACAGAGGCTTAAATTTATTACTGCTATCATTTCTGCGAGACATTCTCCTCGAGAATTACCACTAAGATAACTAATCCTATCTGTTTTGTGAGGTGTTATCCTCGAGAATATCACTACAACTTAACTATTTAACATTTAGTACATCATTACTTATTCCTATATTCTATCTCTATGCTAAACTAGAAAAGCATCGAAATTGATGGCTAAAGGATCCCACTCCTTTGCTTGTAGATTTTTTTGGATTTTTGGAATAAGTTTGAATATTTTTCCTTCCATTTCTCACGCTCCTGCATTAGACTCCTAGGGAAAAAATTCTTCATGGGCTCCTGTCCATGAGCTCTTCTACAGAACTACCCATCTTCTGTAGCATGCTTTCTGTTACCCAAGTAGCTTCAACAATTGGTTGATCCTTCCATTTGACCAAATACTAAAAGTACTCTTGTCCTCTGGTTTTCTTATACACTTTCTTGTCCAAAATACTTTCTGGTTGTAATTATTTTGTTGTAGGTAATTGTTCTACCCAGTTAATCTCTTGTGTCTCTTGATCTTGTGTTGTATCATCTACAGTTTCACCTTCATACTTGTACAGGTCAGCAACATTGAAAATTGGAGATATTCCAACATCAGGGGGTAATTCAGTTTCATATGCATTTGCAGAAAACTTCCTTAATACTTTGCATGTTCCAATCTCCTTGAACTTCAATTTGTTATACTCCCTCTTTGGAAATCTTTCTTGTCTGAGGTGTGCTAAAACCAGATCTCCAAATTCAAAGTTTACCTCTCTTCTTCTCATGTATGCTCTAACTTTGTACTTGATTTTTCTATCCTGTAGCTATTGTTTCACTTGTTCATGTATTGCTTGCATTTCTGAAGCAAAATCTTCTCCCTCTGCACTTCTCATCTCATCTTTTCCCAAGTTTCTTAACTCAGATACTCCTCTTGGATGCATTCCATTAACTATATGGAATGGACCCTGTCCTGTACTGCTGTTAGGTGAGTCATTATATGCATATTCAGACTGTGCTAATACTTCATCCCATTGCTTTGGATTTTCTGCAGTAAGACTCCTTAAAAGATTACCCAAACTCCTGTTCACAACTTTAGTCTGTCCATCACAACTTTAGTCTGTCCATCAGTTTGTGGATGATAGGCAGAATTGAAACTCAGTTTAGTTCCCAACTTCTTCCATAGATTCCTCCAGATTATCCAACAAATTTGGGATCCTTGTCTGAGACAATACTCTTAGGCAACCCATGCAATCTTACAATCTCCTTGAACAACAAATTAGCAATGTGAGTAGCATCACTGGTTTTATAACATGGAATAAAATGTGCCATTTTTGAAAATCTATCCACTACAAAAAAATTGAATCATTCGCTCTCTGAATCTTTGGTAAGCCCAAAACAAAATCCATACTTACCATATCCCAAGGCCTATTTGGAATTGGTAATGGAACATACAAACCTATGTTTTAGCTTCATCCCTTTGCATTTTGACAGACTTTGCAAGTTTTCACAAACTTTTCCACTTCAGATCTCATTTTTGGCCAGAAATAAAATCTGTTGAACTGTTCATAAGTCTTCTCTATACCAAAATGTCCTGCAAATCCACCACTATGTTTCTCTTTGATTAAATTCACCCTCATAGAACAGTTTGGTATGCATAGTTGATTTTTCTTAAACAATATTCCATCTTGTATGAAATAATCCAACCATTTATTCCTATCCATCAAAACAAGATTCTTACAAGCTTCAAATGCCTCTTTAAAATCTGGATCTGTCTCCTATAATTATTTAAGAAAATCAAAACCTAACACTTGAATTTGACTCTCTTGAAGTAATGCATTTCTCCTACTTAAGGCATCTGCAACTTTGTTTGATTGGTCATTTATGTGTTTCAATAAAAAATGGAAACCTTGAAGATACTCTACCCATTTAGCATGTTTCTAGATAAGCTTTGGCTGCTACACAATATACTGCAATGCATGGTTATCTGAATAAAGTATGAACTCTTTTGACATTATATAATGTCTCCACTTCTTCAATAACTGCACAACTGCATAGAACTCCTTATCATAAGAAGAGTAATTTTTCTTTGAATCATTCAGTTTTTCGCTAAAACAAGCCATAGGTCTATCTTCTTGACTTAAAACACCTCCAATAGCTTCTCCACTGGCATCACACTTCACTTGGAAAGGCTTACTAAAATCAAGTAGAACCAAAATAGTTTTTTCATTGATTTTCTTCTTCAACAACTGAATTTTTTTTCTGCTTCAACAGTGCATCTAAATGGTTGTTTATCCTTCTTTATGGTCTCAATAATAGGAGCATTGATCTTACGAAAATTCTTTATTAATTTCCTATAGAAACTAGCATGACCATGGAAACTTCTCACCTCAAAAACACTTTTAGGTGAAGGCCACTCCATGATTGCCTTGATCTTCTCTGGATCCATCTTCAACCCTTCAGCAGAAATAACAAAACCCAAATACACTAACTCTTCTTTCATGAATGAACACTTCTTCAAATTCAACAATAATCTCTCTTGATGTAGCCTTTGTAAGACATAATTCATATGTCTTATGTGCTCCTCCTTAGACCTGATGTAAACTAATATATCGTCCAGATATACTATTAAAAATTTACCAATAAATTCTTTAAGAACTTCATTCATGAGTCTCATAAACGTATTTGATGCATTTGATAACCCAAAAGGCATTACTCTCCACTCATACAAACCTTCATTTGTCTTAAAGGCAATTTTCCACTCATCCCCTTCTCTTATCCTTATCTGATGATACCCACTTTTAAGATCTAGTTTTGTAAAATACTTTGCTCCACTCAAGGAATCCATTAAATATTCAATTCTAGGTAAAGGAAATATGTACCCGATTGTGATTTTATTGATGGCTCTTGAATCAATACACATTCTCAAGCCTTTATCTTTCTTTGGACTCAACATTGTTGGTACTGCACAAGGACTCAAGCTTTCCTTGATTAGCCCTTTGTCAAGCAATTCCTGAACCTGCTTTCTAACCTCTTAATTTTCTATGGGAGTCATTTTGTAGGTTGCTTTGTTAGGTAGATTTTCTCTAGGAATCAATTCTATATGATGGCTAATTCTTCTAATGGGTGGTAACTCATTGGGCAAATCATCAACAATGATATCACAATAGTTGTCCAACATTTCTTGGATTTCAATGGGTAAATCAGAAACTTTAGTAGAAGTCATTATTACCTTGGCCTTGAAAATTACAACAAAATTTACCTCATTCTCTCCAATCTGCTGCAAGTATTTCTTTCTTCCTAGTAATAGAGTTTTTGGATCAGTCTTCATTCCTGATGCATCTTCTTCTTTCATAGGCACAATGTATGATTGATACCATCTTTATCAACCTTGTAGGTGTTTATTTTCCCATCATGCATAGCTCCTCTGTCATATTGCCAAGGTCTTCCAAGCAATACATGACACACATCCATTGGCATCACATCACATACAATTTTGTCCTTATATCTGCCCAAATTTAACTCCACTTCACACTATTCATTCACTAACAACTGATGTCCCTTTTGTAACCATGACACCTTGTAAGGTGTTGGATGTTTAACTTCCTTCAGCTTCAATTTCTCCACCACTTATATAGATACCAAATTATCGGTGCCGCCACTATCAATGATCATCTGACAACACTTCCCCTGAACCTTACACATTATTCTGAACAAGGTCTTTCTTTCTGATGGTTCAAATATCTTCTTTGCTCGCTTGAGAAAAACCTTATTGATTACCAACGATTCTCCTCTCTCGGTTATATTTTCTTCTTCTGTCACTACTGTTCCTATTGCTTCTCCCTCAACTTGAGCAACTATTGCATTCTTCTGACTTGTTCCTGCATTCTCTAGGCACTCAAAAGCTCTGTGTCCCAGTTTGTTACATCTGTAACATCTTACTTCTCTTCCTCTTCCTCTAGAAAAACTCCCTCTACCACTTGCATCACCTCCTGTGGGTGCATGCTGGTTTGAGGTGCCGCTAGCTCCATCTTTAGGTGTTGTAGATCTTCCTCTACAACTTTGACTTCCCTTTCCTCGGAAAGTACCTCTCCCTTTGGCAAACTACTTCCTTATGAGTTTTTCTTCAGCTTTCAGTACCATCTGATAAGCTTCCTCTACTGTTTTAGGAGACAATATACTTATCTCACCTTGAATGTCCATCTTAAGACCATTCACATATCTAGCCACCTTCTCATTTGTATCCTGAGTTTTTCCAGCTCTTATGCTTACCTTAAAGAATTCCTCTGTGTATTTTTTCACTGTCATAGACCTTTGTCTAAGATTTTTCATCTTTCTTAACAAGGTTTGCTGATAATTACTTGGTATGAACTTACCTCTTAGATTTGCTACCATCCTGCTCTAATTTTTGACATGCTGCTTGCCAAGTCTCTTTCTTTCTGCTTGCACTCCATCCCACCAAAGCTTTGCATGTCCTTTTAGCTAGGTGACAGTAAACTTTACTTTCTTCTCATCTTCTATTTCTTCATAGTCAAAGAATTTCTCCATGCCATTAATATAGTCTATCAATTCTTTTGGATTCATTCCTCCTTCATATATTGAAACCTCAGTGTTTGTCCTAGCTGTGGATCTCAACATTGATTGGAAGAATCTCATCTCAGGAGTAACTGCAATAGTTTTCTCCTCTCATTTAGCTTCAACCTCGGGCTTACTAACATCTCCATCATCTATATATCTCCCTATTGTTAATGCTTCCATTCTAGCCTGCATCTATTGCACAGCTTCCATCGCTTCAACATTCGCAATTGGCTATCCTCTTCTACCATGTCCTCGTCCTCTTCCAACTCTGAAAGCCATATTAGCTTTCCTTCTTTTGCTTCTAAGATTTAATTCAGTGTCAAAAGGTTTCTCTGATACCATTGATGGTGGCTTGTGTGCAGGCAATATGAACAAACGTTCAAACCCTGATACAATTTCCTCTAATTCTAGCTGAATTCCTTCTTCTTCCTCCACTGGAGTATCAGTCATCTATTTTAAACTGATTGTTCATAAATTTTCCTTTTTGGGCACTATCACCACTCTTTTTCCTTAAATAACCCCAAACCTTGTTATCAGGAACAATTTACACAACAGAGCCTCTTTTCCTCTATTGAAGCTGTAATTTCATGAGAATTATGAAATACACTATTGGTGGAGTTTTTGAATGGGATGAATGCAATTGTGCATAAATACACTATCGGTGGTTTCAAACTACAATAATGTGATTATACATGGAAATGCACTACCAACGGAGTTTTATTTCCGTAATGCTATTTCATATGAAAATACACTATCGACGTGATTTTTCAAAAGGAAAGCGTTAATACAAAAATACAATATCGACGGGACTTTACTCCATAAAAATGGAATAACACTATCGGCAATCGCTATCGGAAGTTCCCATGGAACGAAACAATAACATAATGGCCCTTTCCGATGCAATAACACGTGGAGTTATCAACAATCACAATCGGCAATTCCAATACTCCCTCGCTAAGCTCTCCTTGTCAAAGACTTGCGATGCGATAAGTCCACGGACCCAATAGGTGAGAAAAACTCCCTTATAATATTTTGGATATGAACGTCCCACTTTGGACTTCAGTACTTCAAAGGACTAGTCCCTCTCTACTCAAACATTGCGATGTGATAACGGTCATAGACTCGATAAGGGTATCGACCATATTTAATAGGATTTCAAGTTCAGAACTCAATTCCAACTAAGTTTTTCACGGTTCTCCATTGTAAACCATAGTTTCGCCTACGGAACTCAAAAATGCATATAAGGGAAACAGGGCATGCCAATATAAAGGAAACACATGCCAATAGGCTTCAATCGAAGTATTTGTGGAAAACAAGGCCGAATCGTTGTTATAAAGACTCAGAAGAAAAAACAAAACAAAATACACACATAAATACCAGTTTAACAGGAAAATAGAAATTCAAATGCACAGAAAGGCTTTGGAGGTCACCACACCTCTAGGATTGACCAATACATAGAGAAATACCCTCTTCTTTTGAGAAATATGCGATAAAAGCATGCAGTCAAAATCCCTTTACAATAACATAAAATTTTCATATATACTGGTTTGTTTTAACAACCAGATCCTAAAACACAGGCTTAAATTTGTTACTACTATCAGTTTTGCGAGACATTCTCCTCAAGAACCTCCACTGCTAACTAATCCTATTTGTTCTATGAGGTATTCTCCTCGAGAATCTCCATTACAGCTTAACTATTTATTATTTATTACATCATGATTTATTCCTAGATTCTAGCTCTATACTAAACTAGAAAAGCATGGAAATTGATGGCTAAAGGATCCCACTCCTTTGCTTGTAGATTTTTTTGGATTTTTGGAACAAGTTTGAAGATTTTTCCCTCCAAGTCTCATGCTCCTGGTTCAATAAGGGCCTAACATTTGTGAACAGAGGGGTTGATCAGAAAGAAACAATATTTCAGAAAATGAAAGGGATAATAACAACGACAACCAAAGTTCCAATACAACATATTGAAATTCCTCCCACTGAGATGAGAGGCATAAAAATACCCCATTCATCTAACATCTCAGAATCAGAAAAAGAGGCCCTATCAAAGGTAGCATAAAATCAATTGGTCATTTTAGAAGAGAACCAATTGGAAATTGTAACTATCGCTCGCAATCAAGGAGTATGAAAAAAGTAGATAAAAAAAAAAGGTAGTTAATTGTTTTTACACTTAGCCCTAATATGTATTTTCTTGTTGCTTTTTGTACCTCTACTTATTCCAGGAATGTTTATTTGGAACCTTGTGTTCATTTATTTATACAGATGTAGACAAACATGATTGAAAGCTCTATAATATCTACAAAATATAACTTTGTCTCTATTTTTCAAGTTGAATAAATTTTTTTATTTTATTATATATATATATATATATTTCACATATATATATATATTTATGCTTATAACATAATTAACATTATATATAATTAACATTATATATAGTTCTTTATTTAAATTTTTTTATTTTTTATTTTGATTTTTTTTTAATGTGGTTAAATATCTTACATTCAAATTATAAATTCAATTCAAACCTAATGGGAATGAATAGTAGTCATTTCTCTCATCATTCATAATAAACTCAATAAAAAATCTAAATTAATATTATATTTTCTAAATTATCTCTCTCTCTCTCTCTATATATATATAATTTCATGGATATTTAATTTTGTTTTGAATTTATATTTAAATCGAGACAGATTCATTTTAATTTTATCTATTAAGGGTTTAAGAAAATCACATCTCTGAAGATGTAAAGGTCTTTTTAGTGCAAAATTTAAGAAAAAATTTGGACTTCTAGAGATTTAAATCCTCATTTGGAAAATACAAAACTAAAATAGATTCATCTTCATTTTAAATAATAAAGTTATTGACTATATTAATATAAATTTCAAATATGGAAATATATATATATATGTATTTTTATTTTCGCATTCATATATCTATCTATATATATATATATATATATATATATATATATATATATATATATATATATATATATATATATATATATATGATTATTGTAAATATTGAATATTTATATATGCTTATTAATTAAATTTAATTATAAATTTCTAAAATCAAATAGTTATAAATATGAATATTTATTTAATTGGGTCTTAATATATGTGTGTGTGTGTGTGTGTGGGGGGGGGGGTTAAATTTTATATTTCTTTCTTTCTAAAATTTACATTCATAGTAGAAGAATTTTGTGAGTCTACCACTAGTAAAACCATACCCAACACAGAACTTCAATTGTTTCAAAATATCAAAAGAAAAGATGAAACTTTTTGCTGCTCTCGAAGTAAAACATGAGATTTAACTATTTTGTCACATAATCGTTCTTCTCTATGGAGCTAATATAGGAAAGCAAAAAACTAAACTATAGGTAGAGAGGAAAATAAGCATGTGGGATTGTTTCTTAGAATCAATAGCTTTGAGAGGGACAAGATCCTTGTTGCTATCAGGGGAGAAACCAAGATCAATTGGAGGCCACATTTGCTATTTAATTTTCATATGGAGTTTATTTCCTTTAGAAGTTGTTTCATTTGATTAATATACAAGATGATGTTGTGTTTTATCTCATTTTGATCTACGAGCACTCTCCCAAAAAAACACTTCATATGTGAGTAGATGTCGAATGCATACATTTTACAATTATACTTGCCCCTTGTATGAACAACATTAAGACTCCAATCTTCCAACTCAAAAAACACCTTAGCATCTATAAGATTACTCTACTCATTGGAAAGTTCATTTTTCATTTGAGTCATCTTTCCTTGGTTTGCTTGATGGGTCAAATCCTACTCTAGTTTCGGATCCCCGATAGTAGTCAACGGGGGATTTGACCACAAGATGTGTTCAAATTATGATCAATCTAGTTCTTATAGACATGTGATGAGTTTTAGGTGTGGATTCCAAAGGAGATAATAGTTATTTCTACATTTATTTTCAGCTAATTTATTGTGTTCATGTAGGTTTGTTGACAATATTCAATGATGGAATAGTGAATGCTTATGAATATGTTTCCATAGATAAGGTATGTCTTTGAGTATTGTAACGATTAGGGTGTTGTTGATGGTGTTGGACCTACCAACATGTTAGGGGATCTCCCTGGTAAGAAGCTCCAACTAGACCTTAGACCGTTTGGAGTAGGAGTCCCAATAGTGGGGGTGTAACATTATGCCTTGACTGAGATAGCGCATAGAGGTAATAGTCCTTGTCAGAAGCAAGTGTTTGACTTTCCAACGAGTCAAGAGAGATGCATATGTAGGTTCTAACAAATGGAGGGAAAAAGAAGTGTGTCCCTTAGAAGCCTGTAATAGAACAGAGCCTGAAAGGAACACACAAGCTGAATGACACTACAGAATGGAAAGCAGAATAGTCGACAATCCAATGTGATAAGGTAAACCAACAACATGCTTCAATAAGATTCATACAATCACATACTGAATAGTCCATACATCAATGCGTAAGTAAAACTACATACATTACTAATGTAACAAGAATAGTTAGACTACAATAACAACATATGCATGAAATGTTTTGGCTATGTTATATTATATAAAGTGAAAGTTCCATCGATACATACAACTGTGATAGCCACTAGTTCCCATAGTGGGACATTACAGTCAACACTACCTGCTCCTCCAAAGAGATGTGCTCGCTCTGCATTGTAGAGAAGTCAAGGCTTGTCACAATACTCTCCAAGCCCTCTCTAAGAAATGTGTAGCAAAATCTTGGCTCCCAAAAGCCTCTTCTATGAGTTATGAGGTTCTATTTATAACAAAGGGTGGGGTGACCCTTGACATTCCCCTTTGTGACTCTTAGACTACCTTCATGACTATTCAACTTTATTAGATATGATTTTTTGTATTCCACTAATGACACTTGGAATTTTACTTTACATCATGTTTACAAAAGGTGACAAATTTTCCACATATACCCATGTGGGACAAAATTTTCTTGACTTAGCCAGACACGACAACACTAAGACTTGGACCTCTGTGGAAATACTAGCTCATCAACTTCCTCTTTGTGATCCTTGGTGATGAACTGATGCAATGCTTGGTAGTTGCCAATAGTGACCAATAATGTAAACTTTGAAATGAGAACTAATACGATTACCCTTTTCATTGAGGTACAAAAAAGTCAACTGATTTTGAAAAGTGGTGATGCAGAATACATATAGTTTCTTTCGGAATATATTTTTGACACTTTAAATTTTCTTATGTATCAAATATAAATATTTATTTTCAAATGTTAGTGATCTTCATGTTGATTTTGAAACGTGTTGATGTAGCATCTACCCCTTTTTTTAGAGAGCTTAAATTTGGCACTTTATATTTTCTAATGTATTAATTATGGATATATTTTTTTTAATGTTACATTTTTTTGACACTTTAATTTTTTTTATGTCCAATTATTTTTTTAGTGTTGATTACTTAACAAATTTTAGAGTTGTCTTATTTCTCTTTTTTTTTTAAATGTTGATTACTAGAAAAAAACAAATATAAGAATATATATAAATTTTTTTAAATGTTGATTACTAGAAAAAAACAAATTTAAAAATATATATAAAAAGACAAAAAAAAACATAAAAAAAATGTAAACAAACAATTATCTTGTAAACGATAAAAATTTGAAAAAAAAATAAACCTCTTTTTAAACTATAAAAACATAACAAATTTAAAAGACTATTAAACGAAACTGAAAATATAAAAAGAAAAATTAAAAACAAACCTCATTTAAAAAAATAAAAAAATAAATAGAAAATGAAACCAAAAAAAACCAAAAGAATTAAAACAATTTTAACTAATTTAAAAACAAAAATAGAAAAAAACTTATAAAAGTTAAAAATGATTAAAACTAATTTAAAAAAGAAAAAAAAATATTGAAAAAACAATACACAATTAATTATAATTTTTTTAACAATAATATTAAAATCTTAAATAAAGAAAACTATGAAAAACGTAAAAAAAAAATAAAAATAAAAATTGGAGGGTGGGGCTAAAAGATGATTATGAGAATTGGATTTTAGCCCCACCCACTTGAAAAAACAAAATTATTATTAACATTTTTTTGTTAATATTTTTTTTTGAAATGGGCAGGACTGAAATCCGATTCTGAGAATCAAATTTCAGCATGCCTACTTAAAAAAAAGGATTAACAAAAAAAAAAAGTTTTTTTGTTAATAATTATTTATTGATTGATTGATTTTTAGGTTGGTGGTGTTGAAATCCAACACGTAGCTTCGCCAGCCTAGGGCTACACCACCCAAGCCCCCTTTACAAAAAAAAATTATTAACAAAAAGCCTCTAGGATATATATATATATATATGTTTTTAGTTTAGATAAGTCTATTAATAGGTTAGGGTCTTGTGAGTTAATTTTTACAATTTCTATTTAAGATAATAATCTTACAAGAAACTAACCTGCATAATAACTAACTAACTATTTATTTATATATTTATATTTAATTGAGAAAGTATATATTTACATATTATTCCATATTATATTAATGATTTAAGGTTTTTGATATATAGCTATTTCATAATATACATATATATTTAACTAGTATTCCATATTTGTAATTTTTAGGTTATTAATGATTAATGTTTGATTTAATGTTTACAATTTTTGGTAATAAATATAACAAAAACTAACTTTCATAATAATTAACTAACCATTTATTTCTATGATTATAATTAGGCCTAGTAATAACTAATTTATTCATTCTCTTAATTTTTAAATACAAACTTTACTTTATTCAAATGTTGGTAATAAATATAACAATAATTTTGGTAATAACTATAACAAAAATAATGTTTCCTTTCCCTAGGTACAGACAGATTGGCCAGTGAAATTTAGTCATTTCTCAGTCAAATTGCCCAGTCCAATATAGCTGTTTCCTAGTCAAATATAGACATTCGAAGATCATCTCTCCCTATTTAACATGCAGCCATGATTTGATTCTTCAACTTCTCCAGATGATGAACCACTCTTGTTGGTTCGAAATGGTCGACAAAAGTATTATAATGTGATTTCTGCTGAAAAATATTCTCAATAAACTTGATATGGATCATAGAAGCTTAAATTCAACGAAACAAATATATATATTATGTGGGTGGGCTAAAATTTAATTCTCAGAATCGGATTTCAGCGCCGCCCTCTAATTTTTCTTATTTTTCAAGTTTTTTTAATAAAAAAAAATTCTAATATTTTAATATTATTGCTCTAAATTTTTTAATCAATTTTTTTTTTCTTATTATATATATATATATATATATATATATATATATATTAATTTCTTTTTAATAGTTTTTTAATTTTTTAAGATTGTTTTACTTTTTTGCTTTTTTGTTATTGTTTAATTTTCTAGTTTTTTATTTTAATCCGGGTTTGTTTTTAGTTTTTTTTTACTATTTGTAAATTTGTTGTATTTTTATTTATTTATTTTAATAGTTTTTATTAAAAAACAAATCAATTTTTTAATGTTTACAAGATAATCATTTTTTTTTGTTAGAATAGGAAACATTTTTTGGTTTTTATTTATTTCTTTGTATTTTTTTTAATTCTTATGTTTATAGCTTAATTTTGTTTTTCTTTTTTAACGTTTTTATGATTTTTTTTTTTTGTCTTTTTTAGGTTAATTTTGTTTTTTGTCATTTTTTAATGTTATGTTTTTTTAAATGTATATTTTTATTTAGTTTTTGTTTTTTTTTTTTACGTTTTTTTTTTGCTTTTTTTTTTTAAATTTATCTTTTCATTTTTTTTTTTTCAAATTTTAATGTTTTTCGAAGTCATCATAAAATCTTTTATGCCATTTTTACAAAATGTTGAATTTATCTTCAAAAAAAAAACAGAGTTTATTTCAACATCAACACATCAACACTTTTCGTTTTCAAGGTGTTTTTTGCACAATTTTTGTACAAAAAAATGGTTTTCATTGCTATTTTTAAAACATCTTGAAAATTTACCCTAGAAAGAAAAAATGTTATTCCAACATCAACACTTTTCATTTTTGAGTTGATTTTTCATGTTTTCGAGGGATTTTTTGGCTTGAGTTCCCATTTTGAGTTTATAGTTCCTGTTTCTAAGATTCCATTACTGTCTGCGTACTCTTTGATGTTGTACTTGTGGAAACAAACCCTTGCCTGCATTTTTTCTAGGTATACTAATTTGGAACCTTGCCCAACTCATCCTATAACATGTGAAGCTTAGTCCTGAGCAAGGCCGAACCAACGATGTACATCCACATGTTATTCACATTGACTTGCAAATCTACACTGCTAGTCGTCAGCATCAACTAATCGATGTACGCATCGAGCTCGAGTCTAACTTGGTTCTTCTCTTTGGCCTTGGTGAGCATACCAATCGATGGGGTGCCATAATTTCTCACCACAACATCCAAACTTCTATACAACCATGCATACGAAGCCTCCACACTAGTGGTGAGCTGTGAGAGTTCATCATTGTTCCAAATCAGACTCTGGATGCGTGCTTTGTCCAACTCTACATGCGGCTTTATCATCTTGCGCAAGTGAATGGAGGCTCCCTTGTACCTCATTGTCCATGTTTGTACATGATCAACTTTAACATGTATATCTCCAAGCGTTCACGCTATCTTGGTGCAGCGCTATTGATGACCATGTAGAGGGACAACTACCTTGTGCACGGTGACGAACCTATCATACAGTTTTTGTGTGACTACTTAAAGAGCCGATATTTCAACAAGTATGGTCATCTTCATCTCTACTATGGCGGATCTTGTTTATTGTTCCTCTCTCTGCCTACCTGCTTCCAACTCCTTATGCATGCACTCGTTTTTTGTTATCAAGAACTTAACACTCGAGCTCATGGCTTTGGCATAATCCTTTGTAGCATCATCCAAGGAGGTTGGATGTCTTCGTATATCTGACACAATCACTTATTCTTCCAAGTGTGTAGGTGATGCATACTCATTTGGGGTTTGCGTTCTTCATGCTTGTACAACTCTATGCCTTCACTCATCAAAGGCTATTTTGTACACATCTATTCCTAGATGTAAGTATAATGGTATCTGCTTGTTCACTCATGACCTACTTTGCTAGTTGAGCTAGTGAAGCCTATGGATTGACCTCGATCTCTTTTGGCATGAGGTTGGTATATTGATCCTGTTACAACTACTCCATCTCCATGTCCATCTCTTCTATTATCTGTTCCTCATGCAGAGCAAGTTCCTATTCCTATGGTTGCTCACCCTGTTCCTCATCTGCTGCTAGTTTAGACACTCCACCACATGTTGACCACTTCATTGAGCCTAGAGGATTTATAACAATATAGCCATGGGTCTTGCTCTGACCAATGACACACCCTGTGGATCCAAGCATAGTACACTCTCACATAATGGTCCCCATATAAACCATGTGGGTTGTACGGGTTGAAACTCCCAAAGCTGAACATAAACTTCTTGAAGTCTACCACCTCGGCATCTTCTTGTTTCAAACTCCCGATCACGTACAACCCAATTCACACAAGAAGCGTAGGCAAAGTTGTGTTCCTCTTCCTATGCAATCCAGCTAATAACCTTGTCGAGATGTGGTATGCAACATGCTACATGACAAACTTGTCCGTTGAAAGCCTCAGCAACACATTTAGAGCTTTCTCTGCAATGTACATCCTGATGAAGGTGCCCTCAGGTGAGGCATACCAATCTGCAATGTTCAGCAATGCCTCCACTGCTGCCTGGGACATATAGGGTGGATCTTGTTCAAAGACCATTGTGTACGAATGGGCAATAAAATGGTAAGATATTCTAGCCATCACTCCTTGGTAGCTACAATATGAGAGCAACTTGCAATATACATTCACAACACTCTCTAAAGGTGTCCATTCCCACCCATGCCAAGAAATTGTTGATGGGGATAGATTGCATCAAGAAAGTAGGAAGACATTAAGAATCTTACTTGCTGATCCTTGGGAAGACTCCAAGAATTGGATAGATTCACTTTCAACTTCAGAGCCAACATTTCATACCAGTTGAACAATTTTCCTTCACTTTCCATTTGATCCAACATAACAACCCAACTTTGCGGGTAGGTCTTTGTAGTCCCTTGGCCATACAAGCGACATGCAAAGTGGATATAGAACTAGTATGCCTCCATGAGTGTCTTTGTCTTTTATATCTAGTTGGGTGTCGTCCTGAACTTTGTTGGCTCCTTTACCCAATGCTTCAAGGTGTGTCTTTTATTCATGCTTCCATTGGGAGCGTAGAATGGTGAATCCATCCTACTCACTGACACTTCTCAGTATCATTGTCTCAGGATCAGTGTGTGAGACAATCCAGTGGATCACATCTACATAAGGGAACATGAGAAACCTACATGTAACCTTGTACAGTCATGACCTAAGGATGTTCAAATAGACTTGTCAATCCTCCAGATTCTCCTAAAAGTTGCTTGAGAAATTAGTATTATTGTCTTTTGGTCTGATATTAATGTCCTTTCAATGAACATGTGTGTTTCTATGTACACGGGAAAACTCATAGACCCCTGTTCAACCATGCCCCCAGTACTTCTTTCAGTTATGGCTTTTGATCGAGCTCTCTTGGAGGCCATGATACCTGTACTGTTGAGAACCTGCTAAAAAACCCATGGTACCTAGAGATAGAGAAGACACTCATGAAGAGACAATGTCAACTAAATACATCGAACAATTGGAGAAACATTCTGACAACAAACTGGTGACCACTGGGAAGGATTGTGCAACAATCACTTTGGGAAGCTAAGAAACTATCATCTAGAACTGCGCATTACACAGTCCCAGCTACTAGTGAGCCTGATTGCTAGCTAGATCTACACAATGCATAGTCCAGTGAGGTTGACTGCTGACTGAAACCGCACAATCTATAGAACAACCAGGGTGGGTTACTGGCTGGAGCTGCGCATTGCACAATTCCAGTGGGTAGGACTGGGCGTTGCCTCCTAGGATTGCATAGAGCACAACTAGGAGATAGTGTGGTAAGACTTTGCACAAATCTTAGAGGCAAGGCAGAGCCCTAGCTACCAGGAATGCATAGAGCATGTTAAGAGAGACAAGATTGGGGCCGAGCCAGCCCAGATCTGCCCAACGTAACCCTGAAAACATGAAGGAGTAAATGTGTGTGTGAATGTCGTGAGATTCGAGTGAAATAGACATGCATGCAATCAAGCAATTGCATAAATCAATCAGACGGAGAAACCAAGAAGCTCATGAAGTGAGTCGTTGAAATGATGACTGTGAGTGCAGAAACAATGTTATGAGTTCGACACTAAGGAAAGGTAATGCAAAACTTGAAACAACACTTCTACAAGCTAAAATGCATTGAAATGCTGGAGGTCATTCAACAAAACCAAGGAAACAACACTCATATAAGCTGAAAACTAAAAAGAAACAGAAAAGGTTGCAAAAGGCATGAAGAGAAAAACTTACATGAAAAATGCATTGAGTGTGCCGAAGGTTCCTATATGCCTCGAGAATGCTAGAGCTCAAAGATCGATTGTGAAGAATGAGCTATGAGGTGTCATTTAAATATATTTGGTGAAATTATGGTTTATGATGCACATCCAAAAAATATGGGAAAAAGCGACACTTGGCATGGAGTTTCTAAAACAAGTTTTACATGTAACTCCTGCAGAAGAAAATAGATCCCTACAATCTAGGAATGATTTTTCGCTTTTTTATTTTTTATTTTTCAGGAAAAGTTTTTTGGATGCAAAGATGGATTGCACAATTCTAGAGGGAACCGGGAAACCTACCAGTACATGCAACATACAACAACTGGGGGAAACTTCTGCATTGTTTCCAGAATGAGAGGCCTTGGCTGACTAGCTAGATTTGCACAATTTTCTAGAGCAGTGATGATGGGGTGCTCTGCACATCCTAGGAGAGTAGTGTGCTGGCCTATTCTGCGCAATTCCAGGGAACATTACAGCTTGCGTGGGCTTCTCTACACATTTCAGGAGAGCAATGTAGCTGGGCCAGTTCTAAACATTTCTAGATGGCAGTGCAACTGGCTAGAACTGTGCATTTCTGGAGAGCAGTGTTGGCTAACCAGCTTTGTGAAATTTCTAAAGTAAGGCTAGCTACCTCGCTCTATGAAATTTCTATGTGTAGGGAAGTTATTGGGGCTACTCTGTTCAATTCTTTAGGCGAAGACAAGTTGTCCTCCAGGTTTTCACAATTTTTCCCGACAGCTATTTGATTAGATGAGAACCAAGTGTTGGGTGTGATTGTGGTTGACTGGTAAGAAAAGTGAGTTGAACACAAGCTATTAAATGACATATGAAATAAAATAAGCACAAGTACCTGATTAGTGGGGATATTTGCGATGATTTCAAGTAGGGAGGTTCCAAAACAATGAGAAGGAAACATTTTGGAGGATGGTTGTAGCCGCTATAACATTGGCAACACACTAGTAGAACTCCAGCTCTCTGTATGGACCTTGTTCATGGAAAGTGATTCTAAATCCTCCCAAAGTATTTTCTGATTCTTCAATCATCATGGCTTCAACACTAAGCTTGAGTTCAAGATATAGTCCCTTACCATTCTCTTAATTAGTTTGCACACATTCCAAGCCAAGTCAAGTTAGTTGTTTCAATTAGGGATGAGGGGTATATTGGTATACAAGAAATAAAGATGTGAGAGTATTATTTCCGTATCTAATGTTGCTTTGGTGGCAGCAGGCTGGACAGTACCCTGGTAGAGTCCCGTAGGGACACAAACATTGCTCCACTATTAGTGAGCATGGTTAGTACACCGGTGAAGTTACTTGCATCACCTCTTTGCATATGAATCCTTTCTCTTCTTTCCCCTTATTTATTTTTCATTTTTCAATCTTTTTCTTCAAAGAACTATGTATAGGCACTTATTTATTTCAGAGGTGGGAGAGGGAACCTGAGTTATTGAGAGTATAAGAGGTTGTCCCTTCAGAGAAGTATTCTATATATACCTCTAAAAATACATTTTAAGGTTTTCTCCCTCACCTTACTCTACTTGACTGAGATGATAATGGTTAACCCAAAAGAACCAATTAGAGTAGGTGGTACTAGTTAAAGTGTAAGCATTGTGTTTTCACCAAGACGCACTCTGAACTGAGCATATTTTCCATCAAGGTATCATTGACTGAAGACAACAATCTCTTTCATAAAGAGAGAGGAAAACAGATAACCAAGTGTTGATAGTTGTACATGTCCTCCTGTACTTTACCTTGCTTGTCTCGAGAGCCATACATGGTTTCTTGTGAAACTAAACCTATGGGTGAAAAATAAGTAAACAAAAAGAAGGAAAAGGACAAAAGAAAATGAAATAAAACCAAGAAATGAAAGAAAGCAAACAAGAAACACAAACAAATTAAACAAAGAAAGCATGCAATGAAGCATGACAAGAAAGCAAACACTATTCCTACTCCTAGACTAAACAGTGCATGGACCGACTCATGTGAAGTGATATTTCCAACGTAGCCATCGACGCATTGGTTGACCCATGTTGGTGAAGGCATGATCTACAAGAACGATAAACATGTAAACAAAAGATAAGAAATATATAATAGTGAATACCAACATGCTTTGAGTTTAAAAATATCCACAAAAAAGAGAATAATAAAAGCTCAAGATAAGCATTATGTCGATGTATCATGGTCTGATCCAAATTTATATAGGAATACAAAAAAGTATAGATATAGCCATAAATACAGAGATGCAACATAAATAACACTTCCTTTCATAAATATCAAGTAATGAAATATGCTTACAAACAGAATGGAAATGAGACTAGCTCGGGCGATGGTAGCTTATCTCTGAGAAGAGATGTTGCGACTACATACCTATGAACTATGTTACAATGAGGCTCAAAAGCCTATTTATTGTTGAGAACAATGGAAAGGAATAAACATCCAAAATCCTAACCCTAGGAGATGAAGCTACAAACTATGGGCCCGGTTTGCGTAAATTGGTACATAAACATCCAGGGGTCGTATTTTTGGCATACAATCTTTGTTTGATGCACACAATACCTCGTTAGAAGGATCTATCCAAGGAATACATTTTTTGAGTGACCAAAATCAATTTATGATAAATTTTGGTCAGAATTTTCCAAACAACATTATTTAGGGCCTCAAAAATGGCTCTGGAAGTTTAGGACATGAACAAACTACAAAAATAGTAAATTTTGCTATAATTAAGGTAACTAAAAAACTGAAAGAGACAGTTGTGGGGGTCTAAATGATAGGTGGGTGGCCACCACATCCACCTGGATCATTCTTCCCCCCTTAGGAAGAAATGGTCCCTTTGGTGAGCTATTCTGCAATCTTTGATGTGTCTAGTAATGGTGGGAGGCATGGTCAAGGGCGGTCGACACTAAACACTCAGTGAAAGCTAAGGAATGGGGGAATGCTCTGCTCCAAAGAATTATGTCCCATGACCTTGGTAATGTTGTAAGGACCATATCAGAGTCATCTAAGCTTTTGATGGGCTCTTGTAAGTTGTTCTTTCTACGAATGCAACCAGACTTTGTCGCCCACTTGAAACTTGTGTGGCACCCAATGTTGATCATGTTGCTGCTTGTACTTGGAATTTTCTAGCATGGAGTGGTGATATATTAGCCTGTTGGGTAGGGGTGCCCCAAGTGCCAGATCAAACAAATGCTTAACCTGACAGTGCAACGGTACCCCTGTGGGTGAGGAGAAGGTGTCACTCTGTTCTTTCACAACTATATCCACCTACTTCTGTTGCATGGAGGAACTCTTCCCGGTGGCCATGGATGGGGCTACAGTCTTCCCCTTAATTTGAGAATGAACCAGAAAGAAAATGAATTTCCTAGTCTAGGAGATGATCTTGCTGCATTTTTTAGCAGAGATCAAATAGGTGGTGGTAGGTGGGGCAACCTCAGGTGTCCAGTATAATGAATTACCTAAAGAAATAATAACAACCCCAGGTCTAGACTCCTCTACATCATGTTGCTTCCATAAGACTTATGGTTTCCCTAACAATACATAACAAACATTGAGAGGAGAAACACCATACAATACCTCATATGTGAAGGGCTTGATGTTGTAGGGAAGGCGACACTGGTGGTGGACTTGGACATGTCTTCCTTGGTGAGGCCACCTAATACTGTACAACTACATGTGTGGTGTAGTCGGTAGGCTCAACCACTTCATGACCTATGCTGAAATGAGGTTCTTTTGGCTGCCACTTTCGACAATGAATTGCAACGGTGAACCCTTCACCCACATTTGTGAGCGGAAAGGACGCTACCCTTCCTCTGGATCTTCGGGCTCATTCTTCTGGATCTTGGTGGTGGTAACAGTGGCACTTGGCTCTGCATCAATGATATTCTTCCCTTTGTCATTCCTCTTGTTGGGTTCTGACTTAGGGTCGGAACATGCATGTCATTCTGAAGCCTTTGACTCGGCCACTAGTGACAGCTTGTCCCGACACTCACTTGTGTTGTGAGTGGGGCTCTTATGGAACTCACACCACTTTCTTGTGTCCTTCTTTGACTTTGTGGTGTTGTTCTTTTCTTATGGCTTCAATGGGCTGCCTTGGGTCACACCATCTTGGCTTTCTCATTGGTTCTATAGTTTGGGGAATCCTTTCCCTTTCTTCTAATTCATGGATCCAAAGTCTCACTTCTTCTCTTTAAACTTCCACTTGATCTTGACAGTGTATCCGTACGTCATGCGAAGCGAGGAGATGTCCAGGAACTCCATCTTCTCTTGGAATTACCTGTGTAGGCAACCATGGTATTTGAGTACCGAATGCCACTCAGAATCCTTGATACCCAACTTTGTGCGAAGGGTATGAAAAATGTTGGTAAACTTCGACACATGTTGGTCCCTTCCTTGCCTCAGCATAGTCCACTTTATGTATTTATTCTCATAGCTTCTGGCAGGGTAGTACTACTCCTTGATGGCATCCCGGAATGAATTCCAAGTGGGTGCAGTTAAAAATACTGAGGTTGTACTTTCATCCTTCTGCTCGCAATAGGTTTCCCACCAGTCCTTGACATGGCGGGCTGCTTTTAGAAGTGAAAAATTGATCTTTTCATGACTGGAAAAATCATGAACGGAAAAATATTCTTCTAGCATATTTAACCATTTATCTATAGTGTCTGCCTCTATTTAACCCTCAAATACGGGAATGTCGCCCCTGGGTAGCCGTTGAAGGATCTTGGAAAAGTTGTCCATCAACAAGTTCCTTTGTCACTCGAGGGCTTCTTCAAGCAAGAGTTTTTGATAGGATCTCCTCCCCCCTCATATTTTTTTTCATTCGCCATGGGAAGTCATCGGGGTTTGCGAGGTTGATCTTGTGAAGGTTCAACCAGATCGAGCCCCAACTCCTTATACCTTGACCTCGTTGGGGATATGCAAAGAAAAATAGAGAAAGATCAGACCACTTTGATACCACTGATTCGGATTGAGACAGGAAGGCAACAAATTAGAGGTATAACCATAAATACATAGATGTAGCAGAAATAACAATTCCTTTCATTAATATCAAATAATGACATATGCTTACAAATGGAATGGAAATGAGACTAGCTCAGGCGATGGTATCTTATCTCTTAGAGGAGATGTTACAACTACATGCCTCTGAACTATGTTACAATGAGGCTCGAAGGCCTATTTATTGTTGAGAAACAATGGAAAACCTTAAATATCCAAAAACATGACCCTACGAGATGAAGCTTCAAACTATGGGCCCCGTTTGGGTAAGTTGGTACATCAACTTCCTAGGGTCATAACTTTGGCATACAATCTCCGTTTGACGTGCACAATACCTCATTAGGAATATCTATCCAAGGAATAAAACTTTTGAGTGGCCAACATCAGTCTATAAGTCATGTTGGTGCTAGTTTTCCCAAAAAATGTCTTTTAGGGCCTCCAAAGGGGCTCCAAAAGTTTAGGACACGAAAAACTGCCAAAAATAGTAAATTGTGATACAATTAAGGAAATTGAAAAAATGAAAGAGACGGTTGTGGGGATCCAAGTGGGATAGGTAGGTGGCCACATGCATCCACCTGGATCATGGTCATGCTTCAAACTACATGTAGACAACAAGCATTCACACTCTTTTGATCATGAAAAATGAGCAAACATGAGAAAGAAAGACAACTTACGCTTAGCCAGAGTGCTTGTCGTGTATGATTCCACTAGTGCATGAGCAATGGGATCATGTTATTCAAGTTGAGGATGTGAATTCTTTGAACTAGATTGATATTCAATGTAAACATGAGAGTGATGATGAGCCTTGGGTGTTTCAACAGATTTCTTATTTTGAGTGGAATTGACCTCAAGACAGTGATGACCTGCAATAACCATTAGCTCGAGTTGAAGTGCCTTGACATCTTGTGGGGTTTCCACATCATGAACAAGTAGATCATCAAAGACGGCTGGCTTATAAAGGTCGACTAAAAATGAATCAACATCTTGATGGAATGGAGGAGAAAAGTGATCACGACAACCACAATTAAAAAATTCAATATGTTCATCGGCATACTCATGATCTGATGAATCATATAGAGGGTTCGATGATAAGAAAGAATGTTCACCCTCTACAATTTCAGAAATGAAGGATGAAATACTGAGTAGATTTGCAAGCACATATGTTTCCTCTCTGGTATCCAATGACAGAATGACATCCCATGTATTTTGTGAATGATTGGAAGTAGATGCATTTGAGAATGTGTTCTCACATGGAAAATCAATAATGGAAGAATCACAAAAGATGTCAGGGAAAAGCAGATGAGGTGCAGACAGAAGGAGGTCATCCTTCATCACAGGTTCTTCTTAAGATTCCCACACATACTCATCATAAAATATGGTGTAGGTTGGCTCCTCAACACCAACTCTGTCGACAACTAGATCCTCATGAAAAACAAGTGTGGAGTCCAGAATGGGAGAACACAACACAGTACAATCCAGAGGATTAACAGAACGTGGGGACGTAGGGTGAAAAAAAAATTCCACGTGACAACCAACAGTGTAATCAGCCAAATCTACGTAGAGATCAATAGTAGATGGGGTGGGAGGATGTGACAGTTCAACATATACATGTGCACCTTCTCCCTCCTCACACTATGGGGCTAGAGCTATTTGACGAGATGAGGGTGGAAAGTCACTGCTGAAAGCTACCATGTCCACCTTGGATTTAGCAGCTCTAACACCAAGGTATGCTGGGGTAAGTTTGAATAATTCTAAGATATGCAAATTATCATATATTTGAAGAAGATATTGAATATTTCATTGTGAAATGTCCAATCAATTTCATCCTTTGGGAACTGAAATTCAGTATTACGAAAGAAATACCATAAATGCATAAAGGATTCATCAGGGGATTTACGTAATTCAAGATTTTTTTTTATTAATTGCTTGAAAGTCAAACTTATGAAAAGAATCAAATAACTCTACAACAAAGTGACCAAATGATTGAATAAATTTTTTGGGTAGTGTAACAAGTCATTGCAATGGGTGCCCACGAAATGTGAATGTGAATCATGTACATATCACATAATCCTCATGGGTTTTTAGGCTTTCACATAGATTGGAAAAGGCAAGACTATGCCTTGCCCAAGTTACCCTGGCTTCACCTTCATATGTGTTCTATGACAAGAGATTCCATAACTCCTCTAGGATTTCAAAGTCATCTCCATAAGACATACAACTCGGAGGGCGAGGTGTAACATAAGACATGATAGGCATGTGAAGATTTAAAACCAAATTTGAGGACTCAACTTGTCATCTGGACCACCTTCTAGGGCCAACAATGTTGACAGTGCTGGACCTGCCAACATGTCAGGGGATCTCCCTGGTAGGAAGTCCCAACTAGACCTCAAGCCATTTAGAGTAGGATTCCTAGTAGTGGGTAGTAAATTTATCCCTTGGGTATGTTAACACGCAGAGGTAAGCAATATATCCTTGTCGGAAGCAATTGTGTGACCTTGCAATGAGTCAAGAGTGATGCATGGGGACGTTCTAACACATTGATGGAAAAGGAAGTGTATCCCTTACAAGCTTGTAATACTACACAACCTTGAAGGAACACATGACCTGAATGACACCACAGACTAGAAAGAAGAATAGTCGATGATTCAAGGTGATGAATGAAACCAACAACACACTTCAATAAGATTCATACAATCACATATGGAATAGTCCATACATCAATGCATAAGTAAAACTACATGGATTGCTAAAGTAACCAGAGTAGTCAAACTACAATAATGACATATGCATGAAACATGTTGGATCTGTTATATTATATAAAGTAACAATTACATCCATACATACAACCACGAGAACCACTATCCCCAATAGTGGGATATTACAGTCAACATTGCCTACTCCTCCAAAGAGATGTGCTCACTTTCCACTATGGAGAAGCCAAGGCTCATCACAATACTCTCCAAACCCTCTCTAAGAAATGCTTAGGAAATGCTTGGCTCCCAAAATTCTCTTCTATGAGTTACGAGATTCTATTTATAACAGAGGGTGGGGTGACCAATGCCATTCCCCTTTGTGACCCTTGGACTACCCTCATGACTCTTCAACTTCATTGCATAACTCTTTACATTACATATGATTGTTTGTATTCCACTAATAACACGTGGAATTTTATTTTACATAATGTTTACAAAAGATGATAAATTTTCCACATATACCCATGTGGGAAAAAAATGGCTTGAGTTAGCCAGACAAGACAACACTAAGGCTCGGGCAGCTATGGAAAGAAAAACTCATCAACCTCCTCTCCGTGATCCTTAGTGAAAAACTGATGCCATGCTTGGTAGTGCACAAGAGTTTCTAGGTACTCTTTGATGATGTCCTTCTGGAAATGAACTCTTGCTTCGATTTCTTCTAGGTATACTGATTTGGAACCTCGGTCAAACTTATCCTGTAACATGTGAATCTTAGTCCTAAGAAAGGTTAGACTGGTGATGTACATCTACATGTCATCCATGCTGACTTGAAAAGCTGCGCTGGTGGCCATGAGAATCAATTAATCAAAGTACACATCGAGCTCTAGTTTGACTCAGTTCTTCTCTTTGCACTTGGTAAGTGTACCAATCGACGGGGTGTCGTACTTTCTCACCACAACATCCAAACTCCTATACAACCATGCATATGAAGCCTCTACACTAGTGATGAATGACGAGAGTTCCTCATATTTCTGGATCAGACTCTGGATGTGTGCTTTGCTGAACCATACATGTGGCTTCATCATCTTGTGCAAGTGAAGCAGGGCTCTCTTGCACTCCATTGTCCATGTTTGTACATGATCAACTACGGTAAGTATATCTGTAAGCATCTACGCTATCTTGATGCAGCACTGCTGATGACCATGTAGATGGAAAACTGCTTTATGAACAATGACAAACCTGCCATACAATCTCCACGTGATTGTTTCAAGAGATGATACTTTAGTAAGTATGGTCGTCTCCATCTATGCTCTAGTGGATCCTATTGATTGTTTCTCTCTCTTCCTAGTTGCTTGAAACTTGTTATCCATGCACTTGTTTTCTATTATGAAGAACTTAACACTCAAGCGCGTGGCTTTGGCATAAGCCTTCATAGCATCAACCAAGGGAGCTAGATGTCTTTGTACATATGACACAATCACCTATTCTTCCAAGTGCGCAAATGATGCATGCTCATTCAAGGTGCGTGTTCTTTGTTCTTGTACAACTCTCTGCTGTGACTCATCAAAGGTTATGTTGTACACCTTTGTTCTTAGATGGTCCTCAAGGATAATGGTATCCCCTTGTTCACTTGAGACTTTCATTATTGTCGAAGCTAGTGAAGCATATGAGGTGACCTCAGTTTCGTTCTACATGAGGTTGGTATCTTGATCCTATTCTAGCTGCACCATCTCCATGTCCATATATTCTATTATCTGTTCCACATGTGGAGCAAGTTCCTGTTCCTGTGGCTGCTAACCCTGTTCCTCATCTGTTGTTGGTTTGGAGTCTTCAACCTATATAGGTGTACTTTTCATTGTTTGTGTGCCTTGCACCTCTTCCTGTTCTTGTTCATGTTCCCATTCATGTTCATTTCGCGCTTCCTTCTATCTTCTACACAACTCTTGTTCTTCTTTGAGCTTCTGTTGGACTTCCTACAACATCCTCTATGCATCTTCCAGCCTTTTCTTCTCTTTATTTCTTTGTGCTATCCTCCTGTCGTGTTGTCGCCTCTTCACATCTATCTCCAAAGTTACCTTTTCCACAAGTGGGTTTTCCTTAAACTTGTAGCTTTGCTCCATCTATATCCTCTTTACTCTGTCTTGCATAGGTTTAATTCTTGTTGTTGTTGTTGTTGCTTCTCTCTGTAGTGTTTCTAGCCAATCCACTGCAATACTGACTGGCTCATTGAGCATAGAGGAGTTATAACAATATCTCCATGGATCTTCCTCTAGCCAATGACATGCCCCGTGGATCCAAGGATAGTATACTATCACAAAGTGGTCCCTACATAAAGCATGTGGGTCGTACAAGTTGAAACTCCTAGTGTTGAACTTAAACATCTTGAAGTCTACCACCTCATCATCCACTTCTTTCAAACTCCTGATCGCATACAACCCAATTCACACAAGAAGCCTAGTCCATGCTTCCTTCTTCTTCCTGTGCAATCGATTTAATAGCCCTGTTGAGATGTGGTATGCAACCTCTTGTATGACCAACTTGTTTGTGGAAAACCTTGGCAACACATGCAGCTATTTCTCCACACTGTACATCTTGATGAAGGTGCCCTAGGGTGAGGCGTACCAATCTATAATGTTTAGCAATGCCTCGATTACTGCCTGGGACATGCAGGACATATCTTGTTCAAATATCATCATGTACAATGGGGCTATTAAATGGTCAGATATTATATCCATGACTCCTTGGTAGCTGCAATCTAAGAGCAACCTACAATATATGTTCACAACACTCTCTAAAGGTGTCCATGCCTAACCCATGCTAGGAAACTGTTGACAGGCACATATTACATCGAGCAAGTAGGAAAACATGAAGAATATTTCTTGATGATCCTTGGGTGGACTCTAAGCATTGGATAGATGCACTTTCAACTCAAGAGCCAACATGTCAGACTAGTTGAATGGTTTTCCTTCACTTGCCAGCTGATCTAGCATAACAACCCAACTCTGCGGGAAGGTCTATGTTCTCCCTTGGCCATATAAGTGGCATGCGAATATAACCAAGAACTGGTATGCCTTTCTCATTGTCTTCATCTTGTACATTTGTTTGGGTGCCATTGTGGACATTGTTGGCTCCTTTCCCCAATGCTTCAAGATGTCTCTTTTGTTCATGTTGTCGTTGGAGTGTAGAATAGTGCATCCATCCTCCTTACTGGAAATGGAAAATAATATATCTCCTGATAATCCTCCATCCCAAAGGAAGAAAAACTTGCTCCACTAACACTAGTCAGTACCATTGTCTTAGGATCAGTATGTGAGACAATCCAGTGGATCACATTTGTGCAAGGGAACACGGGAAACCTACATGCAACCTTGAACAATCCTGACTTATGGATGTTTACATACACTTGTCGATCCTCCATATTCTCCTTGAATGTGCCTCAGAAAGTATTATTGATGTCTTTCCATGTGATCTTGATGTCCTTCTTGTTATAGACATTTTTGGGCACTGCAACCCCAAGCATAAAATTTCCATAAACCAAGGGATCATAAGTCCCTAAAAGTGTTGTTCTAACCCCTAAAGGAACAAGGTCAGCTGATTACAGCTTCTCCCAGAAGTTCTCCATGAAAAACTACTCAGAACTGGTTAAAACAGGATCATTTCAGCTGCTCCGTAGGTAAAGTACGTTGCATCTCACCTAACTACACTCTGTGGGTGTGTTGCATTTCGGAAAGCCCTTCTATGGGGTGCGATGGGCGAGAAGTGACAAATGGCAGTGTCAATCGGCGAGGTGGAGAGGCATGGAATCTTCCAGAAACTTCTCCTGTGACACTTGCCTCTCTGAATTTGACCAAGGATGAGTAAGAGATCATCAATCTCCAAGTGGAAGCAAGAACTATCAAGGGAAGACACTAATCAAATCACAAGCTAACTCATCTCCCTTACAGATATCTATATATGGATCCCTCATCCCAGAGATCCAGAGGCTGGAATTTTGCATCTTGTAAGGAATTGCTGTTGGTTTCTTGAGACAACATCATAGTGTTGGGTGATCTAAGCTTTGTATGAGGTGAAGAAGGGCTTACTTGCTGGGAGGATGATGCTAGGTCAGAACAACTGGTTGTAACTCCCTTGGCTCTTTCTTGATTATTAATAAAAGTTATTCAAGTTTTCCTCCATAGTCTTGTGTCATTTATGTTTTATGCATTTGTATGGTCAATTTACATATGATACTAGATTGTTTATGACTATAGATCCATGTTCTTGTATAGTGTTATGCTACTTTGATCCTACAGGTACTCTATGAAGCTAGGCGTACAAGGAAGCAAGTAGCGAAGGACTATTAGGAGAGAGAGGAATCGAACTAGGAGATAAGCGCAAGACAGAGGTTGGTCTCCTTTGTTCTTCTCTCATCTATATTTCATAAGGGAAAAACGAAAGTAGCTTTACTTTGTTTGTTTCTAAGGTAGCTACCACACCTTAGTGGAATAAGCAGTTCTGTGTAGACACTTTTCCCTGTAACAAAATGGTGACTCCACTGGGGACGAATTAGGTTGTTTGTTTATCTTCCTTATTGTTTATTTTATAAACTTACATACGGAGCCTGAAGTCGAGCCAGGTAGCTTTCGAATTGCATTTGCTATGAAAATGCAAAGTAGATAAATGTCGCTTCAGTCAATCTCCGGGTTTGGTTTATAGATTAAACAACTGATTTACAAACTCTCTGATTGCCCCGTGTGGTAGCTCTAGTAACCTCCTTGGATCTACCCCTGATTGTTGATTTACTGATTACCATTTTCTCGGCCAAAACCCCTGAACTGAACTGCAAACCATGACCCGGAACCCAACCAAAGTCTCGTCTCTGGCCCAGCGCAGGCTCTATTTTGTGAATCTGAAATTCAGCGCACTTCCCGAGTGTAGTAGGTGCGCTGCATTTCAAGTTCATTGTGTTGCAGGTGCGCTGATCAGACTAGGCATTGTTCCTCAGTTTTGGTTTCTGTGTTCATTCTTTTCAGTTCTATTCATGAGTTTTGTTATTTGTAATCAGTATATCTCTGTTTGAAACCCCTTTCCTTGTTGATAGTGCACTTCCATTGTGCAAAAGAACTATAAATGTTTTTGTGTATTTATTGAGTCATTCTCAGTTCTCCTTTGCAAAAAGTAACGTAATTGTACTGTCGTTTCTTGATTTGAAAGTGTCGCAAGTGTCATTTTCAGTCATAGGAGAGATTTTGGTTGCTCTTGATAGTCGATTACCCTGTTACTATTGTATTTGGTCTATATTTGTAGTTTTTCTAGTGTCGAAAGCAAGTATTTATTTCTGAATCGTAAAGTATTGTGATCGTCTTCATTTTTCATTTTGAAAAGAAACTTGTTAGTAATTTTCGCTTGAAAAGTAATTCAGATTTGTGCATTAGCTTTCTTTTTATCATTCACATACTAAGAAAGCCGAAAACAAATACATGCATGTGCATTTGCATTTAGATAGTTTGATTGGTTTGATTTAGGACAGTGCATTTAGTGCGTGCTCTTTGCTCTTTGTGAAAGAATATTGTCTCTCTTTCTTAGTAGCTAGGATTTTCATTGCACAAAGAAGATAAAAGACTGTTTATCATCTTAGATTGCATTTTAGGAATTGTACATCTACATCTCGCGGTGAACCTAAAAGGAAAATTTCTTAAGCAAGATCAACTATAAAATAAATTTAATGAATCTAACAACGCTTGGAACCTAACGCACAACATCTAGAAGTCTAGGCTAGAGACGTATTCCGGCATTGTAAAGCTTGGTAACTGTTGTTCTCACTAATGGTTGGGTGATTCCTCCACTTTGAGACGATAAGTGCTAGTACGGACTTGTGCTCCCACGTACCGTCGAGTATATTTTGGGAGACCACAATAGGCTTAATCCTTTATCCATAGGAAGTTGTGTCTGCCGCCCTATCGATCGCAATGCACTGAACATAGCATTCGGGAAGATTGACTGCAGTACCGTAAAAAGTATTCTGCAGTTTTGTGATTGGTTTGGTAATCCCTCTGCCTAGATTCCCAGAGCAGTCCCTTTTGTTCCTTTTCAGACTCCTTAACTAAAAAGGTCCATCTCAGCACTTGTCACTTCAGGCTCATTAAAAATCGAAGGCGACTAGAGTCATCTTTTGTTTTTTCTCGACTCTTTAAAATTGAAACAACAAGTTGTGTCAAAGCGTCTAAAATTTATTTTAAATGGAATAATCATCACCCTTTCCTACGTTGATCTTAGGTTGAGAAAATGGAATCCACCAACCAAGGAATTCCCCTTGGAGGAAATCCTAGTCCTTTCTCCTCTTGGGGAGATGTTGGTGCACCCCATTTGGCCACATTGTCCCTTTCAGGACTAACAATCGGCTTGCCCATATGGCTCTTCTCAACCTCTATCGTTCAGAACACCACAATTCCTGAACAATCGAGTCAGCAACTAGACAAATCCAGAGTTACTCCCCAACCCTCTACTTCCTCCAATTCTTCCCCTCCTCCTTCCTCTTCGCTTGATGGGGCTGGTAAAGCCAAAAATCAAATACCTGAGAAGAAGAAGGAAAAGAAGAAGAAAGAGAAGAAGAAGAAGGAGCCAAAAGCGAAAGGGGGCAACCAAGCGTCGTCTAGCGAAAATCCACACACTGCACCGACCCAGCCTAAATCGCCATGTGTCATTTGAAAAGGAGACCACTATCATAGAGATTGTCCTTGCATCCCTCGGATCTTAAGGGACTGGTCTCCTCGTTTGCACAACCCAGTGTCGTCAACCTCTGATGATCATGTTGAAAACACACCGTCGACTAGTGAAAGTGATGCCCCAGGACAAAAAGGAAAATATAGATTTCCTTGTAAATTGTGCGAAGGTGATCATGCCGTCCACCATTGTCCCTTCTTAGACGAGGCTAAAAGAGTTTTGGACGATCGTCCGGTTTCACCGTTACGACTTCCCCCTGGATATAAAAAACTCTTGCCGAGTCCGTCACTAGTTGAAAATTCGGCTGACCCACCCAAGTGGTCGGCCGAAGCATCTACCATTGAAGACGAACCATCTGAACCCATACCAGATGAAATTCAAAAGGTCGAGGCGGCAGTTGACCCGGTCTTGCCTTCATAGGTTCCATCTTTAGATGATACAGTCACCGAAGAGAACAAGGATGACACCATCCAAATTCTTTTCGTAAGCACAGACTCCGATGAACATGGGGGCAATTTACCCATTCATTTATTGTAGGAAGGAATTTCGTCAGAGTCATACCCGGTCGTCTATTCGGTCCCACCTCCAAGCAACCTAATTGTTTCCTTCGGATGGAATCAACTAGGCAGACCCCGTTTACTGGTGAGTGTACCATTCTGAATTATTGCTCAAATATATAGAATGGTTATGGCTGGTACCATCATAGATGAAGGGGCTTCTGTGAGTATCCTTTCCTCAACTGCTTGGAAAGCGCTTGGTTCGCCATCGCTTTTGCCTGAGATGAGAAATCTAACAGGCTTTGACAAAGGAACCAGTCGACCATTAGGGATCCTTCCCAATGTGCCCATAACATTGAGAGGGAAGACCGTTCATATGAACGTAATGGTAGTCCAAGGACCCCTCGATTATAATCTACTCCTTGGATGAGACTATATTTATTGCATGGGAGCCATTGTCTCATCACTCTTTAGAGTGATGTGTTTTCCGCACGAAGGAAGAGTGGTCAAGCTCGTAGACCAGCTTTCATTTCCCGAATCACACATAGAAAATAGTCATATACCAACCCTGAATGGTCTTTTCACACAAGGAATGTCTCATCAATCTCCAGTCTGTCCACCTGATGAGCACGAGTGATTCGGAGGGCACGACGGAAACCCCGGCGGCATGCACCCTGGTCTGCTTCGGCAGGGAAAACTTCAGGTATAGGGTAGGTTTCCGTGAGAGTTATATGACTGGACTGTACTCCTGTCCGTGATTGGAAGAGGGAGTTAGACTGGAATAAGATTCTCTCGTCAAAGTTATGTGAGCGGATTGTCTCACCTTTGTCCATTTCGGTAGACATCGCCGAAGAAGTGTTTTGTTTGCGGTGTGAATAGAACAATCTTTGGTAACCTGAAAGAGGTAGACCTTTCCTGATAAAACAAATGTTTTGTCAGAGGTTTGAAGGGTGACCTTGAAACTTTGTTTTATACCTGAGGGCATGCAAACCTTTTGCCGTGCAAACGAAGAGCGATCATTTATCTATTTTTTGGGTTGGTCGTTTCCTAACTTGCATAAAGAAAGGATGTGGGGCAAAACTCTAAAAATGCCATTTTCATATATGAGACATTCTTATTATACGACTGGATTAATCGAGCAGTTTTACCACATAGTTCAAGCTCGTTAAAAAATAAACATAAGTCATGAGCAAATGTTTCTCCCCACGTTTAAGCTCATTAAAAAATGAACTATTTCGCGGTAAATAACCATCGTGAATGTAGTACTTCAGCCTTTAAAGCCTTGGTCGTGTTCTCATCGTCACCTCCACTCTGTATTGACCGGTCATTCACCTCCATTTGATTGTTTACCCCTTTTTGAGGAACAACTGCAAAGAGTGATCCCACTAGCCATCCTTGTAACACTGCCGTGATTGGAAAATTCCAAACCTTACCTGGAATCAGCTGCTACCCAATTTTATCACTCGTTCCTAAAAAAAAAGTCTTCTTTAAGCTCTTTTCCACTGACTCGTAAAATATGAAAAGGTTGCCGAGCCATTGGCCTCTCCAGCTCGTTAAAGGGACCGGAAGTGCTATCCCTCCTTTAGATTTTAATCTTTTTGGACCTGAGGGATTATTACACAAAAAGATCGAGCGCTTGTTTTGTTCGGCTCGTTAAAAGTATCGAAAATTCATCCCTTCTGTATTGTTTTATACTTTTTCGGACTTAAGGGATTAGATGATGAAAAAGGAATTTTGGAGTTTCCTTTACATCCCTTTTTAGACTCTCTAAAATTGAAAAGGACCAAGTTATCTTTGTCATTAAACTCGTTAAAACCTAATAGCGACAAACTTGTCCATAACAGACAAGAAAGAGTTTCACTATCACTAGGCTCGTTAAAATATAAGCGATGGGTTTGCCCAAAGGGAAAATTATAGAACAAGCATATGTTATCCTCCTCAAGCTTGACAAAAATAAAGAGGTACTGGTCAGCAATGACTGGGGAAAAATTGGGAAGAAAACTTGAATAAACTTTGTTGGTAGCAAGTCGCTCTTGAACATGACACTTTCACTCCGCATCCAAGTCGGGTTGGGTTGTTTCATTCACCGGTCACATCGCCATGGTCCCATCACACCATCCACATTTGGGGTTAATGCTACCAATCCATCATGTCAGTGTCGCCGATATGTTCAAGAGAAGTCATTCAGAGAATTCACCTGTGTCTCACCTGCTACAATACATTTACACTCCATTCTTTCATGACCACCACCCTGAACCTTATATCACCAGATCGTTTTCACCTTCATTAAAATCATTTGCTCCGTTCCGTGTCATTGATGTGGGATTAATTAAGGCCCTCCTATGATGGATCACTTCTTGTCGACATCAGCTCATTATCCAAGAAGTCGATCTAGGAACACCCCGTTCAGTACTTTGAATCTTGCATGCCTCAATGGCAAGTTTCTCACTTCCGGTGACAGGTTTACATCAATGGCCTTCGACCGAAAGATTTTGCGTGGTGTTCGACACCAAGTCCTTTATTCACGCCACGGGAATTGTACTGCAGTACCTTGAGGGTCATTATCATTATCGGTGATTCCTCTCGTGCCTGTTAACAGCTTACATCATTGGCTGGTAATCAGGTGATGTCTTTCCATGTTCAACTCCAGAACATCTCTCACATGGATAGACTTGTACTTCGAGTGAAGATCGAACGAGATTGAAGACCCCGGATCTAGTTTCATCCATCCGGGCTGCGATATATATTCAGGGAAATAAAGACATCAAATGTACATCATTGCTGCACAGATAATCATCCAATCAAATGGATGATGACTCTACCAGAATCATCAGTCTACACTCAGACAATTGTCTGTCCTATGTACATGAAAATTAATATATAAAGTTGAGCATGGGAATGCCCACCTCAGCTAGATCATGAAAATATTATGAAGATAATGTATTGTATTGTATCTTATTACAGGTCTACTCCCAGCTTGAGATAACTTTGGATCCTCATAATAAAGCATTTCACTCGACATCAAAAGATTAACGACCTCATGCTTTAGGGGGCAACTGTTATAGACATTTTTGGGCACTGCAACCCCAAGCATTAAATGTCCATAAACCAAGGGCTCCTAAGTCCCTAAAAGTGTTTTTCTAACCCCTAAAGGAACAAGGTCAACTGATTACAGCTTCTCCCAGAAGTTCTCCATGAAAAACTACTCAGAACTGGTCAAAACAGGAACATTTCAGCTGCTCCATAGGCAAAGTGTGTTGCATCTCACCTAAGTACACTTTGTGGGTGTGTTTCATTTAAAAAAGCCCTTCTATGGGGTGCGATGGGCGAGAAGTGACAAATGGCAGTGTCAATCCGCGAGGTGGAGAGGCATGGAATCTTCCAGAAACTTCTCCTGTGACACTTGCCTCTCTAAATTCGACCAAGGATGAGTAAGAGATCATCAATCTCCAAGTGGAAGCAAGAACTATCAGAGGGAAGACACTAATCAAATAACAAACTGACTCATCTCCCTTACAGATATCTATATATGGATCCCTCATCCCAGAGATCCAGAGGTTGGAATTTTGCATCTTGTAAGGAATTGTTGTTGGTTTCTTGAGACAACATCATAGTGTTGGGTGATCTAAGCTTTATATGAGGTGAAGAAGGGCTTACTTGCTGAGAGGATGATGTTGGATCAGAACAACTGGTTGTAACTCCCTTGGCACTTTCTTGATTATCAATAAAAGATATTCAAGTTTTCCTCCATACTCTTGTGTCATTTATGTTTTATGCATTTGTATGGTCAATTTACATCTGATCCTAGATTTTTTATGACTATAGATCCATGTTCTTGTATAGTGTTATGCTACTTTGATCCTACAGGTACTCTGTGAAGCTGGGCATACAAGGAAGCAAGTAGTGAAGGACTATCAGGAGAGAGAGGAATTGAACTAGGAGATAAGCGCAAGACAGAGGTTGGTCTCCTTTGTTCTTCTCCCATCTATATTTCATAAGGGAAAAATGAAAGTAGCTTTACTTTGTTTGTTTCTAAGGTAGCTACCACACCTTAGTGGGATAAGCAGTTTTGTGTAGACTCTTTTCCCTGTAACACTTCTCAATGAAAATTTGTGTGCCTGTGTACATGGGCAAGCTCATACACCCTTGTTCAAACACGTCCCCAGTATTGCCTTCAACTGTGCCTTTTGATCGAGATGTCTTAGAGGCCATGATTCTTGTACTTTTGAGAAGATGCTTAAAAACATATGGTAGATGTAAATAGGGAAGACACTCATGGCGAGACAATGTGATCTAAAAATATCAAACAACTCGAGAAACATTCTCAGAACAAACTAGTGACTGTTGGACAAGATTGCACAACACTAACTTGGGAAGGTGGGAGGCTATCAGCTGGAATTGCACATTGCATAGTCCCAGCTATGAGTGAGGCTGATTGTTTGCCGGATCTGTGTAATGTGCAGTCCAGTGAGGCTAAATATTGACTAAAACTGTGCAATCCATTGGAACTGCACATATGTAGTTCTAGTGGGTAGGACTGGGCACTCCCTCCCAGGATTCTGCAGAGTGTTGTGTCAGTTTAATCACTATTTGATTGACTGAACCGCTACCATATAATTGTCAACCAAGGTAGGTATTTTTATTTCAAATGTTTCTTCACTATCTATGCTGATACATAAAAATCAAGGATAGAAATAAAGAATAGAAAGAAATGTCGTTGAGCCAATTGAAAAAAATTAAACACTCATGAAAAAATTAAAATAATTCTACATGAATGAAATCAAAATTCATGTTTTACAAAGAAAAGGGCATGACACACACCATATGAATGAATGTAGCAACTAATTAGGTATTACAACTTAAATCAATCCTATGTAATAACATATCATAAATCTAAAAAACAGAAGTAAATCTTCTCTGTGAGTTATACAACAAGAGCAATAACTTCACACTTATGAGAAAGAAATAATTAATATACTACTACAACTACTACTCCAATCCATGCTAAAGAGGAGGGACCTTCATCCCTTGCAAGTCACAGGGATGAAATGAGAACTAGTTAAGGATTCAACGCAAAATCTGTAAAATCATAACCAATGATGTTCTTGTATTAATATCGTTGTGAATTATAGAATCAAAATGACGATACTATCTCCTTTTGCCTTCCTATTCCCTTCCATGGAACTGAATTATTTTATTATTTACATGCCCAAAATATAAAATAGATAAGTAATCTCAGGATTCTCATGCTGATCAATATTAACAGAAAAAAGAAATTGTTAGAACTAATTTCTAAATATAAGGGCCTATTCAAGTTACATCATTTTATAAAATCATAACCACCTATATTACGTAACCGCCCATAAATAATTCATGCTTCACGATAGTTGTCTCATGGAATAGTTCCCACGTCTTTGACAGTTGCAATGTAACATCTCTTGGTGTAACAACAACTTGAGGTGTAACAACAATTGTCTATAATAGCAACTTGAGGTGTAATAGCAACTTGTGGTGTGACAACAATGGTCTGTAACAACAAATCCTCAAATCACAGTTGTGAATTAATAGCACATCTGTGCATCCTTTGGCCTTGAATTCATGGGCAACACCTGGAAGAAAAAGAGCCAAATAACTTCTTCCACACTTACCCTGGTTAGCCATCAAAAAGGTATCACTTCATTCATATTTAACAAAAATGGAAAAATAATGTCACAACAAGAGTTGCTTCTTATAACTAGGAAAATGATAATTAGGATGTAAAGCTTGTAGTTTCAAAGGTAAAATGGTCAAAACTTGGGGAAAGAGATATCTAAAGTATGTACAAAAGTTTCACCCAACATCTCCCCCCAATTGAAGCAACTGCATGTCCTCAAGCAAAATTCTCAGATACTGTTTTTGTACTTCTGATGTAGACCTATCAAGTTCTCAATGTCAACAGTATCCTCATCAATGGACCTATAGCCCTGAGTGGCCATCAACTGATGCAGCTAGGATTCCTCCTCATAGTCACGCAACTAATAAAGAGGCTTATACTCTTCCACTAGCAGCCAAATCAAAGGACATTTAAACTTGAGCCCTATCTAGAACGCTCCCAACGATTTCACAATTTGGGTGTATTCTCAAACCCATGCAATAACAACCATGAATTTTTGAAACCCAAAAGGGTCACCCTCCTCTAGACCTGTGGTATTGGTCTTTGTGCATTTAAGGCACCCGATTAGTGATCGACTCTTCAATTGCACAAAAATGTTAGGTAGAACCCCACAATTTTCCTTCTGTAGATAGTTTATTTCTCTCTGACGTCCTAAATACTTAGAAATATCTTAAAATCATGCCTCAACTCTGTAGCCATACCTAGTTCTGACCTTATCCATAATGTTGCTTTCTCTTCATTGGTGTCTGTTGACTTCATGGCCATGTGCCATTCTATTTGATTTCTTGTGAAAGAAATAAAAGAACGCAACTATAAGTCCCCCATATAGGAGAAAATTCTCGCAACCATATGCAAACTAGCATGCTCACATATTATATTATGAAGTAAAAATTCAAATAGTAAGCTTTGGTCAATAAAATCGCAAGCAAGGAAAGCTTCCAAAAAATTTCGGGTAGAATAATCCAAATATGATCTATTTTCATAGACCACCTTCCACTTAAATACATAAAATATTTCCCATAGAAAGACTGGGTAGGATGGAGAGGGCCTTCTATACCCTAACAGATTTAGGTCATGTTCATGCAGATTGTGTTTATCATTTGTTAAAGCCAAACTTGTTGTTGTAGGTGCAATTTCTCCTCTTTCTCCTTCATGGCTTTGTTATTTTTGCATCTTTCCCATTCTTCTACTAATTTCTTCTCAACCCATTTTTTCTTGAACGAGCCTACCACTTTCTAATGTTCTTCCGATGAGATATATCCCTCTTATAAAGAGAGTGCTTGTTGTTTCCGTTTCTGCAATTCTGATGTCAATAAAATTTTCTCTAAGAAACATCCTGCTTCAGGACTCTGTGTTCCTTCACATGCAATATCACTTGGGGGTGTGAGAACATCTCGAGGATTGAGCTACTCTGATTTGGCTATCAGTTTCTATGTACCTGCTACTTCGTCAGCAGGTTCTTGTGGTTCAACTCTTTCTTTTTCTTCCTAGGTAGCCTCTACCTTTACTTCTTGTTCTTGTGTAACAACAATGTCGTTGGCAAGGTATTGTGTGTCAGATGTTCCTTTTTCTTCTTGGGTAACATTTGCCTCTACTACTATTTTTTGTGTAGAAGCAGTTTTGTTGGCATGTTCAAGTGTATTAGCTCCTAGATCACTTTCCATGGGATGCTACATTTAAGAAATGAGTTCTTGTGTAACAACTTTTGAGGTTTTGATTTGAGTTTTTGTCAAAATGGTGTTTGTAGCACAAACTTTATATATGGCTGCTTCTAGATCCCTAGCGCATGATGCACATACAGAACTTGATGTGGTTTCCACCCTCAGTTTGTGTACAACCTTTGCCAAGGTGTCGAGGCCCAGGACTCGTGCTTCCACTTTACTTTCCCCTAATTGTTGGCTTAATTTTTCATTTTTATTTTCTAAATTTTCAATTTTATGCAGCAAAAGTTGGGTCTCATCCTAACCTGGTAGAGGGACCTCTTCCAGAAGGGCCTATTCCCTTCTTTCTATTTCCATGTGTCCTTGTGCTTTCTTGGCACCTTTCTGGATGGAGGTGAAGGATCTAGCTGTGATATGACTTTCACCCTCTTCTTCGGTATCCTACCACGTATCATCTTCTCCAATGATCTTTTCTCAATATTACCTCCTGAGGATTTCCCTTCTTCTTCATTGTCCCTAACTTCCCTTAGAGCGTCATTATGGATTTCATCTTGCCTTCGGTGGAAATTCCTCGTCTTTCTACTCATTAATTCCTCCCATCCCCTTCCTTGGTGTTCCAATGCACCCAATGCAATTAACTTGATGAGGTCATGGTTGGTAACACAACTCTCTGGGTGTGCAACAGTTTTCACGACAGTAGACACGTCCCTTATATTTTCTAGCAGGAAATATGAGAGATTGACCAGTTATCTATGTCAAAGGTGGTTTAGCAACAACAAATGGTAATTGAACATGATCGTTTCCCTTCCTTCACAAGTATTGTACTTGATAATGTAAAGCGAAATTTATTCCCATGGCCGAGGGAGTGATAACCTGTCAATTAGCCTTCCCTTATTCTCCAATTTCTCTTCTCCTTACAGGAATTCCACCTTAAGGGAGGGGTCATTGATCTTTCGGTTGAACCACCTTTTCTCTCCTATCCACATTGATGTTACTCAGTAAATTACTTCTTCTATAACTTCTAGCTTTATCCCCCTAACCTTTTTGTAGTTTCCATTCAGGTTTTTAGCAAATTCCATGGAAATGGACTCCTTTGATCCCTTAAATCTCTCAAATAACTCAAACCATCCCGCTTCCTTAAAGATCTGACATGCTTTAGGGCAATTCTCCAGTGCTTCAGTCGAATTGGGCTTGTGCCAGATTGTTGCTCCTCCCATTTATGTTTCATTTACTGTACTCTGTGCTCTCTTTGTTCTTCCACTAAGAATTTTAAAATGAGAGTGCAATTCTTTGCTGAGGTTGATATCACGGTAGTGAAGTAGGCAATAAAATAAAGAATTTCGGGTCAGGGCGATCATACTGCACACATTGTGATCTCATTATTGATTTGGGATCATGGAGGTCTAGCATTAAATGCAATTTAGTTATTAGAATTATTGGCATAAATATATAACAATAATGGAATGGTTTAGTAAGACTACAGGATTGACTCCTTTAATTTTAGTTTGAAATCACCAATTGGAAAATAATTTTTCCTCCCCCTGAGTTTAATGCGACCATCATCCTTGGCTGTCAAAGAAGGTTCCATATTAATTTCCATAATTGTTAAACATAGGGAAAAATCTATATACCTTTTGCGTGACATACCTGAGGTGATGTGGTGAAAAGGGACTCGTGAAAACGTACTAACGTATAATTAATTCATATCCCTACATGCTGGTTGTGTCAATTTCTCCTATAGCATGATGTTGATGAATTTTGTTTATTTTAGAAGATGATTTCACCTGGGTCACCGTTGGAGGTTATCATTTGTTACACATGTAACAAAAAATACATTTGCTGACACTATTTATACAGTGGTTTCTTATTTACACTATTGTTTATGGATAATCACAAAAATTTGAAAAGAACGAGGAAAGACTAAAAACTTTTAACAACATATTGTAATATGTGCATGAGATAAATGATGTTTTTATAGAAAGAAAAGAACATGTAACAACCCCCACATGATGGTTTTCAACTATCACAATTTGTCTTCTTGCACCCCTATAAGAGGTTTTCACAGTCAGATTCTTATGTACATTTTTTTATTACAATTTTTTTTTTACTAGGTGTAATAGATGCCAACAAAAGTTTGTTTTTGGTTGTTACACTTATTACAGAATTAAGAATCTATCAGCATAGGAGAATTTTCCCCAGCCCTTGTAATCTAAAGGTCAGAATCCACGACAACCTTGATGAATGAATCATTTGAAGTGGATTCTTGATATAGCCAATGACGATGACCATTATCGAGTAATGGTGTCCTAGCACTATCAATGGTAACTAAATTCACAATCCCATTTTCAAAGACTGTGTCAACTTCATAAGGACCTAGCCACATGGTGTAGAGCTTCCGCTTGAAATCCTTGAATCTCGAATCATATAATAGATCCCAATCTCCTTTTTGAGATTTATTATTTTTCATGAATCTATCATGCCACTTATCCCTTTGCTCTTGAATGAAATATGTTTGTTGAATAATAGCTAGCCCTTTCTCATCTAGCTCACTAAGTTGATTCAACAACTACTTATGTGTTGTTTCCAGATCCAAGTTCACATGTGGCGTTGTTCTTAATGTCTTGATTTCAAAATCTATGGGAAATAAAGGATTTTTACCATACACTAATTTGTATGGTGAGAATCCTATAGTATTCCTCCATGTATTCCTATATGCCCGTGGTGCCTCTAGAAGTCTATCATCCCAATTCTTCCGATGGCTAGCCACAATATTGGTAAAAATCTCCTCAATTGCCTTGTTGGTTCTCTCCACTTTGCCATTCGCTTGTGGATGATAAGGCGAAGTAATCCTATGAAATATTTTGCATTTTTCAACTAGCTTTTGAATCAAATTAGATGTGAATTGGGGCCCTCCATCCGTCGTTATTTCTCTGGGTACCCCAAAGTGAAAAAAAATGTCTTCAAACAAAAAGTATGAAGCAGCCTACTCTGTGGCTCTAGTTAATGCTTTTGCCTCAACCCATTTTGTGACATAGTTTGTGAAAACTAGCATGTACTACTTTTGCTTGAACGAAGGGTTAATTGGTCCTACAAAATCCAAGGCCCATTTCTCAAATGTCTCTAAAACTATTTGAGGTCATAATGACATCTCATCTGACTAGAGAGATTGAAGCATTCTATGGCAGTTGTCACATCTCTTCATGAATTTCTTAGCATCCTGAAATATTATGGGCCAATAGTATCTTGTTGAGAGCACCTTGTATCTTGTCCTCTTATCTGCAAAGTGTCCTCTGTAAGGTTCCTCGTGACGAAATCTAAGGATTTCAAAGATTTCATCCTGCCTCACACAATGCCTAATCTAATGGTCTGGCCTAGTGTGATAGATATTTCCCTCAATCCATGAATATATAGCACTTTGCTGGACAATTCTTTTGTTTTATCTACAAGCTAGGTATTCTGGAAATCTTCCTTCAGAAAGATAATTAGTTATGTCTGCATACCATGTGACTGAGTTGAAATATATAAAAGGTATTCATCTGGAAAATAATCTTCGATATGAATGCATTCATCACCAACAATTATCCTAGAAATAAAATCAGCCACTACATTACCTTTCCCAGGTTTATCTAGGATTGTTATATCAAATTCCTGTAACAACAATAACAACCATGTAATCCTACCATTAATGACTACTTTATTCATTAAAAAGTGAATGGCAGAGTGGTTAGTGTGTACAAACACTTGATATCTTGTGATGTAGAGTTGAAAATTGTTAATGGCATGCACTACCCCAAGGAACTCTTTTTCTATCACTGTGTAATTGAGTTCAGTTGGAGTTAAGTTCTTGCTTATGCAATAGATAGCATATGGCTTCATGTCCTTTAGTTGGCCCAAAACAACTCCCACAGTAGTATCAGATGCATCTGTACCTATGTCAATTGATAGAGTCCAGTTTGGTCCTGGCAAGACAGGAGTTGTTGATACATAATTTTTTTATTCCATAAAGCCCTTCTTGCACTTCCTTGTCCATAAAAATTCCACATCTTTCATAATTAAGGAGAATAAAGGAGATGCGATCTTTGAAATTTTTTCTATAAACCTCCTATAGTACCCTTAATGACCTAAAAAACAACGTACCTTTTTCTGTGCCTTGGGAATTGGAATTTTTAGGATTACCTCTATCTTAGCAGGGTCTACCTTAATCCCGTCAATAGAAATAAGATGTCCTAGCACAATATGTTCATTCATCATCATGTGACACTTTATAGTACTCAAAGCAACATTAGTCTACACACATCATTCTAATAATTTTTCTAAATTAACTAATGTTGTTTCAAAGGCATCATTGTATGATGTAAAGTAATCCATGAAGATTTCTAGACAATCATTCAATAGATCCAAGAAAATTACTAGTATTTTCCTTTGGAAAGTTGTTGGTGCATTATAGAGTCCAAAAGGAAAAACTCTGTATCCAAAGGTTCCCCAAGGGCAAGTAAAGGTTGTTTTATCATGGTCTCCGGGGAAATCTGTATCTGGTTGTAACCATTAAACCCATCTAAAAATGAAAAAACATTCTTCTCGGACAAGGTATCAAGGCCCTGATCTATAAATGGTAGAGGGAGATGGTCCTTTTGAGTGGCGTTATTGAGTTCTCTATAGTCTACATAGACTGTCCACTTTCCATTATTTTTAGGGATGATGATGAGTGGGGATACCCATTGACTATGAGGAATTGGATAAATGAAGTTGGCATTCAATATTTTCTAAAGTTCTTCTTTCACTACCTCCTTTAGTACAAGGTTCACGCTTCGCTGTGGTTGTCTAACTTGATTGCAACCATCCTTTAAATAGATGTGGTGAGTGCACATGCTGAGATGGATGCCTTTCATAATTGTATAATCCCATGCAAATGCCTTTTTGTACTTCTGTAACAGTTGTAACAATATTCTATTTTGCTCAGCAGTCATGTTTGGATTGACATTTAGATATTTGCTTGGTTCTATTTCAACTGGACTAGTGTTGATGTTTGGGGTCGTCTTCATCTGTTCAAAGCTCAAGTGTTCTACAACATCTTCCTCCCCTGAGTCCTCAATAGAAGTAACAAAAAGTGAATTACTAATAAAACCATTTACGATATCATCTTTTGTCTCATCCTTGAAGTACTAGGATTTCCTCAAGGTGAAAGGTGGCTAGGATTAATATGACTCGGGTTCAAATTCATCCCACAAGGGGTTTCCCGAATCCATACTTGGCTTTTCTGGGGGATAGAGACTAAGGTTCTTTGTAGCTCGGCCATCTAAAATTATCGAAGACCTAAACCTGCATCCTATGAATGGGTCTATAGTGGCTAGTCAAGGACTTCCTCGAATCAAAGGATGTCCCCCCATGTTTGATTTAGTTTGTAAAATAATGAAGTGAGTTGGATATCTCCAAGAATCAACTGTGATCACTAGGTTTGACATGGTACCTCTCTGCTAATTACAACACTGTAGGTGTTTGTCTTAGTTCATGTAAGCCCAAGGTGGTGAAGAGATCCTTAGTCAGTACATTAATGGCTGCCCCTAAATCAATCAATGTATTGGCAATGGGTTTGTAATCCATGTAAATAGTGACTGTGAGATTTCTTGGATCGTTATATTTGGTTAAGATAGGTTGATCAGTCATCAATTCGGACAAATTTCCCATCATATGAATAGAGCAGGGTCCTTAGGCTTCCTCCCAGGTTTTTTGATGCACATGTCTCTTACTATTTTTGCATACATAGATACATCTTTAATAGCCTAGAGTAAAGGAATTTGTATGTGTAAATTTTTCAACTCCCTAAGGCACTTAGATTCTGGTTGTGAAGTCATCCCAACTTCAGCTAACCTTTGGGGGTATGGAGGATCATTAGTTATCATAGTCGAGTCATTTTTTACAGGTGTATCAGCGTTACTCGAATTGGTTGTTACAGGAGAAACAGTCCTTCCTCAGTTAGTTGTTATAGGTGTGAAAACAACTTTAAGATATGTGGTATCTTCTTTGGGTGACTGACATTGTTCTTCAAAATAGGAGAGTGTTTTGGGTTAATCACTTTCCCTTACTGAAGATGAATTTCATTACATTCGATAGGAGTGATATAATAAGTTTGAAATGTAGTTAGGGCCTCAATGTCTTGGGCTTCCTTATTGTTTGGGTTAGGGCTAGGTTGCATAGATAATTGGGGTCATATAGGAGGTGTAGCAGCAAGTGTTTGAAGAGGTGGTAGTTGTAACTGTTGTTGCACTGGCATTGTAGGAGGGGCTGGACATACGGAATTTCCTCTCCAATTTTGAGTCCAAAGAAATATTTTAGATGGAGGGTATGGGAAAGGTGGAGAGGGAGACCACTGGTTCCAAGGTGAAGGAAATTGTGCTGGAGAAGGAGTAGAATAATGCCACGAGAATTGATGAGCATTATATGTATTATTCCATGGATTAAAGGAAGATAAGTCTTGAGACATACCCAGGGGTCGTGGTTTCTATGCTTTCCTGAATCTAATGAAATAGGAAGACTAGAATTCCATGCTTTATTATTTGAGCACCTCTTTTAGTCTTGGAAGCTCCGGGAAATGGCATGTAGAATGCTCTAGATCACAAATGTTGAACAAGATGATGTTGTTTACTTTGGATTCCTTTAGGGAATGCTTCTCCCTACATTTTGGGCATAACACAGCTAAAATTGTATCAGCTTCATCTTGTGCTTTCTTTACTTGTGTCATCATTATTTGAGTAGTAAAGGTACTGAGGAGATCAGTTTTAAGGTTCTCGAACAAATTTTTGATCTCAACACTAGTCACACCTCCGTTTGCTGATTTTTGTATTATGACAGAGGCATCACGTGCCATGCTTCTCCCTCTCCGTGACCCTATCAAGCATCTTAGGTAGAGATTTCTTATCTCACCAAATGATTCCTAAGATATGTCTCCTTTTCCTAGTAGATCTAGGGTATCAAGGCAACCTTCTCTCATTCCCCTTATGAATATGGTCTTCAAGATGTGTGGATCTAAATCACTATGTTTAGATCTCTACAAGCTATAATGGAATCATTCCACATGATCCTCCAAGCTTTATTCCTCCTTCTTTGTCATCTTGAATATTTCTTCCCTCAAGTTCCTCGTCTAACAATAGTCTTGATAATTAGATAAAAATGTTTCTTTCATGTCACCCCATGTCTAAATAATTGTAGAGCCTAGTCACATAAACTATTTCAATGTTGCTCCTTTTAGAATAGTAGGGAACAATTTCAAATTTTGAGCATAGAAAGTATAATCATAGCTTCTACATAAGACATCAAATTCAGACAAGAAGGTGTCAGGGTCTTCTATAGTCATTCCTTGAAAAGATGGAAGAGCTCACAAAGGAATGTTTTTCATGGGAGCATCGCCCCTTATATCACTTATTTGGAACTAAAAGGTAGTAATGGTGGCATATGTTTTGTTGTTATTATTGTTACTTTTCCCCCATTTTTTATCCTCCTTACTCTTTCTATGATGAGTTTCCTTCTTCAGACTGTCTAGGTGACTGTTCAGTGGGTGAACATTTGTGAGATGATAACTCGAGATGCTCCAGGGCTGGTTGTTTCATTGTGCTACCCAAATCTCGATATCGATAAGTAAATGAATGATTTTATGATCAAGGCCCTTGGTCTTCCCCACTGGCTTCCCCTTGGCCCTCAAACCTAATGTCTCGACCACTAGTTCCGCACTGTTGTTCCTGAATTAAGCCTATGGTTTTGTGAGTGCCTACACTAGTTTGAGGATGATGAGATTCAGAGACAGAGGAACCATATGCTCTTGTCCTTTCTATGGGGGTAACAACCTTTTGTGGCCATATTTTCCTTATGTTCCTCTATGATTTTGATTGTTCTTTCTCTGCTTTTGAGATTAGTTCCTGAATAAATGTTTTTATCCCCAAATATGTGCTCTTCTTGTTCCTTTTATGACCCGTTTTCCGTATGATTTATTAGAGTGGTTTTTTTTGGTATCTTTGTTACTCATATGATTTACACATGGATTGTATGTGAAGTTATTTCACACTCTATGTGTCTCATATTCTACAGTGGTGAGCCCACTCATATATATTAGAGTGATGCGTAGGTTCTTACCTCTCGTCTTAAGGCTGAGTGCCTGTAACACTGAAAACACATCTAAAGAAAACACAAAGATTTCACACACCCTAAATGTCCTAATAACACAGTGGTGAGCCTGCTTAGGTATGTTAGACAGATGTGCACATTCTTACCTCTCATCTTACCGTCCGTCACTTGTGCACTAGAAACACTATATTAACGAGACACACAATGGATGATTGTATCATCAACTTCCTTCCTCGGCAACAATGCGAAAATGTTGTGCCGATTTAAATACTATTTAATTGACTGAATCAAAACCATTTAATTGTCAACTAGGGTAGGTCTGTTATTTCAAAGGTTTTTGCACTATCTGTGCTGATACATTACAACCAAGGATAGAAAGAAAGAAAAAAAAGAAATGTCATTGAGCCAATTATAGAAATTATACACTCATGCAGAAATCAAAAGAACTCTACAGGAATGAAATCACGCTTCATGTTTTACCAAGAAAAAGGCACACCACACACCATATTAATGACTGAACCAACTAATCAACTATTACAACTTAAATCAATCCTGTGTAAAAACATATCATAAATCTGAAAAACATAAGTAAATCTGCTCTGTAAATGATACAACGAGAACAATAACTTCACACTTCTAAGAAAGAAATAGTTAATCTACTGCTACAACTACTGCCACAATCCTGCTAAAGAGGAGGGCTCTTTCTCCCTAGCAAGGCACAGGGATGAAATGCAAACTAGTTAAGGATTCAACACTGAATCTGTAAAAGCACGACCAACAATATTCTTGTATTAAAAATAGTTGTGAATTACATAATCAAAATGAAGATACTATCTTGTGTTTCCTTTCTATTCCCTTCCATGGAACTTAATTCTTTTATAATGTTTACATGCCAAAAATAGGGAATAGATCAGTCATGGGAATCTCACGATTCTCATGCTAATCAATATTAAAAGAAAATAGAAATTGTTGCAACTGATTTCTAAATACAAGGCCTATTCAAGTTACATCATTTTCTAAAATCATAACCACCTATATTCCTTAACTACCCACATATATTTCATGCTTCATGACAAATGACTCATGGAATAGTACCCACGGTCTTTAACAGTTGCGGTGTAACAACATCTCGCAATGTAACAACTAATTTGGGTGTAACAATAATGGTTTGTAACATCAACTTTAGGTGTAACAACAACTTGTAGTGTAACAACAATGGTGTGTAATAGAAAATCCTCAAAGCATACTTGTGAATTAGTAGCAAAATTTCCCATCCTTTGGCCTTGAATTCATGGGAAACACCTAAAAGAAAAAGAGCTAGAGAACTTCTTCCACACTTACCTTGGTTGGCCATAAAAAAGATATCACTTCATTCATATTTTAAAAAAATGGGAAAATAATGTCACAACAAGAGTTGCTTCTTATAACCGACAAAATGATAATTAAGATGTAAAACTCATAGTTTCAAAGGTAAAATGGTCAAAAATGGGGGAAAGAGGTATCTAAAGTATGCGCAAAATCTTCACCCAACACAGAGCACATTAGGGAGATAGTTTGGGGAGCCTCTGTGTGATTCCTCGAGGCAAGCGAAATCCTTGGCTACCAAGAATGTGTAGAGCATGTTGTGAGAGACAATATCGGGGTCAAGCTAGCCCAGATTTGCCCAATGGCAACCTGAAGACACAAAGGAGTGAATGTATGTGTGAAGCCAGGGAAGATTTGAGTGAAATAGACATGCATCCAAAACTAGGAAGCTCATGAAGCGAGTTGTCAAAAGGACAACTACAAGTGTAAAAACAATGTTATGAGTGCGACCCTTGAAAAACCATTTCTACAAGCTAAAATACATTGAATCATGAGCATTTTTTCAATAAAACCGAGGAAACAACACTCATACAAGCCAAAAACTAAAAAGAAACAGAAAAAGTTGAAAAAGTCATGAAAAGAAAGACTTACCCGGAAAAGTTGCACCGACTGTGCCGAAGGTTCCTAGATGCCTCAAGAGTGCTAGAGTGTTAGTTCCCTATAATACTAATGTATTCCCTTATTTTTATTGTCATTGTGGCTCCTTATTGTTACTATTGTGCCCATGTTGTCCCCATATTGTTATTATTGTGCCTCATAGAAGCCCAATTGTTGTGCCCTTACATTATTATTGTTATGTCTGCTGTGATTATATTGTGACCCCTTAGACTCCTATATATAGAAAGGAGGTCTTGTCATTTGAATCATCTAATAATTTCTCATTTGTATCATGTAAAGGAGGTTTCCCCCCCAAAGAGGTTGATTTTGAAGTCATTGAGCTATCTCTTCTATTTTGTGAGCTAGTTGCATAACATTTGGTATTAGAGCTTTGGATTATAGGGTTTCGATGCTTCAAACAGGGCATCATGGAATTTTCCATATAATATTTTTTCTACGAAGTTTCTAAAGCTGGAATTAAAACCCATTTGAGACGAAATCATGGTGAACCTTGGGAACAAATTTTGAAGATATGATCCAAGGAAATTAGGGTTGTTAAACACTCCCAAATTATATCTCAAACACATGACCTGGGGAAAATAGTCATAATGTTATCTCTGGGCATTAGATTGAAATTTCATAAAAAGGTACATAAATGTGACAAAATGTAGTGTTCTGTGTATCGTTTCCAAATATGAAGGTCAAAATCGTGACATGTGGCATTTCATACAAGTTTGCTCTACTAAACGAGTCTATAATGAGGTCATCATGGGAGATTTGAAATAACACTTTCTTGGAGAATCCAATCTTGATCAACCTTGCGGAGTTGAAAAGAGAGCTCAGGGAGCTACCTCAAAAAAAAAAAATTACACCTTGTAGATCCAAAATTATAGAGATCCAACATATTCAATATCGAGCTCCTACAAAGAGACAAAAGGTGTGTAGTCTTTTCAAAATTTTGCATAAGTTTGGTTTGAAAACGTAGTTTGAATGAATTCAAAGGGCATAGTGAAGCATAATTATTATTAATTGATGCCGCAAAGAAATAAAATGGAAACACCTAGTAAGAAACCTAAAAGCTCTAGCATGACTCATGACGAAGAGGATGAATTGCAACATGATATATCAAAATTACGAGACCATATGCAACAAATCTCGCTCTCACAAGAAGTAATAGAAGCTAAGATGGATGGTTTAAAGAGAGGCATGGAAGCTAAGATGAATGGCTTGGAAGCTAAGATGGATGTGGTGGAAACTAAGATGGATGTTTTAGAAGTAAAAATTGAAGATTTGAAGAAAGACATGGAAGGTTTGAAAGGAGGTTTGGCAAAGTTGCTACAAGAAATATTTCCTAGTGGCAAAAATGTAGTAGAGGAAACTCATAATGAAAAAAATAAATGTTATTCATGATTTCATAGACTCTAATGTTGGATTGAAGGCCCACCATGTTCCAAAGATCGATATGAGGAGGTTTGGTGGCAAGGATCTCGTAACATGTATACTCCATATGGAGCAATATTTCGGTCTCCATAATGTGAAAAATACACAAAAGGTACACATTGTTAGTATATATTTGGAACCCAACCAGTTTGTATGGTATCAATGGCTTTGCTCTCGTAAAGAAATTGTCAATTGGGCAATTTTTACAGAAGAAATTATAGCACATTATGAGGATACAAAAAGAAACACCTTTTTTAGCCAATTGATAAATCTCAAACAAAAGGGTTCAATGGTGGAGCACATTGAGGACTTCCAAAAATTGAATATAAGGGTAAAAGATATTTCAGAGGAGTGTAGGATTGATGTCTTCATAGGGATTTTAGATGATAACATCAAACATGTGGTTCGCTTTTGGGAAAATGATTCATTGGAGAAGGAATTCAGGTTAGAAAGAAAAATTGAAAGAAAACTTATGGGAAGAAGGAAGCCTGCCAATCACAGCTATAAAGAGGTAAGTGTTGTTTCTCCTAGCATTCCACAACCTACAAGGTTGAAAAAACAACAATTGGAGGAAAAAAGAGCAAAAGGGTATTGTTATAGTTGTGATAGCAAATACACTAAAGGTCATAAGTGTGCCGAGAAGAAATTATTTTACATAGATCGTGAAGAGGAAGAAGAAAATGAATAAGAAACATCAAAAGAAGATGATACACAGCAGGAACAAACCTTGGGGAAAGAAGAAATGAATCTGACCATATTTTGTAATGCATTAGCTGGAATTACCACTCCTCAAATTATCAAGATAGAAGGACACATCAAGAAGAAAAAGGTAATAGTGTTGATTGATTCGGGTAGTACCCATATTTTTATTCATTGTAAGATAGAGAAGGAATTAGACAGCTTCCTATATCTAGCACCAGAGTGTCAAGTGATGGTTGCAAATGGAGGAACCATACATTTCTAAAGAAAGTGTAATAATATAAAGCTACTTGTGGGAGAATATGCTTTGAATAGTCCTATTATTTCCATTCCAATGTGTGGTGTTGATGTTGTAGTAGGAATCCAATGGCTACAATCTTTGGGTGTGATAGCTTTTAATTTTCAAGAACTTTTCTTGAAAAAAGAAATTAGAAGGAAGTTGAATTAAGGGGTATTGCGGGGAAAACGGGAAAGATAATCAGCTATAATGACATGAAAAAGCCTCTAAAGAAACAACAACGTGGCATAATTGCACAATTATGCTCGCTAGAGGTTTCCACATTGAAATCATCTATTTCTCCATATATCCAAAAAGTCTTGGACAATCATTCCAAGGAATTTGAGACTCCCAAAAGCCTCCCACCTATTCATGATCATGATCGTGCTATTCATTTGATTCTAGGAAGTGTTCCTCCAAACATCAAGCTTCACAGATATCCCTATGCCCAAAAGATTCAAATAGAATGTATGGTTGCAGAAATGTTAAAGGTTGGATAATTGAACCTAGTCAAAGTTCTTTCTCTACTTGAGTATTATTGGTGTACAAGAAGGATGGACCATGGCTTATGTGTCTGGATTATAGGGAACTCAACAAGCTCACTATTAAAGATAAACTTCCCATTGATGTCATTGATGAATTATAGGATGAATTTCATGGAGCGATTTACTTCACCAAGTTGGACCTTCGTTCAAGATATCATCAAACCATAATGAAGATTGAAGACACTATGAAAATAACATTTACAACTCATGAGGGTCATTATGAATTTTTGGTCATGCCTTTTGGCCTTACCAATGCACCATCTACATTTCAAGGTTTGATGAATTCCATTTTCAAACCCTTCCTTGGAAAATTTTTGTTAGTATTTTTTGGTGATATACTAATATACAACAAGTCTTGGGAGGATCATGTTCAACATATTGATAAAGTGCTCAAACTATTGGAGGAGAAATAATTATATGCAAAAACCTCCAAATATTTCATTGGAGTAAAAGGGGTGGAATATTTGGGTCATGTTGTATCTCATGAAGGTGTTAAGATAGACCCTAGTAAAATTAAATTCATTTAGGAATGGAAAATACCCACATCCGTAAAGCATATGTGAGGATTTCTCGGGTTGACAGGGTATTATCACAAGTTTTTTAAGAATTATGGGAGAATAGCAGCACCTCTAACAAAATTACTCAAGAAAGATGTATTTTCTTGGAATCCAAAAGCAATGAAAGCCTTTGAACATCTTAAAGACGCAATGTTCCAAGCACCGGTCTTAGCTATGCCAGATTTCAGAAAAGCCTTTATTATGGAATGTGATGCATCAGGAAATGGAATTGGTGCTATTTTAATGCAGGAAGAAAGACCCATTTCTTTTGAAAGTCATCCAATCAAAGGAAATTATTTACACAAAGCTATTTATGAGAAGGAAATGTTGGCAATACTACATGCACTAAAGAAATTATGACCTCGCCTAATGGGAAGACACTTCAAGGTAAAAACAAATCATGATAGTCTTAAATACTTTTAAGAACAAATATTATCTTCAGAAGAGAAACGAAAATGATTCACAAAGGTGTTGGGTTATGACTTTGAAATCATCTACAAAAAAGGGAAGCAAAATGTTGTTGCAGATTCACTCTCAAGAAAGTATGAGTATGTGGAAGCATTGCTTTGTGCCATTTTATTATCCAACCATATTGGATAAACAAAGCAAGGGATGAATGGAAGAATGACGAAGAAGTGTGGTAACTCATTCAAAAGTTTTAGCAAGATCCCAGTACATCTGATACATTTAGATGGAAAAATGATTCGTTATAGTACAAATATCGCTTATACCTCTATAAGAATTCCCACCTCAAACAAAAGATTCTTCTGGAATTGCACACCTTTCCCTCAGGAGGGCATTCAATATTTTTAAAAACTTACCACAGGGTTAAGAAGGGATTTTGGGATGGCCTTAAATTTGATATTTAAAAGTTTGCGGTGGAATGTTTGGTTTTCCAACAAAATAAAGTTGAGACAATTAAGACGTCAAGTCTATTATAACCTTTATCCATTCAAAGTCAATGTTGGGAGGAGGTTTCATTAGATTTCATCACAAGTTTACCCAAGTCCAAAGGAAAAAGTGTCATCATGGTGGTAGTTGATAGAGTTACCAAGTATGCACACTTTTGTTCATTATATCATTCATTTAAAGTGAGTACAGTTGCTACTGCATTTATGGAAATAATTCAAAAGCTACATGGAAACCCAAAGATTATTGTAAGCAACAAAGATCCTATTTTCACTCAAAATTTTTGAACATAATTATTTTCTTGTCTCGGTACTCAGTTAGCTCATAGCACATCTTATCATCCTCAATCTGATTGGCAAACTTAGATACTGAACAAATGTTTGAAAGGATAGCTTCATTGCTTTGTATCTGATAAACAGACATAATGGGTCAAATGGTTGCGTCTGGCTAAAAGGAGGTATAACACTTCCTTCCATACTGTAGAAACAATGACCCCATTTATGGAACTTTATGGATATCATCCACGTCCATCACATCATATTTAAGAGAAAATTCCAAGGTTCAAGCAATGGAAAATCACATCGAGCATCAACAAAAAGTTCTCCAACTCTCAAAGGATAACCAATCTTTGGTGCAGAATGGAATGAAACAACAGGTAGATCAACATCACAAGGAAAGAAGTTTTGATCTAGGTGACTGGGTATTTCTACAAATACAACCATACAAACTAATGTCCCTCGAGCTAGCCAAGAAGAATAATAAATTATCACCAAAGTATTATGGTTCATACAAGATGTTGCAAAAGATTGGTACTATGGCATACAAATTGGAACTTCCTACATCTTCTCTAGTGCACCCAATTTTCCATGTTTCATGCTTAAAGAAGGTTATAGGTGACAAGATCCCAATTCAAACAATATTGCCAGAACTTGACGACGAAGGAAAAATCATATTGGAACTTGAAGCAGTCATCGAAACAAGAACTCGTCAACTACGAAATCGATCAATTTCAAAGTATCTCATCAAGTGGAAGAACTTACCCGTTGAAGATTCCACATGGGACGATGACAATTTTATATAGAAGCATCTATAACTACTCAAGCGTTGAGGACAACACTTTTTTGAAGGAGAGGGGCATGTTTGGTCCATATAATACTATTGTATTACCTTATTATTATTGTCATTGTAGCCCCTTATTGTTATTGTTGTGCCCATGTTGTCCCCATATTGTTATTATTGTGCCTCATAGAGGCCCAGTATTGTTATTGTTGTGCCTTTATGTTATGATTGTTATGTTAGCTCTAATTATATTATGACCCCTTAGACTCCTATATATAGAAAGGGGGTATTGTCATTTGAATCGTCCAAGAATTGTTCATTTGTGTAGTGTGAAGGAGGTTACCCCCTCGAAGAGGGTGATTTTAAAGTTGTTGAGTTATCTCTTCTTCTATTTCGTGAGCTAGTTGCATAACACAAAGGTCAAAGATAGAGTGTGAAGAATGAGCTCTAAGGCGTCGTTTAAATAGATTTGGTGAAATTAGGGTTTCTGATCCACATGCCACAAATCTAGGAGAAAGCAACAATTGTTAGGGAGTTTCTAAAAATAGTTTTGCATGTAACTCCTGCTGCTAAAAATAGATCTCTAAAATCTAGGGATGTTTTTTCTCTTTTTATTTTTTGCTTTTTTATTTTTTTGGAAAACTTTCCCAGCATGAAAAGATGAATCGCGCAATTCTAGAGGGAACTGAGCAACCTACCAGTACAAGCAATGGAAAAAAACTGGGGAAAACTTTTGAGCTTTTTATGGACTGAGTGGCCTTGGCAGACTAGCCAGCTCTGCGAAATTTTCCAAAGCAGTGATGTTGTGATGCTTTGCATATTTCTGGAGAGCAGTGTAGTTGGCCTATTCTGCATAATTCTGGGGAACAATGTAGCTGGCCTAGGCTTATCTATGCATTTCTAGACAACATTTCAATTTGGCCAGTTCTACACATTTCTGGATGGCAGTGAGCTGTCTGGATCTGCACATTTCTGGAGAGCAATGTCGGCTACCCTACTCTGTGCAATTTCCATAGCAAGGTTGGTTGGCCTGTTCTACGCAATTTCTGAGTGCAGGGAAACTGTTGGGTTGCTCTGCACAATTCCTGAGGGGAAGACAAGCTATCCTCTATGTTTGTGCAGTTTTTCCCGGCAATTGATTGACCGAATGAGAACCAAGTGTTGCGTGTGCTTGTGGTTGATTGGGGGAAAAAGTGAGTTGAACACAAATTGTTAAATGACATATGAAATCAACTAAGCATAAGTACTTGATCAATGCAGGATAACTGTGATTATTTCGAGGAGGGAGGCTCCAAAACAAAACGAAGGAAACATTTTGGAGGGTGGTTGTAGCCGCGACAACAGGTGTTGAGGACATATTTAAAACCTTGGTAGGGCCTAGTTTAGGATATAATGGTATATGTTTCCTGGCACAAGCTCAAGCAACATTGTTAATTGCTGACAACCATATTTTTAATGGTGAGCGGTGGAAATTATTCTAATTATCCAACTTTTTCCAGTTGCCTGAAGGGTCGTGAATCATAGATCACTGAGCTAAAAACATTACTTCCTCATATGAATTTATTAAAGGGTTCATGGATCCAGCACGCACCTGCTAGTTGCAAGATGTACTCAAATATGACTAAGGCCACTAGTTATCCAGGACCATCAATATATCAGATAATACAATATTTTTATTTTTTCAAAACCTCGTTGCCCACTTCAAGTAACATATTTGAATGGAAATCTATTAATCCTTCGTTGTTCAATTCAATTTTGAGTGTTCTTTCTGAAATTACGTGAAACAATTTTTGGTTGAGCGGAGAAGATTAAATGGAGAGGCTTATTCTACATTCCACTAAGAGGGAATGTGTAAGTCAGTTTGTGGAGTTGATACTATGCCTTTAAATTATGCTTTAAATAGAAAAGTAATTTCCATTATAATAAAAAAGTTAATATAATGTAAATTATTTAGAATTAAAAGAAAACTATATTAGTAAGATGTTTAAACCTTATACTTTTTAATATTTTAGTAGGAGAAGTAAATAAACTATTTGAAAATCTATGTTAACTAATTTATGTTGATGTGTTTATTTATAAAAAAAAATGTTAAAATAAAATATTTTAATATTTTATATAATAAAATTTTCAATATGGATTATAAATAAAATATTTTAATATTTTATATAATAAAATTTTCAATATAGATTATAAATAAAATATTTTAATACCAATTAATATTAACATATTTTTAAAAATATATTAATAAAAAATGATTATAATTTGGGTTGATAAAGTAATATCTAAATGGACATATTAATTAGAATAACCTAATGTAAATTATATATATATTATATATCTTTTTTTTAAATTTATTTATTTATCATGAAAAAAAAATATTTTGTTAAAATGTTAGTTTAATCCTATATATTATATAGCATTCAAAAAAACAGTTTAAAAAATTAAAAATTATATATTGTATTTTGCCCTTTAAAAAAAATTACACTTCAAAATCAATGTCTCTAAACAAAAAAACTTAATGTTTCTGTATTCATGTTAATTCAGTACTTAAATCTAAATAAATCTATACTGGTTTTAACCCACTGACTTAGAACAACATACAAATTTAATTTGTTTATAAAGGCTACTAGTTCCTGGTCACGCCCTTTCTCATTGACTTATGATCAGATATGTTGGAATTTAATTCCAACTGCAACATAAACAGCTGGACAGAAATATGATTTGCTGTAGATATTCCAGAATGTTCGATGCCTCAAAGTCATGCTTGATATTTTGCATATTATTGCGCATTAAATTTTCATAATTAAATTCCCCTGTAACAGCCGACATCATTTCTTCAAAAGGCATCACCGCTTGCTGCATTCAATACACGGATAAACTTTAGAAGATATTTTTATTATCTTATTGTTTAAAGTCAAATATGTTTTTTACATATAAATGTAATGAACAACAGTTCTTTTTTATGTTAGAAAAATGTTAGAGAGTTTTTCTTTGTAACACACAGCAGTGCTGAAACTGTAATTTTCTGAGATAGTGAAAAAATTGGTTTGTGGAGCTGAAGCGTTCCTGATGTAATCCCTCTGTCAAGAGGAAGATGCTCTTCAGCATAATCTCTTGTGAAAATCCCTCTATGTGAGGAAGACATTTTTGTAACAGTTGGTTTATTGTTAATGAATACAATTTTTTTTTTTGTATTGCTGAAACAACATAAGCAGAAAATAGTTTCTCGGCGTCAAAACAGAGTGTTGCTGAAACACCAGTTTTAGCGTTGCTGAAACACTGCATTCAGCAATTGACAAAATTGCGCCACTGAAACACCGTATTTCACAAACGATTTTTTATTTCCACTGTGTTGAAACAAAGTATTGTTCAGTTTTGTTCAGTTTTGTTTGGAATTATCAGAAATTTCGAACATGGTATTAGAGCTGGTCTAGGCACTCAGTGAGTCAAAAACAGAGTTTGTTTTTTCACTGTAGGTGCTGTAAGAAGCTTATTGAGCAGATTTTCTCCAGCAGAGAAAGTTTTTTGCTTGTTTTTAATTATACAGTCAATATCTCTTCTTCACTTATACAGATTAAGATGGCAGATGCTGGAACTGGTTTGACAAATTCCCAATTGCCACAGTTTAATGGGAAAAATCAGAGTTATTGGTCCATAACAATGAAAGCATTGTTTGCTTCTCAAGGAATATGGGAGCTAGTTGAAACTGACTATGCTGAACCTGCAGATGCAACAACATTAGCTGCTTTGACAGTAGCAGAAAGAGACCAGTTGAAGAGTGACAGGAAGAAGGATGCCAAAGCCCTCTTTTTTTCTCTTCCAATCAGTACATGAAAGTGTTTTTCCACGAATTGCAACAGCAACAAAATCAAGGAGACATGGAATATTCTCAAAATAGCCTATCAAGGCATGGAGAAGGTGAAGATTGCAAAGTTGCAGATGTTGAGGAGAAACTTTGAAACACTCAGCATGAAGGAATCTGATACAATAGATTCACTCTTCACTCAGGTTATTGGGTTGATAACCCAGATAAAATATCATGGTGAGATTCTTAAAGCAAGAAGGATTGTAGAGAAGATATTGAGAAGTTTACCCTCAAGGTTTGAAGCTATTCTAGTAGCAATAGAAGAAACAAAGGATCTCTCACAGTTCACAGTAGATGAACTGAGTGCTTCTCTTATGTCTCATGAACACAGACTGAGTAGAGGAACAGATTCCTCTTTTGAGCAAGCATTCAAGACTCAGATGTCTTTTGGCCAAGGAAAAGGTCGAGGCAGAGCAAATAACAGAGGTCGTGGAAGAAGCCAAAACAAAGGCAGAAATAATCCTGCAAGCACAAGTGGAAGGAGCTGCAATCAGAACCAAGATGAAGGTTCAAGCAAACAGCAAGCTCATGGACAAAGGTATGACAAATCCCAAGTCCAATGTCATTATTGTAAGAAATATGGGCACTACGCCAATGAATGTAGGAAAAAGCAAAATGACATGAATAGTAGGCAGAATGCTAATTTTTCATATGTGGAAGATAAGAATCCAAAGATTGTGCTGTTAACATGTAACATTGCACAAGATAAACAAGAAGATTTTTGGTTCTTAGACTCAGGTAGTAGTAATCACATGACTGGAAATATTGCAATGTTTGCCAATCTGGATGAAAATGTGAAATCTAAGGTAACAACAGGAACTGATAGTAAGATATCTATCAAAGGTAAGGGCAGAGTCAGTATCCAAGCAAGAAATGGAGAACATATGATTGTGCCAGAGGTATACTATGTACCTGGTCTGAAATGTAATATTTTGAGCATTGGACAGCTCATTGACAAAGGTTACAATGTGTTCTTCAAAGATGATATGTGTACAATCAGAGACATACCTCCAAGTAAGAAGATCATTACACAGGCGCAGATGACCAGCAATAGAATGTTTCCTCTCAAACTCATGGCAAATTTGAAGGAAGAAGAACTATTGTAGCTGTAACACAAGCAGTCTTTCAGGAACAAGTGAAAGATGAGAATTGGTTGTGGCATTTGAGATTTGGACATGTCAATTTCGGAGGCTTGAATCTATTGCATAGAAAGGGAATGGTAAAGGGATTGCCATTTATCGAGAAACCGGATAGCCTTTGTGAACGCTGCATCTTGGGCAAGCAACACAATGAAAGCTTTCCAGCAGGAAAGAGTATAAGGGCAAAAGCACCCTTGGAAATTGTTCACTCTAATGTGTGTGGACCGATGCAAATATCATCATTTGCCGGAAATAAATATGTTTTAACTTTCATTGATGATTACACCAAAAAGACATGGGTGTATATGCTGAAATAGAAGAGTGAAGTGTTTGAGAAATTCCGCCACTTCAAAACTCTTGTTGAGACGCAGTGTGGGAATTATGTCAAAGTGCTCAGAACAGATAGAGGAGGAGAGTACATCTCCAAAAACTTTCTGCGGTTTTGCAGAGAGAATGGCATACAAAAGCAGTTCACCGCGAGGTATACACCTCAGCAAAACGGTGTTGCCGAAAGGAAGAATAGGACCATTCTTGACATGGTCAGAAGTATGTTGAAGGCAAAACACTTGCCGCATGAGTATTGGGCAAAAGCTGTCACTTGCGCAGTTTACATCTTGAATAGATGCCCAACTAAAGCTGTCATGAACAAAATACCAGAAGAAGCATGGAGTGGTCAAAAGAAAACTGTCACTCACATGAGAATATTCGGTTGTGTAGCATATGCACATGTACCGGATCAGCTAAGGAAGAATCTTGATAGTAAGGGGCAGAAGTGTGTCTTTATTAGCTATTGTGATGAGTCAAAAGCATACAAACTCTATAATCCATCCACCAAGAAATTGATAGTAAGCAGAGATGTGCAGTTCATTGAAGATGAAGCTTGGGATGGAAGCTTAGAGAAGACAGTGAATGCGAAGACAATTGTGTCTCATGAATAAAAAGAGGAAGGGACAGCAGCAAATAATCTTTCCTTGGTGGCTCCTCCTCCACCACAGCAAGTACAAAAAACCACACCGTAAGCCGGAATTCGAACAACCTTGAGAAGTCAAGGAAATGCTTCTCCAAGCACACCACAGGGATTAGAAATACCCTCAAGTTCGGATGGAACGCCGAGCACACCAAGAAGACCAAGATTCAGAAATCTGAATGAGATTTATGAACAACGAGAGGTAAGTAACAATACCGGTCTAAATTCATTATTTGCTTTGTATTGTCATGTTGATGACCCAGTTCATTTTGAAGATGCTGTAAATGAAGATAAATGTATTGAAGCAATGAATGAAGAAATTGGTGCAATTGAGAAGAGTAAAACTGGTAGTTAGTGGACCTCCCTGAAAGCAAAGATGACATTAGAGTTAAGTGGGTCTATAAGACCAAAAGTAACGCTGAAGGCAAGATTGACAGACACAAAGCAAGACTTGTTGTGAAAGGCTACAAGCAGCAACAAGGCAAAGACTATGATGAAACCTTTGCACCAGTGGCAAGGATGGAAATAGTCAAAACAGTGTTGTCTATTGCGGCACAACACAAATGGAAGATTTATCAGATGGATGTTAAATCTGCATTCCTGAATGGAGTGTTAAAAGAAGAGGTTTATGTTGAATAACCTCCAGGCTATGAAGTTGAAGGCCAAGAGCATAAAGTCTGCAAACTGAAGAAGGCTCTTTATGGGCTGAAGCAAGCTTTAAGAACATGGTACAACAGAATAGATGCTTATCTGATTGAGAATGGGTTTGATAAGTGTGATGGGGAACCCACACTCTACATAAAGGAGAATGACAGTAAGATTCTTATTGTTGTTTTATATGTATATGATTTGATTTTTACTAGCAATGATGTTTCTGTCATTGTTGATTTTAAAGCAGTCATGAAAAGTGAATTTGAAATGACTGACTCGGGCTTCTTAAGATATTTTCTTGGAATTGAAGTAGACCAAAGTGAAAATGGTGTTTTCATTTCTCAAGTTAAATATGTAGAAGCAGTGTTGAAGAGATTTAACATGCAGAACAGCAAGGCAGTTGTGACTCCAACTGTAATGGGGTTGAAATTGACCAAAGAAGACAGCAGCAAGGATTTTGATCCAAAATTGTACAAGAGCATAGTTGGCAGCCTTATGTACTTGACTGCAACTAGGCTGGACATTATGCACGCTCTGAGTTTAATTTCCAGATTTATGGAAAGACCGTAAGAGACTCATTGGTAGGCAGCCAAGAGGATTTTAAGGTATGTGAATGGAATGAAGGGGTTTAGTATTTTATACTCCTCTTCTGAAAGTTTTATGTTGACAGGTTACACTGACAGTGATTGGGTTGGAAGTGTTGATGATAGAAAAAGCACATTGGGATATGTGTTTCATATGGGATCGGTAGCCATCTCATGGGCTTCCAAGAAGCAACCAGTTGTGTCTTTATCAACAGCAGAGGCAGAGTATGTGGCAGCAATAGCAGCAGCATGCCAAGTAGTGTGGCTGAGAAGAGTTCTCTGAGATTTGTGTCATGAACAAGAAAATGGCACAACCATTTACTGTGACAATAACTCGGCAATAGCATTGTCTAAAAACTCTGTTTTTCATAAAAGGACAAAGCACATAGACACCAAATTTCACTTCATACGTGAATTGGTTAACAATGGTGAGATTGTTTTGCAACACTGCAGAATAGAGGATCAGTTAGCTGACATCTTGACAAAACCATTGGGAAAGAAAAGTTTTGATCATTTCAGGAAATGCCTGGGTATGCAGAAAAACTCAGCAGTTGAAATTAAGGGGGAGTGTTGGAATTTAATTCCAACTGCAACATAAACAGTTGGACAGAAATCCGATTTGTTGTAGATATTCCAGACTGTTGGATGCCTCAAAGTCGTGCTTGATATTTTGCACATTACTGCGCATTAAATTTTCAGAATTAAATTCCCCTGTAATAGTCGACTTCATTTCTTCAAAAGGCATCACCGCTTGCTGTGTTCAATACGCAGATAAGCTTTAGAAGATATTTTTATTATCTTATTGTTTAAAGTCAAATATGTTTTTAACATATAAATGTGATGAACAACAGTTCTTTTTTATGTTAGAAAAATATTAGAGAGTTTTTCTTTGTAACGCACAACAGTGCTGAAACTGTTATTTTCTGAGATAGTGAAAAAATTGGTTTGTAGAATTGAAGTGTTCTTGATGTAATTCCTCTGTCAAGAGGAAGATGCTCTTTAGCATAATCTCTTGTGAAAATCCCTCTATGTGAGAAAGACATTTTTGTAACAGTTGGTTTATTGTTAATGAATACAAGTTTTTTTTTGTGTGTTGCTGAAACAGCGTAAGCAGAAAATAGTTTCTCAGCGTCAAAACAGTGTTGCTAAAACACCAGTTTCAGCGTTGCTGAAACACCGTTGCTAAAACAATGCATTCAGCAATTGACAAAACTGCATCGCTGAAACACCGTATTTCGCAAACGATTTTTTATTTCCGTTGTGTTGAAACAGAGTATTGTTCTGTTTTGTTTGGAATTATCAGAAATTCCAAACAAGATCTTCCACTAGCGAGGAAGTATTTTCTTGAGAAGGACAGGTACCGTAATTACTTCTTATTTGTCATTCTGGTTTAAACCATCTTGAAATTTTCTTTTAGAGAGAGATGTGAAATTGCATATATCGCACAAAAGTATAGTAAATACATTTTATCAGAGTGCTTATTGTAAACCCATCATTCTGTTCCGTAAGCCATTGAAGCTGTCACTAAAAACTAGAAATAAAAGCGATGTTAGGAGTTGTCAGCCATTGCCGCGCAGGCTGAATCCAAACAGTCTCCATGTAGTACGGTAGCTGCAGCAGACGATAGTAAATTTCAACAATATGTACCGCAATCTTCATCAGCAATACCACTGGACTGAATTCTTTTCCATAATTCTCGGCCATGAAAATCCCTCTCATATCTAACAAAACAACCATATATTGCGCAATTTGATAACACACTAATACCACTGTGTATTCGCGTTATTCATATGTATTTGCAGCCCGCTAGTCGAGACTGCCCAGTTAATGAAGATGGCTGACCACAAACACCTTTTGTTTGGTTCGTATTTCATAAATTTCTTGTAAATCGAATGTCAGGTGTTCTTTGCTGCATTTTTCTCATGCATGCTGCAAGACGTCGCCACTACAACGAATATCTAGATTTTTACAAATCCTTGTTATACACGGAGAAATTGAGCACGACATCAAAAGATCGCTGCGACACATGTAAGTCCGTGTACATATTCTCCAAGCAGGATATAATATATATAAGTAAACCTCCCTAAGGGTTTATCTGATGGTATCTACATCAGTAGGGTCAACATTTAGATTACAAAAATATGACATTTCTGTATTGTATCTGTTTCCATCATGTCTATCTACAAAAGTAAAATAGTGTTTATAAGCCTAAGGGTTGGTAGTTTGAGGAGCAATTATCCTCAAATCAAGAAGATGATGGAATAATGGAGAACCCTATTGATACTCATAAATCACAAGGAACATATATGAATAAAGAGGTTAAGCAGAGAAAAACAATCTTTCAGAGCATAAAAGGGACAGTAGTAACGACAACCAAAGTTCCAGTACAGATTGAAATTCCTCCAAGAGGGACCAGACACATAAAAAGACCATATGCATCGGACAGTGAAAAAGGGGCCCGTCGAAGGTAGCATAAAATGAAATGGTCAATAAGAGAACCAAATGGCAATTGTAATTGCGGTTCCCAATCAAGAAGTATGGTAAAAAGTAGATAAAAAAGAAAAAAAAGGTAAAATGCAGATAAAAAAGAAAAAATGGTAAAAAGTAGATAACAAGGAAAAAAAAGAAAGGTAGTTAATTGTTTTCGCAGTTAGTTCTAAAACGTATTTTCCGTGTTGGCTTATAGATCTCCGGTTATTCCACAAATGTTTGTTTGGAGCTTTGTGTTCATTTATTGGTAGGATTTTGAGTAAACCTCATCTCATGCTTTTTAGCATTTGTAAAATATAATTTTGTTTTTATTTTTTAAATTGAATAAAATTATTAGTTTGGAGTAGTTCAATTGGTAATGACAGTGGAAAAGAAATCTCACCGAACTAGAAGTTTTGGAATCAAATCTTGTGTTATCCCGATCCAAATAAACAATTAGACATGATAAAGATCTAGTCTTAGAAAACTAATTTAAATAAGATTAAAGATTTAAATAAGATTAAGATCAAATCTTATACTATCCCCAACCAAATAAAAAATTAAACATGATAAAAATATAGTCCTAACAAACTAAATTAAATAAAATTAAAATTTTTATCCAATAAATAAATAAATAAATATATTAAATATTTAAAAATAAATTTTGATATATTTTTGAATCAAATATTTATACTTATAACTAAATTAACCTAATATTCAATTTAAACAACTAATTTATATTTTATCTTACATTCTAATTAGTACATGTTATATAAACTCAATTCAAACGTAATGATAGTAATCATTGATCCCATCATTCAAAATAAATTCAATAAAAATAATTAATATCATAATACTTTTCTAAATTATTAATTCATAAAAAATTTAAATTATTTTTCTAATTTTTAAATTATATATATATATAGATATAGATATAATTTTTTTACATATTTAAAAAATAAAATCAATTTATTTGTAGAATTAAGGCTTATGTGATCTATATCAAGTTATGATAAATTTTTTGGCATAAATCACATTATGATATATTTGTCACACGTTCAAAACCAAGTGGTTCATCGTAAGACAAGTTGAAGAATCAGCGACTACATGTTAAATAGGGAGAGCAATCTTCCAACAGCTAAGTCTGACTAGGAAATAGTTATATGGGACTAGACTAAGGACTATATTTTACCATATAACGGCTAACTTTGACCAACCAATCATGTTAAATAGGGAGAGCAATCTTCCAACAACTAAGTTTGACTAGGAAATAGTTATATGGGACTAGACTAAGGACTATATTTTACCATATAATGGCTAACTTTGACCAACCAATCGGACTTGACTAGATTAAGGAATAAGGACATGTACCAAAATTTGTATTTAATACTATTTTAATTATAATAATTTTATTAGTTAAATTTAATCAATGAATTAATATCTATTATTATAATATACTCTCGGTTCTTGAACATTAAATTAATAATTTTATGAATATTATAATGCTTAACTAAACTTGCACTCTTAATAATTAAGAAAAAATAACTATATTTATGTTGAAATGCTTCAGAGTGAATTATATTAACAATATTATGTATTTATTATCTTTAATATCCTTCTAACTATAGTATTAATATTATAGATTTAATTATTACTTTAAAATTATATTATTATATTATTATTACTTAATAATTAATAATCCTAAGTTATTAATGGCTTGTATATTTTTATAAGTGGAGCCCAATAATTAAATATGTATATTTAAGCTATCTAATAAATTCTAGATTAGATATATCTAGTAAATTTAAGGGAAAGAATATGATGGAAAATTCCTAAGAAAAAAGACTTATTACTCTTAATATTCTTATAACTCTAGAATTGATATTATAAATTTAATTATTATAGTATTCTTATAGTAGTATTATTCTTATTGATATTAATTTTAATGGATCGTATAGCTTATTAATAGGGCTTAATAATTAAATATAAACTTAAAGCTATCTAATGCATACATAATCATTCCAATAAATTTAGAAGACGGGAGACAAGGTGGAAGAAACTGACTAGGAAGAGAGGCCAGGGATCCAACAATTGTTGATCTTCCAGCCATCATCTCTATTGAGATTTCTTGACCTTTTTTAAATCTCAATGGCTTCTCTAAATTTCTGATGGTGAAACTACAAAACCTTACCAATAACTCAAGCCTCCTCAATAGAAACATGATTCTTGGTCTTCTCGGCATGCTCTGCGAGGGCGGAAGACCAGGTTCTCCCATATTTTAGGTCTGATGAGTGATCATTAATCCTCTAATTAATAGAGCAACCTATCTCTCCAACGTAGGGGGTCCCATAAGAACAGGGAATAATATAGACATCTTTCATGTCCTTAGGGTCGATCAGATGCTTCACCGATCATAGGGAGTTACGAAGAGTGTTAAGAGGTCTAAAGGTCAAGGGAACATTATGTTTCCTAAGAATCCTTGCAATTTTATCAGTGGTCCCTTAGATAAAAGGTAGATGGACCCCTAAGGCTCGATCTTTAGGGTATTTCTTGACCAACGAATTCTTGTTGTCTTTAAGGATTTATTAGATAGCTTAAATATACCTATTTAAGTATTAAGTTGTACTTATAAAAATATGCAAGCCATTAATAACTTAGGACTATTAATTATTAAGTAATAATAATATAATAATATAATTTTAAAGTAATAATTCAATATATAATATTAATACTATAGTTAAAGGATATTAAAGATAATAAATACATAATATTATTAATATAATTCACTATGAAGCATTTTAACATAAATATAGTTATTTTTTCTTAATTATTAATACTACAAGTTTAGTTAAGCATTATAGTATTCATAAAATTATTAATTTAACATTCAAGAACCCAGAGTATATTATAATAATAGATATTAATTCATTGATTAAATTTATCTAATAAAATTATTATAATTAAAATAGTATTAAATAAAAAATTTGGTCCATGTCCTTATCCCTTAATCCAGTGGACTCTGATTGGTTGGTCAAAGTTAGCTATTTTATGGTCAAATATAGCCGTTAGTCTAGTCCCATATAGTTGTTTCCTAGTCAAACTTAGCTGTTGGAAGATCTGCTCTCTCTATTTAACATGCAGTCATGGTCTGATTCTTTAACATGTCCTAACGATGAACCACACTTGTTGGTTGGAAACAAATGGACAAATATATCATAATGTGATTGTTGGTTGGAAACAAATGGACAAATATATCATAATGTGATTGTTGGTTGGAAACAAATGGACAAATATATCATAATGTGATTTAGGCCGAATTGTTTTCTCAAAATCAATATATATTTAAAGTTGGATAGATTTATTTTAATTTTATTTAGCAAAGTTTAAGACAATCATATTTTCCAAGATACAAAGATATTTTTAAGTGAACAATTTGAAGAAAAATTTAAACCTCTATACATTTGAATCCTCACTTACAAAATACCAAATTAAAATAATTTCATCCTATTTTAAATAATATGACATTATTTACTATATTAATATAAATTTTAAATATGGAAATATTCTTATTTTTAATCTATTTAAATTATATATATATATATATAGATAGATATATTCTTGAACATCTATTATATTTTTTTAATTATATATATATATATATGTGGGTGTGTGTCTGTAGAGGATTATTGCAAATATTGAATATTTATATGCTTATTAATTTAATTCAAATATAAATTGTTAAAATCAAGTACTAATAAATATGAATAGTTATTTTAATTTATATGGTTAAATGGGTATTAATTTATACATATTATTTATCTACATTTTTTTTATATGAGTTAAGCTTTTGTATCTCTTACTTTAGGAAATTTACATTCATAGTAGAAGAAGTTTGTTCTAGCTTACCACTAGTGAAACCATACCCAACACAAAACTTCAATTGTTTCAAAATATCAATAGAAAACATGGATTTCATTGTTGCTTGAAGCAAAACATGAGATTTATTTATTTTGTCACACAATCCTTATTCTCTATGGAGCTAAGATTGGAAAGCATAAAAATAAACTATAGATATAGAGGACAATAAGCATGCATTTTTCGTTCTCATAATCAATAGCTTTGAGGGGGATGGGCTCCTTGTTGCTACGAAGAGAGAAACCAAGACCAATAGGAGGTCCCATTTGCTATTTAATTTTTGCAATTATGCAGTTTATTTCCATTAGAAGATGCTTCATTTGATTAAGAGACAATATGATGTCGTCTTTGATCTCATTTTGATCTACAAGCACTCTCCCAAAGAAAACTTGATGTATGAGTAGATGTCAAATGCATACATGTTGTAATTATACTTTCCCCTTGTATGACCAACATTAAGAACCCAATATTCCAACTCAGCTGACACCTCAATATCTATAAGATTACTCAGCTCATTGGAAAGTTCCCTTTTCATTTGAGTAGTCTTTTCTTGGTTTGGTTAAATATTCAAATCCTAGTAGCAAGTGGCTAACCATTTAGCTTGGATTTGATCTTTGGAATGGCCTCTATCTTGGTAGTAATTTGTTTCCCACTTGACTCTAGATATTTGTTGGGGCATGTCAACCAACAAGAAATTTAAGAGGGTGATGGTAGGATTCAGTGGTCTAGCATGTGTGGAGGAGCCCAAGCACCACTACCTAGCCTTACAAAGATGTGCTAGAGGTGTATTTGTTTCGAGGCCTGGAACATTTGTAGGAGAATAAGATTGAAAAAACCAAGAGTTAGGAAAAAGAAAATAATGAAATACTCTCATGATACCTATGAGCAACAGGTCTTCCCAGCTCTGGACAGGGCTTTCCTAGGGGATGATACTATGGTGTCGTCTTGTACATGTGTGAAGTATTGAGCATTGTGTGCCCAGAAGGAATGTAAAAGTATAGAGAACCATAGTGTCGAGAGGGAGGATGCCAACAATAACCTAGGAAGAGAAAACAGCTAGGCTAGGCCAACATTTCCCTCTTGATCATTGAGCTAGTAGTTTGACTGCCCCAACTAAAAATCCATGGTACTAGGTAGGAGATTATGCACCTATTAAGAGATTATTCCCAACACATGAAAATTGTAGTCTAATGTCTGAAGAATCCCAAGTTTTTTGTTCTCCATACAACTCTCTTCTATAAGTATTCCTACGTGATGTGTGAAGTCTTGGCTTACTATCCATTAATAGATGATCATTAAATGTAGGAAAATTTATGAGATTTTTCCCGCCATCCATATCCATGAGAGCTATAATCTTAGAAATATAAAAACCAATTCAAATCCCATGGAATCCCCCTTTACATAGATAACCATGCTAAATAATGAATGTGGTGCAGGCCCACCAAGTGGAGAGATATGACAACCATCTACATAATTGGCATGTCTTAATTGAAACACTAAAGGGACTTGTTTTTATGACCTAATAGCTAGCTCATGGGTTAGTGGGGTGGTAGTAACATGCTCCCCATATTGGTTGATTTGGACGCCCCATTTGGAGTATGTATCTTGTTGCATTAAGAATTGGCATTCCAGCTTGAGAGAATAATATTCAAGGATAGAACACGAGGGGGAGGAGAGAGGTCGATGGACTTGATTAGAGAAACCATTGTTAGCTAGCTTATTTTTTGTTTCATTTCCCATTTGATGAATATGGGAGAGGATGACAATAGGGGTTGTTTAGATATGGGAGGCTTCCAACTATAAAAGACATTTCAATATCCAACATTCTGAGACCTTTAATAAAGGAGACCCATCGAGGATTTTAGAGATCTTTGAGATTATGAGTTTCGTGTCACCTTAAATGATTATGTGATTGTGATTTTTAATCTTTTTTCAAGATTTTTTTTGAATTGAATTATTAATGATCTACACCATATATGCATAAAAGATATAGAGGGGCAAGCCTTGGTGATCTTTGAAGCCTTGGTGATCTTTGAAAGTGCCGCATAAATCCTACATGGTCTAGGTTAGGTTACATTTTGAGGCTCCATTAAAATTGAGCTTCAAGAAGTTTTAGGGGGAGGAGACTAGAGTGCAAGTGTGTGTGGACGTGGGGCTATGGGTGACACTCGGAGATGGGAGGGTTCTCGGATGAAGATGTGAACTTTGTAGAATGAGAGTTTTTACTTTTGTGCCCTCATAGTGGTGAACCCTCGATGATGGGAAGTTTATATAGATATATTACTTGATAATTATATACATATATTAATTAAATTTATTTTTACGTAAAAGATCACTCATAATTTTATTAATTAAAAAAATTATTTATTATTTTATTAGTTTACATTGTGTTTTATTATTATTATTATTATTATAATTTAATGTTTCATTTTAAGGACAGCACTACATATCTCATTAATTGATAAATGTTTAGGCTCGTTTACAACCACTACAACATCTCTTCCAGTCTATCATCACAACAATTAAAAATAAAAAATATTTTTAAAAATCTCATATCTAATATTCACATTCAATTTCATGGAAAATTTTATTTATAGTAAAAAGATATTTATCTATTTTACTTTACATTATATTTTATTATTCTAAATATTTAGACTCATTTACAAGAAGTACAACTTCTCATTCCCTCTATTATCACAACAACTCACTATCAAAATTATTTTTAAATATTTCCTATTCATCATTCATATAACATTAACTTTAAAGCCATACTGACATCTAATATGAGATATTATTATTATTATTATTATTATTATTATTATTATTATTATTATTATCCAATTGTAAGTTCATTTAGTCATAACTATTTGACTGCTAAATCTAGCAAAACATACATACATACCTGTAACAGATTGTGACTTTTTAAGAGGAAACACGTGCTCTTAATCATTAAAATGATAAATTACTTACTTAAAATACCTCTTATAAATTCTGATAAACACCCCATTCATAGATTTTGGAACTAAAGCAAAGATCCTTTCAAAATTTCAACCAAAATTTGCAGTTATTTGTCTCCAATCAAAACCTCAGAAAAGGTTCTGCACAGAAAGCTGTCACTAGTAAAATTTATTAACAATGCTCAAAGCTCGCAGTATCTGAATAGGAGCCGGTTGACCAAGAGGAAACCGCGATGAAGCCACATGTTTGTGAAGATGGCGTGTCTTTCGCTGCATCATAATTCATTGCATGTTCAAATAATAAAGATATTAGCTTCAATCAAAAACTCTGAAAAGTTTTTGATTTTGTCGCAACCACCTTGAAAATTTGGATAAAGTTAATGGTTGAAGGCGTTGGTGCAGACATGGATTTCCTTGGTGTTCTGAGGAAGAAGGAGAAAGTTGAGTTAATGAAGAATCTATGCAACTCAGAGGGGATCCAGAATGACCACGGCGGGTTGAATTCAGCCGTTGCTGCAAACGCTGCAGAGGCGAAGGATAACAGCAAGAATGCTCAGAGGTCTGAAGATTCGTTCAAAAACTCTGTTTGCTGAGAAAGGGGAGCTTCATTTCCCAATTAAGAGATGGGGTGATGTTTGAAGAGCACGGTGAGGAGGAAAAGGTTTCCCTTCTTGGATTAGGACTGTTAATGGAGTTTCTAAGCGCTCAGTTCGAGAGCGCATTCCTCTGCCACTGGATCTCTCGGTTGTTGGAAAAGGTTCTAGTTCCATTAATTTATTCCCCATCCAGTCCGGTTTTGGATCCCCAATAGGACTCAAGGGGGGATTCGACCACAAGACGTGGTCAGATGATGATCAAGCCGTTTGTTATGGACATGTGACGAGTTTTAGGTGTGGATTCCAAAGGATAGGATAGTTAGTTGTACGTTTATTTTCAGCTAGTTTCTTGTGTTCACGTAGGTCTGTGATGTTAATGGTAAGTAAGTTTATTTTTTAATCCAGGCAATCTCGCGCACAATTGACAATTTTCTACGGTGGAACAATGAACGTTTACAACGATATTCCTGCTAATAAGGTATGGGATTGACTGATTTTTGTTAAGCGTTGGAAATCGTAATTATTCCGAAATGGGGGGTTGGAAAATTTGGAGAGTTAGTTTAAGTTGTTTTAATTTTTGTGTTAAGTTATATTTTGGAAAAGATGGAATTTAGTGTTGGATAAATTTTGAGTCAATTTAAATTCACTGAATTTCGTAGTTAAATTATATTTTGGTAAAAGTGGAATTTAGTGTGTATGTACATGTTAAGTTATTTTGATCTAATTCCTAATTGGAAAAGTTTAAATATCCTTAACCATATTAAGTGTAATCAAGTCAAATCAATCAAATTCTAAATGATTCATAAAAAAAAGCCGCTTTTCCCTCTCGCTACCTTAAATCGGCAAGACCTAGTTTAGGCCAATAATGGCATCTGTTTCCTGGTACAGGCTCAAGCCATGTTGTTAATTGCCGGCTGTGGAAATTATTATAATTATCCAATTATTCCAGTTGCCGCAAAGCGCCATGAATTGCAGATCACTGAGCTGAAAACATTAGTTCCTCGTGTGGAGTTATCGAAGGGGTCACGGATCCAGCACGCACCTGCTAGTTGCAAGATGTACGCAGGTAGGACTAAGGCCGCCAGTTATCGAGGACCATCAACATATGAGATAATACAATTATTGTTTTTGTCAAACCTTCGTTGGCAAAATCAAGTAATATTTCTGGATGGCTATTGGCATGAACTTGTTGAACGTTTTTGAGTGTCTTTTCTGAAATTATGTGAAACCATTTGGTGGAGCATTTTATAAATAAATTTAGAATTTTGAAAAATTTTAATATTTCTTAGTCGCATTAGTTTGGGTCACACCTTCCCCTAATCGAAAGGACAACCACCACATAAAATTCATTATCGGTCTACTTGCTAGGCTTATCTTCAACCAGTTGTACAACCAACTAAACTAAACAACATATAAATTACTTCATAATAATTTCACTATAAAGACTACTGATTCCTGGTCATGCCTTTTGTCAATGACTTATGATCAGATCTTCCACTAGCAAGGAAGTATTCTCTTCAGCGATTTCTGGAGAAGCGTAATCACAGGTACCATAATTACTTCTTAATTGTCATTCTGGTTTATAAACATTATGCAGCCATGTATGGCGAATGTCTATTGATGGCATGTCCCCGTAATATATTGCATCTTGAAATTTTCTTTTACACGGGGATGCAAAGTCGCATCTTGAATTTTTCTTCTACAGAGAGATGTAAAGTAGCATATATTTCACCAAATTACAGTAAATACATTGTATCTGAGTGCTTATTCCGAACCCATCATTCTCATCTGTCAGCAATTGAAGTTCTCACTAAAAACTAAAAATAGCAGTGCTGTCATCTGTTGTGCCGTGCAGGCTGAATTCCAACGCAACGTCTCTATATAGTACGGTAGCTGCAGCAGACGATAGTAAATTTCAACAATATGTAATACAAGTCCCTCTTATATTTCCAGAACAACAATTTATTGCGGATTTTGGTAATACATTAATACCTCTGTGTATTCCCGTTATTCATAGCTATTTATAGCGCGTTCATCTAGATTGCCCAGTTCTAGTTACTGAAGATGGCTGACCAGAACTACATTCTGTTTGGTTCGTATTTCATAAATTTCTTGAAAATGCAAAAGCAGGTGTTCTTTGCTGCATTTTTCTCATGTGTTCTGCAACACGTCCCCACTACAACGAAATCTAGATATTTAGGAATCCTACACCTACATAACTTTCCTGAATCATGAATAACTTTCCTGAATCGTGAATAAGATCTAATGTCTGGTTTTCATACATAACTTTCTTTAATCATATCCAAATTATGGTTTTTATATATTTATATTTTACAAATATGGATAGTACCTTGGCTGATACATAACTTTCTTTAATCATATCCAAATTATGGTTTTTATATATTTATATTTTACAAATATGGATAGTACCTTGGCTGATACATGAATTTTCTTAATCATGTCCAAATTCTGGTTTATAAATATCCAAAGTAACTTGGCTCATACATAACTTTCCTTAATCATATCGAAATTCTGGTTTTCATATATTTATATTTTACAAATATCTAATGTATCTTAGCCTCCCATCAATGGTCTACCCACATGCCACAGCTGCCCACCTTCTATTAAGCTGCCATCTCTTCTCGCCTTTTCTTATGTTCTTTTTTCTTAACTGCCACCTCTCCTAACCACCATCAAGCCCATAGTTCATAGCTTAGTTGCATCAAAGAAAACCTATGTTGCCAAGAAACGTGGGTGCGGGGATGGGGATGGGGATGGGGATGGGGATGGGGACGGGACGGAGACGGAGACGGGGACTGCATTTTTGGAAACAGGGTGCGTGGGTTCGTCGGGTAATATAATAATATTAAATTTTAATAATTATATTTTATAAATTATAAATTTATAATTAATAATATATATGAAATTTGAATTTGTATATTTTTTCAACTTTAAACAAGAAAACTTTGAGAATGTTGTGAGAAATTGGCAGATTTTGATACTTAATATAGCCATTGTCCAAAATAGCTCTTCGCCATTTAACAGCATCAGCTGATTACAGCTTATGGTTGGTCTCAATCCTACTTTCTATTTGACCGAAAATGTCTGAACCTGTATGTGTGCATTTATAGTTTATAATTTGATGGTTATTTGGCTCGGGAATGAATGTTTCATTCCAATTGATTTACAAGAATCTGCAGGCTCAAATTACAGAGTAAGAGGTCTCTTTTCCAATTCTGGTTTGGATGCCATATATTCTATGTTCTCGACATAAGTGACATATTTAGCTTTTAAATTGAGTTGTTACAATTGAATGTCCATCTGTATAGAGAAGGGAATTATTTATTATATGTTTTGCCAGCTCAATGTTATGTGTCGATGGAAAACATTGCAATTAAACTTGCTAATATGCTCCAAGGAGCCTTACAAATTAGATGGTGGCTATGTTCCGTTACACAAAGCTCATCGTTGGAACAGAGAACACAGGTATACAAGCCTGGATTTTTGGTTTTGACTAATCACGAACACCTATGGCATTAGGGATATTGCAGTAGTCACTGCTAGTGGGCAATTGTGATCCACTTACAATGAAAGTGTAATGCAACTTAATGTAGTTGAGCCCCTGTGGGTGTTCACTGTTCAAATGTGTAATATAAATTATAATGCACCTATATTTTTCACACGCGGGTCTTGTGAAACTTTTTCATGGAATAATAAAATTGAAAATGAAAACTCGTAAAAACCACTGTCGTTGAAGCTACTCTGTCCACTGCTGCTGAAGCTACCCACTGCCCATTGCTGCTGAAGCTGCCCACTGCCGCCAGAAATGGTAAACAGGGACAGCTCAAGCCTCAACCAAGTGGAAAAAACTTAAAAGTTAAATGAAATTAGTAATCAGTGATCACGGTGTTTGTTCTTCTGGTATGTCGCGGTGCTTTGCGGCCAAGAATAATCACGTATCACGGTATCAGTCTATCAGATATTTGCTTGCATAAAGAGTTAAAGTCTTAAAGATTTAGGGTTTTTAAAGTTTTTTACCTTTGTTATAAGTTATTTTTTAAATTTCAATAAAACAAATTATTTGAAAATTAAATTTTTAATATAGTTTTTTTTATGAAGAACCCAAAGAACCCGAAGAACCCAAAGAACCCAACCCGAAGAACCCAAAGAACCCAACCCGAAGAACCCGAAGAACCCAAGAACCCAAGCAACCGAAGAACCCAAGAACCCGTTAAAGGAAAAGAACCCAATTTTTTTTGAAGAATCCGGTTCTTCATGGAAGAACCCGATTCTTTTGGGTTCGTCTGGGAAGAACCCGTACCTGAATCCGGTACTTGGGTGCAGGAACCCGGGACGGGTTCGAGAACCCCACCCCCGGGTGCAGGTACCCGTGCAACACAGAAGAAAACCAACATGGTTTGCTACCTAACAGACCTGGTTTGTATTAGATCTTGTGGTCCAAGGAAGGGAAAATCAAGAATCTACTTTGGTTCCTTGGTATCCAAAGTATGTTTTCATTTAATGTCATAGACATATAGAATAGGAGAGACAAAACCTATAAAGGCGGATAGAGTTGCAGTGCTGGGAGTAGAATCAATTTCATTTTGAAAACCACAAGTAAGGGTTTCGGTACAGGGTTTTTCGAGCCCCTCCCTATTACTTGATTTCCTCATATCTTGCCACAAATGAGAAAGCATGAGATATAAGTTGGTCTTTCTGACCTAAAAAGTGAGGGTGAATGGAAGTTCATTCAGGTAAGCATCCGACTACTGACATTTGGGTAGATACCTGAGATAGCCAAAACTGACATTTGGGTAAATACTTGAAATAACGAAAACCTGCCATGTTCTTATTTGTGGTTGTTTCCTTTTCTGCTTGTGCTTGAGAGCCTTTTGAGTGGAATTAAAAGCATTTTGATTTTTTTCGTTGCATCACCACCTAGCCAAGCCAAAAAGTACAAAGAATTCAGCTTTGACAAATGGAGATCCGAACTCGATCCAATATCTGTAGTGCAATGGAAGCCACAAAAGAAACAGGGCAAGCTATTGTTATAGCGATTCAACCAAGCAAGAAGAAGATGGAATCATCCAATTCTTTGGTAAGCATCTTCATATGAAACTCTTCCTAAAAACGTAAACTTATGCTAGATTGCTACAAATTAATAGGAAATTAAGAAGTGTGAACATGAGATTACATCAAATATTGTTGTTGCTCAGGAACAGAAAGAACAAGAAGAACATTTTACGTCAAAACCACACATAGATACTCCTCTCAATTTCATTTATAATATCATAATATAGGAAATTCATCAAATCCAATCACAAAAGCACCAACAACTTTTGGATAATCCACATGATTAAAGAGTTTAAGAAAGACGAGTAGTTCCTGTTGGAATATTAATTCACGTGCGTTGTTCCAAGAACTGCAAACACCTGAGCATGATTGCCTCTACCTTCTAGTTGGGATTGGAGATGACTGGAGCGAGAAGGGATTCGAACGATTCGCTGCTGCCATACTCAGTGTTGGCGGACGTGGACAGCGACGGCAGCAGGAAAACAGCTCAGCAAAACCGTCGTGAGTTATCGGACCGCCTTTGGTCTGCAGGTGGTTTTCGTACGCTCTCCTCCGACGCAATCAGTTTTGGACGCGTGGTCCTCTGTACGTTTGCAAAACCACTGCTCTATCGGAGCCTAACGTTCAGCAAATAAGGCCTCCCGAAATCTCCGTCAATCGTCCGATTGCAAGGCTCGCTGTCCACCGTTGATCAAACCCAAGCTGCGTTCAGACATGCATTAAATGAGATTGCGTGGCTCGCTGTCCACCGTTGATCAAACCCAAGCTGAGTTTAGACATGCATTAAATGAGATTGCGTGGAGTAAAATCAAACTTTTGTTTTGACCGCCGACTTGTCAATGAATTAATTTATGAAGTACCTTCGCCATGCTGAGAATTAAATGGCAGTGGTAGATAGTTGGTAGAAGATTTTTTTATTTATGGCACGTAAATAAAATGTTTGCTTTGGGAGTCGTTTTTTATATATGTTTTGTTTTGGGTTTATATGATTGAACAAAGAAACAAAAGGGCTTGCTGCAGCGAAAAACCCAAGTTGACTTCTGTGAAGAACATCGTGACTTGCACAACAGTGCAAGGGTTCATTTTACATAACCAAACACAAAGGGCTCGTGGCTGTAATGATTTATTAGCACATGGGATGAATGAAACAAAAAGTCTAGCGGCAGTGAAGCAAGGTGAGTATGCATCGCACAACAGTGCGTAGAGTGAAAAGGGGCAGCGTATGTTAATAATTTTGTGTGGAGAATGAAGCACAGCAGTGTGATGAAATGAAATACGCACAGCAGTGCGAATTGCAGAGGCAAGGCAGCAGCGAACATCTAAGAGAGGCATGCACAACAGTGCCATCATAGAAAAACAGGGGGAGCATTGTAATAAAAAATGGAAGCACACATTGCAGTGAATGCTTTGTTGAACATGAAGAGCAAGAAAGGTGCAGCAGCGCGACAGTAAAGGAGATTTTTTAATGAAATGTAAGGAATTACATTTACAGCAGTAAATGTAAGTAAGTTTTTTTATTACAGCAGTATATGTAAAACTCTGTTTTTACAGCAGTAAATGTAAATGAGATTTTTACACACAGCAGTGTAAAATCTCAGAAGGAGACAGAGTAAATACTTGATTGGTTGAAATGTATTGTTGGTGAATCCCTCTGTTAAGAGGAAGACTATTTTTGTAACAGCAGTTTTGTAATCCCTCTGTTAAGAGGAAGACCTTTTTTTTGTAACAGGCAGTCATATTGATGAATGCAAAGTTTTTTTTGGGTGTGAAAAATTTATGTTCTCAGAAAACAAGTTAGCTTCCCTGTGCAAAAGATCCTGTAACAGAGAAACAGAGCATTGTCTATGTGTGCAGTTTGTTTGTTTGTTTTTGGGATTTTACTAGAAAAATACCCAACAGTGGTATCAAAGCATTGTTCTGCTCTGTTAAATTTTGTTCGGAATCATCAGAAATTCCCAACAGTTCCATACGCACTAATAAATCCCATCTCTTCAATATAGAGAAAGCACATCACCGAGCCATTGAAACCTTGATGCACCTAGGTTCTATAATCAAGTTCCACCAATCATATATACCAATTAAAGTCCTTTCCTACCTTGCCAGGGAAAAGAAAACCAGGGTAAATAACCGAAACTCTTTTCCATTTAGCTAGGTGCGTTGACCAATAAGCATGCATATCTGCAAATATGTTGATATAGTATAATCCAAAATGCTTCAATGTATAGCTTCATACTAGGAGCTAAAAACAAAGATAATATGATCACATTGGCCTCGAAGATCATATGAGCTAAGTTATGCCTTGCGGTTAGATGTTAACAAGAAGATGACAAAGAGTTCCCCTGAATTTTCTCCTAACCACCTTTGAACCAAATCTCAGAGATACAAAAACCTAAAAAAAATCAATTGAGGATTGTTTTTGTGTCGTGTCACCAATGAGATTTCCTCTAACAAATATCCAATATTCATATACTAAGTTCGAATGCCCCTAGGATATTCATATACTAAGTTCGAATGCCCCTAGGAATAGACCACATTAGACAATGATCTGAATGGTACAAAACCCCACCGACTAGTTAGCTAGAGTCACAGTAACAAGGCTCTTCAACATGCAGATGATTATTATGAAGTTTCATGCATATAAAGGCTTGCAACGTTATGGGCACATTGCATGAAAATTAATATTTAACTAAATTAAATACACAATACACAGTGAATAATTAATTAGTAGCGTTTTTTTAATAGTTACCATCTGAACATGCACTATGCCACATGTGGGGCATCTTGCATGTAAGATGTGTGTTCTTCACCGCCTGGATGACCTTACATCATGGGACTCATGTGTTTTCCATTTGCGCCATCTTGTCATCTACCTTCGAATTGGCCTCTATCTACTTTGAATAAAATACTACAGTCTATGAAATCCATTGCTAGAATAAACTGCATTTATTAACAATTGAGTTGACCTCTAGTCCCTACAAATATCGAAGTCATTTTCAATTTTTTCGAAACTTGCCTTTTGTTTTGTTTTGGCCACCTTTTGAAATTGGTTTTTTTAACACAGTAATTTCCCCTAAAATGAATGAAATATTTTCATTGTATCATTATTTATTGTTGGAAACATTGTATTGGGTGTAAGGAATTATGATGATTATGGGCAGTACAAAGCCATTGTTAAGGCGTGGGTTGATTAATCATTACAGGAATCCGAACGAGGAAAAAACAGGAGAGGATGTTATTAAAGGACTTACTTTTTTTTCTCCATTTTCCGAGGTTACGGTGAGCATTAAAAATGTTTTTTCCTTCTTTTAGTGATACAATTTTATTTGTTTATAGGTACTAGTAGGTGTCGATTTCTCTTCTAAACTAATTTTGTTCCACAATTTACTTCATAGGGGGTGAAAATTTGGTTTGTAGCTATCATCTATGCTATTACGGGATGTCGAGGGAGTTATGTTTTTTGGTATCAACATATGTATCATGTTATGGGGTACTTTATATGATGGGTTCTATTCATATTCTCTGTTGCACAGTGATTTTCATCATGGACCATGGTACTCTAGTTCTCATATATTTGAAATTTATGAGATGAGTTATATTCACTGGAACATGTTCTAGTTATGTTAAGGATTATTGTTTTTTTCAAAGTTATATCGTTATAAGAGTGCATAGATTCTCATTATAGGTGCATCCTTAAATCAATCAAGTAATTATTTTGTATATCTTTCTGAGTCTGCCTTTCTCAAACGAGATATTTGAGTCTTGGATAGAACAGAGAAAATATATCAGTACATTTATATTGAGGTTATTCATTGCATTCATATGGTTGTTGAGTTCTATTTTCTTGGATTTCTTAATATGGCATGTTCCACGGTTTGCAATTGTATATATTATTTTGTGTTAACCTTTTTTTAAGTATGTATTTTCATTGTATTATGGTTTCTACTGTTGCATCATAACTATGGCAGTTCTTCTAAAATAATTTGCTAATGTGAAGCATTTATTTCCATGATAATCAATTTTGAAGGACCGAGTGGTTATTCATTGTTAACTAGTTGGATCCCTGCAGTATACTATCAAAGTTTCTTATTCGAGTTAAGTACTGGCATACACCACTCTACACTTATTTTTCTATAGTACTTCATTTTATGTACCTTACTTTTCTGGGGAGTTGTGCAACCATTGGCCTTATTGAGCTTCCCTATGCAATCCCTAGCATGGCAGTGGTCTATAATGTTTTTTGTCAATCGTTTGCAGAAATTTTCTTTATTTATAGTGTTTATACAAATTTAGAATATTTATAAGGTGGAGCTAGACTTTATTGATCTCATTGAAGCATTCGATGAAGGGAAATATATGCATAACAATTGTGGATTAGTATAACTGAGCTTTGAACACCAACACTTTGAAAATTAATACTTCTTTGGTCTTGTTTTATTGCTATTCTTACGAGGGTTGAATCATTTCTTGGGAAAATCTAAACATTTGTACTCTAATTTATAAAATAATGCATAAACTAGCTACATAAAATTTTGTTTGAGTTATCTAGTAGATTTTATAATCTCATGCAGGATAAAAAATGCAATAAATTCTAGTCTTTGTTTCGTTTTTTACTTGGTACTATTCCCATTTCTGTTGGCATGTGAGAAAATATCCTTTATATTTTTGACAATCCTTCTTACTTTTTCCAATCTTATCTTTTTGGAGGTTTCTATGGCATATTTATTTTTATCTTTGTGTAAGCAAATTATAATTTTACATGGTTGTTTTATAGCTTCACATTGGATTTTGTGTTTTTGTTTCAGTGTGCCCTCTAGTTTTCTTGACTCTTCAAAAGGAAGTCATCGGAAGAAGTATTTTAATGCTTTTGAATTCAAAATGAGGTAGTTTTGTTGGTCTAGATTGATTCACAACATTAAACATGAGGAAAGCCCTACCTAGGTTTTCTGCTACTGCTATACTAGTACAATTACCACAACAAAAGAGGTTAACCTGGAAGCTACTATTGGAAAGGAAGACGAGGAAAGGCACAAACTTGACACACAAAAACAATATGAGTTTCTTCTCTTCTCTTTTGATCACACAAACTTGATTTGATTTCAATGAACCCAATGTGGTGTATTTATACTTTTTAACTAACGACTCAACTGATGCTAACTTCAACATGAAAACACATACTAAATTGAACCTTTCCGAATATAATACTCAACTCACACTCTAAATCTAAAATGCTTAGCATCTAGGAGTAATTAACTATTTTTAACACTCCCCCTTAATTACAACTGCTAAACTAAGACATGGCTCATGACAACTTAAACATGTTTGTTGGTCTAAGTGTCATCTAGGCTTACAATGCCTAAGTTTCCTCTGTGAAACTAAAATACATATTTTGCTAATGGCTTGGTGAATATATCAACCAATTAATCACTCTATTTACAAAGTTTTAGATAAAATTGTCCATTTCTCACAATTTCTCTAATAAAATGATATCTTGTGTCAATATGATTTCTTATTTGATGAAACACACTATGCTTGGATACTATAATGGTTGAGGTATTTCCACAATAGATTATTTTTTATGCTTGCTTTTTCTGTTGAATTCCATCCAAAAGTCTTTGTAACCATACTGCTTGGCATGTTGTTGATGTTGCTACTACATATTTTGCTTCTGCTAATTAAAGTATCACAATAGTTTACTTCTTAGATGCACATAATATAACACTTGAACAAAGATGAAACACATAACAAAAAGTGTTTTTCCTATCATCCAAACTTCCTACAAAGTTGTTGTCAGTATATCCAACCAAATATTTCTTCTTTGTGCTTACATAAAATATGCGACAATTTGTAGTTCCTGCTATGTATCTCATAATCCTTTTTCACCCTTTCCAATATGGGTATTTTGGAGAGTCCATAAATCTAGAAATAAATCTAACTCCTTGAATACTATATGGTGTTGTATTTGTGAGATACATAAGGCTACCAACCAATCTTTTGAATAGAGTTGGATTGACATCTGATCCTTGGTCACCCTTACTTAAGTTTGTACCTATCGCTACTAGTGTAGGAGAAAGTTTACAATTTTCCATTCTAAATCTTTTCAACAATTCTTTTGCATATTTATTTTGAAAAATAAAAATCCCTTTCCCATTGCTTAAATTATATGCCAAGAAAATTTTTCATAGGACCATGATCTATCATTTCAAATTCTTTCTTCATTGCTTCTTTAAACTCATATAATTCAAGATCACCAATATAAATCATAGTATCCATATACAAGCAAACAATAAAAAATTGACCATGCTCATTTACCTTTGTGTACAAGACGGGTTCAATATTTCTTCTGCTAAATCCATTTTTGAACATATAACTGTCATTCTTCTATACCACGTTTTTGATGGTTGCTTCAATCCAGAAATTTATTTCTTCAATCTGTAAACTTTGTCTTCATGACCTTCGACTTCATAACCTAGAGGTTGTTGAACATATATTTCTTCTTCTATTATGTCATTCAAGAAATTTGATTTTACATCCATCTAATACACTTTCCAGTTATTCATTTTTTTTTGTGCCAAGACTTCTCATACAGTATCAAATATAGCTACTGGAGAAAAATTTTCTCCAAATTTTATTCCTAGTTGCTACAAAAATGCCTTTGCTACAAGTCTAGCCTTAAATATGCCAATCTCACCTTTTTCTTTCAACTTTATCTTGTACACCCATTTCACAAAAATGATATTATTTACCTTTGCTAAACCAACTAAATCCCAACTATCATTCTTCTCTATAGATTCTATTTCTTCATCCATAACTTGCACCCAATTCTAATATTTGATAGCTTCTTCAAACGACGAAGGTTGAAATGAAAACAATGAAAAATATAAAGTAACATCCAAATCATCATAAATATCTTGTAGACATGAATTTTTTCTCTTACCATTTCATGATTCATCACTTGATTGATAGATCAGAGTATTCTGGTCTGTTGATATACTTGAAGATCCATGTTGTTCATAATATCTTGGATTCCTTATTGGCATGACTTTGTTTGTTGTCTTCTACTGTGATCTTTGCTACTCTTTTTTTGCTACATCCTCTTCTTCCGTGAGTGGTACTCTTACATCTTGTTTTGTCTTGATTCCCATTCCATGACTCTTTTTCTTTGAACACACTGTATCTGTGGATTATAGTCTTTTTCGTGGCAAGTTTATATAACTTATATGCTTTTGATTGCTCAATATAATCAATAAATATGAAATTTTCACTTTTATCATCTAACTTGTCTCTTATCTCTTTAGGTACATGTATTGCTACACATCCAAACACTCTCGGATGAGATACACTACAAGGCATACCTAACCATGCTTCTTGTGGAACTATGTTCATCACGCTCTTTGTAGGATATTTGTTTATCACATAAACAACACACGCAACAACTTCTGCCCAATACGCATTAGACAAGTTTCTTCCTTTCAATAGTTCCCTTGCCATGTTCATAATTGATTGGTTATTTCCCTCTTCTACAACATTCTCCTACAATGTCTGGTTGTAAACTGGCTTCTAATTCCCTATTGTTCGTAGTAAGCATGGAATGAATTCAAATAATATTATCCACCAAGATCTTATCTCAATACATGATCCGATTATCACTTTGGTTTTCTACTAGGGATTTAAATTCTTTGAACTTTTCAAAAGTTTCATACTTCTACTTCAAAAAATAAATCCATGTATTTCTACTGAAATCATCAATGAATGCGAGGAAGTAATAAATTTCACCAATCAACTATGTTCATATAGGTCTATATGGACTAGCTCTAGTGGCTACTTTTCTTTGTATGCAACTCTTTTAAGAAAACCTTCACAATGTTGCTTTCCTAGGATACAACACTGACAAGTACTATAGGGTTCTTTGATGGGAGGTAATCCTCTAACCATTTGCTTCTATTGTAACAATCTTAAACCAAAGAAATGAAAATTTCGAAACCAAAAGTGTCATAACTAATAATCATTAGAATATGCAACCATAAAATAACTGACCTGACTTTTGTAATTGATGATTAGATTAAATATTATTTTGCCCGTCATCTGCACCTTCATTATCAACTACTTGCTTGTGGTATTGTTAGAAATAACACAATCTTGTCCCTCAAAAATAACTATGTATCCTTTCTACATTAACTGAACAACACATATAAGAGTATGTTTAAAACCAAGAACATAATATACCTCTGAAATTATCTTCAGCTCCCCCTGCTTGGTCATAATGTTGACCACTCCCTTTCCATCAACAAACACATTTTTGTTAGTCCCCAATTTTACCTTTGTCTTTACAGATTGATCCATATTTGCAGCCATATTCTTGTTTTTGAAAATAGCAACAAGAAATGCTAAAAATAGAAATTCTATAAATAGCATTGCTATAAATAGAATTTCAGGTACCAGTGTTGGAAATAGCAACAAGGAATGATAAAATAGAAATTCTAAAAATAACATTGCTATAAATAGCATTTCGGGATAGATTCCAATTTTAGTTAGTCCCTGAACTAAAATTGAGAATTAAAATTCGAATTTGATCTTAGAAACTGTTTGAAAAATAATTAATTAATTCATCTTGAGTTAATTAGTTGGAGAAGATAAAACAAAGTCTATGTGAAGACATGCAACAATTATCTCTTTGATTGAGGAAGTTATCCCTTAATTAAGGAGATCAGGATGAGTTGTACTTTGAGTTGTAATTAGTTAGCTTAGCTAATTGAGTTAAGTCCAGTTAGATTAGTTCCAACAATTTGTGGAACTGATTGTGAGTTCAGTTAGTTAATGCATGCATGCATGTAACTAGTGTACTTCAGATAACTGAATATTCTCTCATAAATAACTCACGCATGTTAGTTCAGTTAGAGACCTAGTTGAGATCAGAGGATGGGACAGTGTACTATCAGTTGGAGGAATTTTCCTATATAGGAAACTTATCCATGCAGAAGGAATCATCTCCTTTAGGATTGCACAATTATTTCATATGTCAGTGTTGTGTGTGAGGTGAGAATCACACAGGTTGTAGCTGGGGGACCCTGGAGAAACTGCGCAAGGAAATAGGATGCTTGGAGGATTGAAGGAAGGCATATGTTGTGTCTATTTAGTCTATGAGCAGTATAGAGGGATTGTACTGAGAGTTGGATAGCTTGTGATCTAAAGCTTTGTGTAATTCAGAGATATTTCCACTTGTATGATAATACAGATAGCGGGGTTTTTAGTTGAGGCTTTCCGCATGAGTATTCTTTTGTGTTCATTTGTGATTGATTTCCTCTTCATCTGTTATATGTGTTCTATTCGATCTTGTTCAAAATCAATTAAGCTTCCGCAAGTTTGTTTGTAGAAGTAGATCAAGTATTTTACTTTAGTATATTGCATTATCAGGGGATCTACAGTCAGAATTTCTACATGGTATCAGAGAAAAGGTGATCAAAGCGGAGAACAGTATACAAAGAAGGGAGAAGTTCGAAGTTTAAAATTCCTGATTATAGAAATCGAATTCTTATCACATCTCAAATTTCACCAATGGTGTTCAACAGTTTGGGACTCGAGTATGCCCTGTATGGAATCTTGAATTATATAGCCTAGAAGGATCGCATGGAAGTAATATTAGAGGACAACGGTTTGAAGGACTTCATTGATCAAGAAGTCCCCAAGCCAGTAGTTGCTAATGCCCAATAATTGGTGGAATGGAAGAAATGTGTGGCTAGATCGAGGAGGATTCTTCTAGGGGGAGTTCGAGACTACATTGTCTCGAGTCTCCATGGGAAGGAGACACCATTTTAAATGTGGAAAACATTGAGGGATCTATATCAGAACAACAACGATCATAGGAAGCTGGCGCTGAAAGACAAGCTTCGGAAAATCAAGTGTGAAAAGGGCGACACGATCTCTACATATCTGTACAAGCTCACCACCTGCAGGGATGAGATTGGAAGTGTAGGAATCATGAAAACTGATGATGACATGGTGAGTCTTTCTCTCCTTGGTCTTCCTAAGAGCTGGAATAGCTACGAGGACTCAATGAATGGAAGAGAGAAACTGCCAGATTGGGAACGACTATGGTCGGATCTAATGTAGGAGGAGATCAGGAGGAGCACCAGAGATGGTTCCTCATCCAGGGAGGATGAAGAAAATTTCTCCTTAGCGAGTAAGGCAAGGAAAGGGAAGGAGAATGATTATCATCCCAAATCGAGTTCTTCTCATGGTGGGAAGAAGATTGACAAATATAAAGTGAGATGTTTTAATTTTCATGAGGTGGGCCATTATGCAACTAATTTTCCATTGAAGAAATCTAAGAAGGGATCCGAATAAGGATCTATAGGTGAGGCATTGGCCTCTTAGTTCAAATTGGATTTTACCCTCATCGCATGCATGGTTTCATTGATGATGGGTTGTGGTTGGTTTCTTGACAGTGGAGCCTCATTCCACATGACCATCGATAAGAGTCTATTCAGTACCTTGGAGGAGAAACACCTCAAGATACTCATAGCGATGGGTAATGATGAAAAGTATAGTGTTTTAGGTATGGGCACGATTTGTTTTCAGAGGGAGCATGGAGCTCGCATTACCTTGACAGATGTGAAGTATGTGTCAGGACTGAAGAAGAACTTCGTATCGATCATGATGTTAGAAAACAAAGGCTATGATGTAGTCTTCAGTAAGGGAAAGGCTTTCCTTAGAGACATCACCATGAGATAGGTGAAGCAGATTGGTTCACCAGTCAAGAGCCTGTATGCTCTTGAGGTTCAAGATGCATGCAAATCCTTGAGGATCAAGGCAACTATTGGGGACTTGGTGGTGGAGAGGGAGAGTACATTACCTCTCAACATGCAGCGCCAGAAGAAGTCTCAGACAATTATGGAGGAGCCACAATTGGTGAAGCAACTTCAGGAGTTTGTGGAGCAGCCACAACTGGAGAAGAGGAGAGGAGACCGAGTGGAGGCATCCACTCATGCAGAGACCTCTAGTAGGGGGAAATTTTGAGCCAAGTGGGCCGAGGTATCACATGCATCCATACCTCCAGGTGGTAGGTGGGGCGATGTGGAGTGATAGTCCCAAGAAGGCTGAAATAGGGGTAGGATCCTTGAGGTACCTAGTCTCTTTGATTAGACGTTGCTACGGGAGCCTTGACGAGGAGTCGCAAGATTGGCTAAGTGGGTAGAGCTAGATGCGGATGGAGCAGCAGAGAGAGCTACAGTGCAGGAGTCCCAAGACAGTGCAGAGCTAGCAAGCTGCAGCAATGCGAGAGGCACAGGTGTGTTGCACCAATGCAAGATGGCACAGAGAGGTGTGCAACGGTGCAAGATGCAGGGAGTTATTACAGTATCGCAAAGGTCAGAGACGGAGCACTTGTCAGCGACAAAGGGAGCTTCAACATTAGAGGGTGTTTCTTGCATCAATAACTGAGTTGCAGTGCAATAGTGGGCAACACGATGCAACATGATGAGAGGAGGTACAGTGCGGATGCAGTGCTGGGAGACAAGAGCAGTAGCAACATGAATGCAGTTGGGGGAATCAATTTGATTGATGCAGTCAGAGATAAAAGTGACATAGGCTAGAGGAGTCAGATACTGAAGAGCACAGAGGTGCAGAGTTTTCAGTCGACAAAGGCAATAGCAGTTAGAGACTTTGATGACAGAGGCATCATTCTGATTCAGGTTGGATATTTTTTGTTTCTAGAGTTGTTGGAGCAACAACACTAGGGAGAAGTGTTGCATGTAGAACATTCCAAAGGTTCAGGATCGGGTTCGAGTTGAATGTCTTTCTTGTTGAGAGGGAGTGTTGAAAATAGCAACAAGAAATGCTAAAAATAGAAATTCTATAAATAGCATTTCTATAAATAGCATTTCAGGTACCAGTGTTGGAAATAGCAACAAGGAATGATAAAATAGAAATGCTAAAAATAGCATTGCTATAAATAACATTTCGGGATAGATTCCAATTTTAGTTAGTCCCTGAACTAAAATTGAGAATTAAAATTCGAATTTGATCTTAGCAGCTGTTTGAAAAATAATTAATTAATTCATCTTGAGTTAATTAGTTGGAGAAAATCAAACATGAAGTCTATGTGAAGACATGCAACAATTATACCTTTGATTGAGGAAGTTATCCCTTAATTAAGGAGATCAGGATGAGTTGTACTTTGAGTTGCAATTAGTTAGCTCAGTTAACTGAGTTAAGTCCGCTTAGATTAGTTCCAACAGTTTGTGGAACTGATTGTGAGTTTAGTTAGTTAATGCATGCCTGCATGTAACTAGTGTACTTCATATAACTGAATATTCTCTCATAAATAACTCATTCATGTCAGTTCAGTCAGAGAACCATTTGAGATCAGAGGATGGGACAGTGTACTACCAGTTGGAGTAATTTTCCTATATAGGAAGCTCATCCATGCAGAAGGAATTATCTCCTTTGGGATTGCATAGTTATTTCAGAGGTTAGAGTCATGTGTGACGTGAGAATCACACGGGTTGCAGCTGGAGGACCCAAGAGAAACTGCGAAAGGAAATAGGAGGCTTAGAGGATTGAAGGAAGGCATATGTTGTGTCTATTTAGTCTATGAGAAGTATAGAGGAATTGTACTAAGAGCTGGATAGCTTGTGAGCTAAAGCTTTGTGTAATCCAGAGATATTTCCACTTGTATGATAAAACAAATAGTGGAGTTTTTAGCTGAGGCTTTCCACAGAGTAATCTTCTGTGGTCATGTGTGATTGTTTTCTTCTTCATCTATTATATGTGTTCTATTTTATCTTGCACAAAATCGATTAAGCTTCCGCAAATTTGTTTTTAGAGGTAGATCAAGTATTTTGCTTTATTATATTGCATTATGAGGTGATCTACAGTGAGAATTTCTACACTTGTATCCAGTCATGTGGTTACTGCAACCACTGTCTAATAGCCAAACATTATGAAAAGGTTCATGCATAATATGTCTAGCCATGAACATGGAGTCACAATTTTTTGTAGTGACATTAGCTCTCTACTTTCCTTTATCAACTATCTTCTAATTTCTACAACCACACACATAATGACGAAATTTGTTGTAATAATAACATCAAACATTTTATTTGCCGACTCTTTGATTGTTGTTGAAGCTTCTGTTATTTCTTCCACTCTATTGTTCCTACTCTTCTTTTCCATCTCTCTAACAACCACTTCTTCCACCTCGTCCTCTACCTCTCAATCTACCTCTGTCTCAACCTCTGTCTCTTAATATAGAAACCTGACTTTTAAAAGTGGCTTCAAAGGAGGAATCCTTATTTTTGTCTTTCCTCGCCTCATGGGATAGAAGTGGTCCCATCAATTCATCAACTGCTAACGTTTTCAAATCCTTGGCTTCGACAATAGATCCTTCTACAACATCAAACTTGGTAGACAAAGATATGAGGACCTTCTAAATCATTATCATCATAAATCTTTTACTACTTTATAATAGTCAAAACTTGATTCATGAATAAATACATATCCTCTATTTCCTTCATCTGTAGACTTTCAAAATATCTCCTAGTATTTTGTAACTTAACAACATTGACTTTTTTCATACCTTTATATCTCGTCGCCAAAGTCTCCCACATTGTATTCGCTGAAGAGATGGTCATAATCTTTTGGAATACTATTTGGTCCACTCCTTGTTGGGTAAGTTGCAATGCGTGCACATTCTTATTTTTTATTATCCTCAATTGCTCCCTTTGTGCATTAGTGAGGGCTTGTTTTGATTCTTCATCCTTAAGTTCCAGAAATCATTTATTTGTAGAGTTTTAGGCAAACATGATCTAATTCTCTATAGTATCTACAAAATATAATTTTAACTTTATTTTCCAAATAATATATATATATATATGTTTTTATTTTAGTTTCTAAATATTTAAAAATAAATTTTAATGTATTTCCAAGTGAAATATTATACTTATAACTAAATTAACATAATATTTAATTATTTGTCTAAGTTTTATATTTATTGTTATGTTTTGTTTAATGTAATTAAATATTTTACATTTTAATTAGTACATGTTACATGTTATATAAACTCAATTCAAACCTAATAAAAAAAGATAGTAATCATTCATCTCATTATTCAAAATAAATTCATTAAAAATAATTAATATCACTCTGAATATTTAAATTAATATTATATTTTTCTATTTTTAAATAATATAAATATTTTTAATTTTATAGATATTTTAAAAAGTTTTTGAAATTATATTTAAATTGGGAAAAATTTATCTTAGTTCTATTTAACAAGGGCTTAAGAAAAACGAATCTTTCAAGATACAAAGTTATTTTTAAGTGTAAAATTTGAGGGAAAATTTGGATTTCTAAACATTTAAATCCTTACTTGAAAAATCTCACATTAAAATGGATTTATCCTCTTTTAAATAATAAATTATTGACTATATTAATATAAATTTCAAATATGAAAATATTCTTATTTTTATTTTATAAAATTATATATATATTTTTCAAAGGTAATATACTTTTTTTTTAATTATATATGTGTGAGAGAGATTATTGTAAATATTGAATATTTATATGCTTGTTAATTAAATTTAAGTAAAAATTTCTTAAATCAAGGAGTTATAAATATGAATAATTATTTTAACTTATATAGTTAAACGGGTCTTAATTTATACATATATATATTATATGAGTTAAAATTTTGTATTTCCTGCTTTCAGAAATTTATATTCATGGTAGAAGAAGTTTGTGCTAGCCTACCATTAGTGAAACTATACCCAACAGAAAATTTCAATTGTTTCAAAATATGAAAAGAAAATATGGAATTTTTTGTTGCCTGAAGAAAAACATGAGATTTATCTATTTTGTCACATAATCATTCTTCTTCATGGAGCTAAGGTAGGAAAGCATAAAAATAAACTATAGGTAGAGAGGAAAATAAGCATGTATGTTTTTTTCTCATAATCAATAGCTTTGAATGGGATGGGATACTTGTTACTACCACGAGAAAAGCCAAGATCAATAGGATGTCCCATTTGCTATTTAATTTTTACAATTATGCATTTTATTTCCATTAGAACTTGTTTCATTTTATTAAGAGATAAGATGATCTCGTGTTTGGTCTCATTTTGATCTACAAACAGTCTCCCCAAGAAAAAGTTGATATATGAGTAGATGTCAAATTTGTACATGTTGTAATTATACATTCCCCTTATATGACCAACATTAAGAACTCAATCTTCCAACTCAGTGAACACCTCAACATCTATAAGATTACTTTGCTCATTGGAAAGTTCCCTTTTCATTTGACTAATATTTTCTTGGTTTGGTTGACGGGTCAAATCCTTGTAGAAAGTGGTTGAGCTTTGGGCTTGGATTTGGTCTTTGGAATAGCCTCTATGTTGGTAGTAATTTGTTTCCCTCCTTACTCTAGATCTTCATAGGGGCATGACAACCAACCAAAAATTTGAGAGGTTTGTGGTAGGATTGAGTGGTCTAGCAAGTGTGGAGGAGCCCAAATGCCACTCTCAAACCTTACTAAGATGTGCTAGAGGTGGAATCACTTCTAGGCCTGGAAAATTTGTTGGAGAATAACATTGGTGAAACCAAGAGTTAAGGAAGAAAATAACCAAAGACTCTGAAGATGCCTATGCACAACAGGTCTTCTTTGATTTGGACGGGGCTTGCCTAGGGGATGACACTATGTTGTCGACTTGTACATGTGTGAGGTATGGAGTATTGCGTGCCCAAAAGGAATGTAAAAGTATAGAGAACCATTGTGTTGAGAGGGAGGATGCCAACGATAGCCTAGGAAGAGTAAATAGTTGGGCTAGGCCAACATTTCCCTCTTGATCATTGAGCTAGTAGTTTGACTCCCCCAGCTAAAATTCCATGGTACTAGGTAGGAGATGATGCGCCTGTTACATGCTTTAGAGAATTGAGAAGAAAGGAATTCCCAACGCATGAGGATTGGAACTTGATTTTTGAGGAAACCCAACTTTTTTGTGCTCCATATTACTCCTTTCTATAAGTATCCCTATGTGGTCTATGAAGTCTTGGCTGAGTACCCATTAATAGATGATCATTGAATGTAGGACAATTGATGAGATTTTTCCCACCATCCATATCCATGAGAGCTATATTGTTAGAAATATAAAACAAATGCAAGTCCCATGGAATCCCTTTTTACATGGATAACCATGTTAAATAATGAATGCAGTGTAGGCCCACAAGGTGGAGAGATATTATGGTCATCTGTATAATTTGCATGTCTTAATTGAAACACTGGAGGGACTTGTTTTCATGTCATAGTAGCTCGGTCATGAGTTAGTGTGGCGTAACAGCACAATCCCCATATTTTTTGACTTGGACACCCCATTTGGGGGATGTATCTTGTTGCATTAAGAATTGACATTCTAGCTTGAGAGAAGATTCAAGAATGGAATACCAGGGGGAGGAGAGATGATTGAATTGATTAGAGAAACCATTGTTAGCTAGCTTATTTTCTATTTCATTTCCCATTCGATGAATATGGGAGGGGATGACAACATGGGTTGTTTAGATATGGGAGGCTACCAACTGTAAAATACATTTGAATATCCAACATCGTGAGACCTTTAATAAAAGAGAGCCATCGAGGATTTTAGACATCATTGCGATTATGAGTTTCATGTCTCCTTAAACAATAACACTAGAATATCCTTATGTGATTGTGATTTTTAATCATTTTTCAAGAGTTTTTTTTGTTGAACTACACTTTTAATGTACTGCCCCATATATGCATAGAAGATATAAAGGAGTGAGTTGACATGATCTTTGAATGTGCCCCCAAATCTTACATGGTCTAGGTTACCTTTTGAGGCCCCATTAAAACTGAGCTTCAAGAAGTTATTGTTGGGAGGAGACTAGATTGCAAGTGTGAAAGTGAGGCTACGAGTGACACTAGGAGATGTGAGGGTGCCTAGATGAAGATGTGAACTTTGTAGAATGAGAGTTTTTACTCTTTTGATCTCATAGTCGTGACCCCTTGATGATTTAACTGCAATTGTTTCTCGAAACTTATATACATATGTTATTTAAATTTATCTTTATAGGAAAATTTGTTTATAATTTTATTAATTAAAAGTAATATTTATTATTTATTACTTTACATTATGTTTTATTATTATTATTTTTTAATTTAATATTTGTTTTAAAGACACCATCACATATTTCCAATATTAATTGATAAATACTTAGACCCATTTACAACCACTACAACACCTCTTCCACTCTATTATTACAACAAACACCACCTAAATATTGAAATCATTTTTGAAATATCCCCGTCCAATATTCATATAACAATCACATTAAAGTCATATTAATAACTCTCTTACAAATTCTGACAAACACATCGGATTATAGATTTTCGAACTAAAGCAATGGTCCCTCTCGGAATTTCTATAAAAGTTTACAGTTATGGTCCTCCAATCAAAGCCTCACACACAAAGTGTCACTATTAAAATTTATTAACAATGGTCAAAGCTTGCCGTATTTGAATAGGGGCCAGTTGACCGAGAGGAAAACGCGATGAAGCCACATGTTTGTGGAGATGGCGTGTCTTTCTGTGCATCATAATTCATCGCATGTTCAAATAATTAAAGATACTCGCTTTAATCAAAAACTCAGAAAAGTTTTCCTCGCCTTTCCGGCAAACTTGGCGTGATATCGAAGAAGAAGAACAGCGAGGTGTTTCTTTTTCCGTCAAGGGTGGGAGGCGTTGGTGCAGACATGGATTTCCTTGGTGTTCTGAGGAAGAAGGAGAAATTTGAGTTAATGAAGAATCTATGCAACTCAGAGGGGATCCAGGATGACCAGGGCGGGTTGAATTCAGCCGTTGCTGCAAGCAATGCAGAGGCGAAGGATAACAGCAAGAAGGGGAGCTTCATTTCCCAATTAAGAGATGGGGTTATGTTTGAAGAGCACGGTGAGGAGGAAAAGGGTTTCCCTTCTTGGATTAGCACTGTTAATGGAGTTTCTAGGCGCTCAGTTGCAGAGTGCATTCCTCGGTCACTGGATCTCTCCGTTGTTGGAAAATGTTCTAGTTCCATAAATTTATTCACCAACCAGTCCGGTTTTGGATCCCCAATAGGACTCAAAGGGGGATTCGACCACAAGACGTGGTTAGATGATGATCAAGCTGTTTGTTCTGGATATGTGACGAGTTTTAGGTGTGGATTCCAAAGGATAGAATAGTTAGTTGTACGTTTATTTTCAGCTAATTTCTTGTGTTCACGTAGGTCTGTGATGTTAATGGTAAGTAAGTTTATTTCTGAATCCAGGCCCAAGCAATCTCGTGCACAATTGACAATTTTCTACGGTGGAACAGTGAACGTTTACAACGGTATTCCTGCTAATAAGGTATGGGTTTGACAGATTTTTGTTGAGGGTTGGAAATTGTAATGATTCAGAAATTGGGGAGTTAGACAAATTTGGAGAGTCAGTTTAAGTTCACTGAATTTCTATGGAAAAAGTGAATTCAGTGTTGGATAAATTTTTAGAGTCAGTACAAGTTCACTGAGTTTGTAAGTTAAATTATATTTGAGGAAAGTGAAATTTAGCGTGTATGTCCATGCTGAATTATTTTGAACTAGTTCCTAATTGGAAAAGTTTAAATACCTTTAACCAAACTAAGTGTAATCAAGTGAAATCAATCAAATTTTAAATGATCAATACGAAAATAGCCGCTTTTCTCCTCTTCCTACTTTAAAATATTGGCAAGACCTAGTTTAGGCCAATAATGGCATCTGTTTCCTGGTACAGGCTCAAGCCATATTGTTAATTGCCGGCGGTGTAAATTATTCTAATTATCCAATTATTCCAGTTGCCCCGAAGGGCCGTGAATCGCAGATCACTGAGCTGAAAACATTACTTCCTCGTATGGAGTTATCGAAGGGGTCATGGATCCAGCACGCACATGCTAGTTGCAAGATGTACGCAGGTAGGACTAAGGCCACCAGTTGTCGAGCACCATCAACATATGAGATAATACAATTTTTTTTTGGTCAAAACTTCGTTGGTAAATTCAAGTAATATTTCTGGATGGCAATCTATTAATCCTTATTGGCATGACCTTGTTTAACGTTTTTGATTGTTTTCTCTGAAATTATGTGCAACCATTTGGTGCAGATTTTTATAAATAAATTTAAGATTTTGAAAAACCCTAAAACATTGTATGATATTTTTTTGATGGCATTTAGTTTGAATCACACTAACTTTAAATTTTTTAGATTTTTTTTAAACGTCTACTTCCCTAACTGTCTGAAGACACAATCACCATGATTACTAATCTTCAACCAGTTGTACAACCAACTAAACTAAACAAGATATAAATTACTTCATAATAATTTCACTATAAAGACTACTGATTCCTGGTCATGCCTTTTGTCAATGACTTGTGATCAGATCTTCCACTAGCAAGGAAGTATTCTCTTCAGCGATTTCTGGAGAAGCGCAAGGACAGGTACGATAATTACTTCTGGTTTACAAACATTATGCACCCGTGTATGGTGAATGGGTTGTGCCAGCTGAATGTTTATTGATTGCATGTCCTCGTAATATATTGCATCCTGAAATTTTCTTTTACACGGAGATGTAAAGTTGCATCTTGAAATTTTCTTGTACAGAGAGATGTAAAGTTGCATATATTGCACGAAAGTACAGTAAATACATTGTGTCTGAGTGCTTATTCTGGACTGTCAGTAATTTAAGCTCTCACTAAAAACTAAAAATAGAAGTTGCTGTCATCTGTTGTGCCGTGCAGGCTGCATGCGAACGTAAAGTCTCCATATAGTACGGTAGCTGCAGCAGATGATAGTAAATTTCAACAATATGCACCGTCCCCGTCATCGGCAATACGACTGGACTAGAATTCTTTCCGTAATTTTTGGCCACGCAAGTCCCTCTCAGATTTTCGAGAACAACAATTTATTGCGCATTTTCATGATACATTAATACCGCTGTGTATTCCCGTTATTCATAGGTATTTATAGTCCGCTAATCGAGATTGCCCAGTTCTAGTTACTGAAGATGGCTGACCACAACTACCTTCTGTTTGGTTCGTGTTTCATAAATTTCTTGAAAATGGAAAAGCATGACTTCTTTGCTGTATTTTTCTCATGTGTGCTGCAACACGTCCCCACTACAACGAATATCTAGATATTTACGAATCCTTGTTATACACTTTGCGTTAACTTTAAATATTTGTTTGTTTGGAGAAATCGATCGCGACATCAAAAAGATCGCTGCGACTAGGTCCGTGTTTGATTTTACATATTCTGCATGCGGGATATAGATATAGATATTATATTTCCAGAACTATATCGATTACTAGTCTATAAAATTATTGTTAGGGGTATAAAATGTGAGGTATTAAGTACGGTGGATATTTTGAAAATTTAGAAATATTTGTCAAGGTTAAATGGGTTTGGAAAATATCAAAATGTTCATAAAAATGAAATTGAGAAAATTTTATATTTAGTCTAATTGTGATTTTTCATATCTATATGTCTTGGCCCTCGAAATATTTCCAATATATATGTCTTGGCCCTCGAAATATTTCCAAAGTGATTTGTCCCAAAGCAATTTCGAAATATTTCTAAAGTGATTAGTTACAAAGCAATTTTTCATATGTGGGTTTGGGCTCTTGAAATAGTTTCAAAGTGATTAGTCCTTTTTTTGGCATTGGAGGGATTTTAACGATGGCTATAAGTTGATTTGCAATTAATTTGATGTTTGACACGAAATTTTCTTACTTTACTAAAATTTAATCAATTTTTTTTCTAAAATTTTAATCGAAGTTTTGGATGGGATCTTTTATTGGAAATTTCACCAAGCAATTTTAGATATTTAATTTTTTTGTCCAAAATTTAAAAGGAAGCTCCTGAATCATATTCAAACTTTTCTGAGTCTTATCCAAAGTACTAGCTTTCATATATAACTTTTCTGAATCATGAATAGTATCCAAAGTATGGTTTTCAATATATAACTTTCTTTAATCATATCCAAATTCTAGTTTTCATATATTTATATTTTACAAATATCTAAAGTACCTTGGCTCATACATAAATTTCTTTAAGCATATCTAAATTATAGTTTTCATATATCTATATTTTACAAATATCCAAAGTACCTTGGTCGCCCATCAATGTTCTACCCACCTGCCACCTTTTCCCACCTTCTATTCAACTTCCACCTCTCACCACCTTATGTTCTGTTCTTTTTTCCCACCTGCCACTTCTCCGCACCACCACCAAGCCCATAGTTCATAGCTTAGTTCCATCAAAGAAAACCAACATAGTTTGCTACCAAACAAACTTGGTTTGTATTAGATCTTCTTGTGCCAAGAAGGGAAAATCAAGAATCTACTTCAGTTCCTTGGTATCTAAAGTCTATTTCCATTTAAAGTCATAGACATAGACAACGAGAGAGGAAACACCTATAAAGGAAGATAGAGTTACAATGCTCGGAGTAGATTCAATTCCATTTTGAAAACCTTAAGCGAGGGCTTCGGTACAGGTTTTTCTAGGGCCCCGCCTATGACTCGATTTCCAAGTATCTTGTCGCAAATGAGAAACAATGAGATCTAAGTTGGTCTTTCTAACCTAAAAAGTGAGGGTGAATGAACATTCATTCAAGTAAGCATCGACATACTGACATTTGGGTGGATACCTGGGATAGCCAAAACTGACATTTGGGTAATACCCGAAATAACTAAAACCTGTTGAGTTCTTATTTATTGTTGTTGTCTTTTGTGCTTGTGCTTAAGACCCTTTTGAGTAGGATTAAAACCATTTTGATTGTTTTCGTAGCATCACCACCTATCCAAGCCAAAAATTATAAATAATTCAGCATCAACAAATGAAGATCTGAACTAGACTCAATAACTATCACATACCTCCTTGACACGATACTAACAACCACCTACAAGGCTCCAATCATTAAATTTAACTTTGATTAAATTAATATTCAGTTGTTATCACATGCATAAGTATCCAATCATCTTATAAACAGAGACAACACATGCAATTACACTCATATTCTTAAAGACTCGACAACATAAAGAGTAAGGAGATGACATATAGATCATCCTATGCAATTGAATCAAACCACCATAGCTGAAATACTATCACATGGAAAATCGAGCACCGCCACCCAACCTAGAACTGAGTTCCTCTAGTTCACCACTGAGACGAGATTTATTTCCATGGACCCACTGCCTCCTTTTGATCTCTTCAATGGGTATTTAATACCCTCTTTTATGATATGGTTTACTTTAGCGGCATCCTGCTTTTATGGATCTTTTTATCTATTTGCCTAGGCTTTCCCCAGAAAGCTCGCCTTTCTCTCTTGCAAGGCTTTTCCTAATAAAAGCTTTCCTTTCACTCTCACAGGGCTTTTATGTTTTTCTTAAACTTAACATCTTTCCCCAGATAAGTAACTTAATGTATATTTATCTCCCAAGCCATTAAACTTATCTACAATTGGATTTAGAAGTCTAATTATGAAAGAGTTATCCATTCCCATTCACAAATGGGATTTCATTTGACAAGAATCTCATCTATTGGTGTCTTGTTTTCCAAGTGATTCAATTTTCCTTATTTATTTAATAACAAAGTATTTACTTTCATTGTTACACCTTAGACCTATCTTTGTTGTTGCAACTCAGTATTAACTTAGGTTTGACATGATAGTAACATAGTGTTACATAGAACCAAGGGGTGTTACATACAACCCCCTTAAATTTACACCATCCTTAGTGTATTACAACATCTTACAATTTATTTCCTCATTCATAGGTAGCTATCTCTGAATTTTTCGGTTTCCATGGCCTTGCCACCTGATTCAGATCTTCATATTTATAGGTTACGAAGGAGTTTTACCTCAATTCTTCTTCAATTTCTACCTATAACATGTGTTCAATAAATTTTGTTAGAGACTTCAAATGTCATAAAAACAAAACTCAATTTTGTTTACCATAGTTAATGTCTTAAATTAATATAACAGTACTATTATTTGAGTAAATACGGGTTAATATTGCCCGCCATTTAACTATGATTCCTCATTTTCATTATATTTAAATAATAGGAAGAAATGCATGTCCCTCCAATGCATTTTTGTTCTTACCGAACACTTGCTTCCTACAGTTTCCCTGCATTAGTCGCAACAAGTCAAACTAGCACATTTGACCAATCAACATGTATAAAATATCACATCAGGTTAGCTCAAAACATAACCATCAAAATCATAAACCATATGTAACCATCATAACCCCAATCATAAATCACATGCACTCATTATAGATTAGAATCATAAATCACATGTATACTAGAACTGAAACAAAATACCGATACTTATCCTTTAATGAATCCTTAGTTTCCATCTTTGTCTTGCCTTTGTAGGCACTCTGGATTGGTTGTCATGCTAGGCAATTACCCAATTCCTTCTCCTCAACCATGTGTACATTACACACATATAACTATACACATCATCCAACATTATTCAATACCCGCATCAACATCGATACCATCTGTACCACATGTACACAATACTCAATGTCCATAACCTCATAAGAATGACATATCCATGATCCACATGTTTTCAACATTGTTAGTATTATTATCATAACATCAGGCCAATGTCAAAATTCCCTTTATTTATTCACACTACATTTAGGCAAGTCTAAACAAACGATGCTTTGTTTGTCGATTGGAGAATAACAAATTCATGGACCTATTAAACTTCTACAACCCAAGAACAACTAAATTTTTTATGTCAATGTATTCAAGTTCTTTTCTCTACCTAATCCTTTTCTTGTACCTTGTGGTTCGAGGAATTTTTTAGCAAAACGATAACATAGATGTAATTATGCATAATACAACTTTACAATACCAATTACTTTGAGTTTTGGGGATTGAATCTATCCCATAGACCAGATTTTGATAACAACGAAATATAACCTCTTCCCAATCATAAAGCAGGCCTTCAATAGCTAATAAACTATGACCTTCAATATTATATTTGAAGTTTAATAACAGCCTTAACCTTGTCTTTAGCTAATAAAATAATTGTTTGGTACTCAAAAATACACCACACGTAACCTAGTTATACCATATGATTTCATGTTTGCTCCTTTTTAACACTACTACCAACACCTTGTTGGCCATGAATGATTTAGTGTATATCCAAAACTAATCGAGCAATTAGTATGCATGTACATTCATGTATACGTGAATCGTAAGTGAAGCTTACAATGTTCTCATTTCCACACCCTCTAAGCTTTTAGGCACTATGTGTACCAGGGTGTGAATCTAGGTCATTTACATGTTGGCACCTCACCCTAAATCATTAAATCATCCATGGAAGACAAGAGAATATAACTCATTATCAATTATCAAATTCATTAACATGAATTCCATGTTGTTTATGCAACAATTGTTATGTTGCCACAATCAAAACTATACAACACTATCAATGCAATCTGACACGCAGACTTCCCCAAATTTTCTTGGTAGGAAGTAGTCATACAAAATATGCATCCCAGATTATACGATTATCAATTAATTTGAATAGATTTCTAGATATCATTTTATCGAAACCAATGATCTTTGTACACAACAATCTTGATTACCAACACCACTTAGCCATCAATATGGTTGAAGCACATAGATCATTTTAATCTTATCACTTCCCGCAAGAAGTACATTTGTAAGATCTACCATTATTCTACTGAAAGTATATTCTTCTTGCCCCAGATTTGAAAGGTTCCTATTTGTGAGATATTACTAATGGAACCCATCAAGGTTGTGGAGTTTGATGTTGCATACTTTGAATTATAATAATTGACACTTGTGAATGTGCCCTTGAACTTGTATTTAATATTATCTTACTACTATTAATCGAGAAGCACTAGGAGTTTCTTTTACCCTCCCATTATGTATTTACACTAGATGTAATTTTGGTGTGAATCCAATTGACCTTCTTATTAGAGTCATAATTTGTTAATGTATGATGTCTTCTCCAACATGCATACAGTGAGTTGTATTGCATTTTTGCATTCACTTCACAATTATGACCCTAGTTCCTTCTAGATTGGAATATAATTTGTGCCTCTTATCTATCTTAGTTACAATTATTTAGATATTGCTTTATTCAAAAGAAACCTGTAGGTTCCAAACTATGCATGTCTAATTAAATATGCATATTGCTACTGGATATCTGAATAATAACCTGGTAAGGTTTAGTTCCCTCAAATAGTATATATTTGAAGCATTAAGGTGAATTAAATGACTCAAGCAGCGGAAAAATCACATTCGAAAATGGATTGCATCATTACACGTAGATGCATAAATGAAGAAAAATACTAAGTATAAAAATAGATAATCTCATACCATGTACAAAGACCTGTCTTTCATGAGCTTAATGACATTTCATGGGAAATTCATGTACAGAAAACCTTCAGAATTTGTTCTAGGTTGGAAACCAATTAATTAACCATCGATTTAGGATACTTTTGATAAAATTTCATAAACTTATTTCCTATGACTTACATAGATTCCATCTATATACTTTTATTTTAATCTTTCCTTGTGTTGACTATGATCTATGGAAAGAGAACTTGTTATTTTATCTAATTTTGTTTTCCAGTTACCTCATAAGGGTTCAACGTTTCTTCCCTTAAGATCTATTATAAGTATAAATTCATTCTATTAAGCTAGGTCCCTGAACAAACACTGGATAGCAATCGTGCAACTCATAATTTAATTTTATATGTGCAAATTAGTATGATGATACCATGGAAGAAGTGAACTATTGACATGCCATTAAACATAGGATTCAACTTTCCTTATCCACCATTTTCTACACTTGCATTCATATTTATAAAACATGATGACCACACCACAAAAACCCATCATCCAAACTTTCACTGCAATAACCATACTTTACAATTATTACAAACTTGTTCATTCCTCCCACTCTACCATGAACATCTTAAACTAGGCCTATCATGTGTAAGTTCTTAAGCCAATTTTAAATCATGCTAGAGTGTATTTGTGCCCTCACAAGAGCATTGATCAATAACTTAAGTTTTGGAGAAGCTTACATAACATATAATAAAATAAAAATTTAATCTTCACATCACTTATTAAGTAGGCACAATAAAAAAAATGTAACCAATTGATGGTTAACCATTTCTACTTATTAAAAATAATCAACATGTTAATTGTTTTTTATTTCTTTGCATTACTCTCTACTCCACCCAACACTGCAAGGTTTTATGTTATTTAACCACATTACAGAATTATTTGTTCCCGTATAACTTTTCTAGGTTTCTCCTCCCCACCATGATACTATGGATATCCCCCATGGTGTATGAAATACCATACTTAAACTTGAGAAATTCAAGTTAAAGTGCAAGGATTAAATCCAACTTGTTCAAAAACCAAACTCGACTATAACTGTCAAGCTCGAGTATCTTAAATTAATTTTTAAATCATGGTAATTAGTATGAATTTTGAGCCATCCATGCATGTAAGCACACAAATGAAAACTATCATAAGCACATAATGAATTTGGACATTATCCTCGTTCATCCAAAACATTTATTGTATGAAAAACATAATGCACTTACAAGCTTCAATGCATAATGTAATCACACAACTCCGAGGAGAAAGTATTCATATTTTTATGGGATATGTTATGTATTAAAACACATAGCTCGTAAGTTAATTACTGCACCCTTAACCTTACCAGTTTTGGTTAGTTACAAACCAACAAAAACCACTCTGAGCCATGGCCAGCTACTCCGTCGAGCATCATTTGGAATCTGAGACTCAACATTTGGCTCTGTTGAAGGAAGTGTAACTAGGTTCAATCTTCATAAATGTACTTTTTATATTTGTACTTATTCAAGAAAAAAATAGTATTTTTATAATATATGACAATGAGTTTCTTGCTCATTGAAGTAGGTCTAGCACATGTCAAAGTGGTATTGGTGAGTGAAATAGTCAAGAGTAAATATTGAAGGCCTTAAAGGCATGTTACACCATCTAAATATATATATTAAAGTCAAAGGGAAAACCTCCAAGAATAGTCAAGTCTACTCCTATGCAATGTCACGATCAAGAAGCTCCTTCAAGCATGTTACAGCCCTATGGAAGCTATCCACAAACTGCTCAACAAATCTACCTACAAACAACACTCAAAGTCGACCTACAAACAGAAGACTGGTCAGCCTAAATGGAAGTACAATCCTCTATCTATAGAGGTTGTCCAGTCCAAATATAATGCATTAAGTGTGCTATGAAATCTGTGAAGGAAAGAGAGGAAAGACGAAGTAAGAAGGCCTCCAGAAGGCAGCGAAGAGAAAGGATACACCACAGAAGTCTAGAGTCTATTCCAAGGGTTGCTACAGTCACACGTGTGGGAAAATATGAGGGATGTCCCTGTGGTTAGGACAACAACAAACCATAGACACATACCTAACTTTGCCTGGGCTAAAAATAGGCCTAGAAGGCCTCCTCCTCCAGCATGAAAGAAAGATACTCAAGTGAAGGAGAAGAGGGACATATATCATTTAGTAACACTCTCCACACGTGTACGAAACTAGGGAAGAAGAATAGTAATACAACAAAACAGTCTCACACTAAAGGAGGATCTCGGTTGGTTAAATGTATACTTGAGAAAGTGATAGAAGAGTAACACTTCATTTAGAATACTCATTCAAGGAAGGTATAACTCTAGAAAAGAATCATAGTAAGAAGAAGAAGTGTCAGTAATAGGAGAACGAAGTGCCAGGAAACAAAGTGTCGAAAGAAGTGCTGGAGTATATGGTGAAGAAAGGAGTGGAGACTTGAATTATGCTTGGAGGATATCTTAGTCAGGGGTCTAGGGTTCGATATTGATCAATAGAATATTCAATAAGAGAAATTCAATAAAGGGTTTTCCTCTCACGAGAAGAGAGTTTTTTTCCCTGACAGAGAGACAACATCTTATGTTCTTGATTTTATGTTTTGGTAGCAGTTTGATGAAGTACAAATATATGCACTAATAATAATAATAAGAAGAATAAGCTAACAAGAAAAGTAAAACGACTCCACAAATTCTTATCAAATAATGAAGAATCATACTACACTACTTTGCCCTAGATTTTTCAACATGGTATCTTAGGTAAGGTGACAGATCAAGGAAAGGGAAACTGAAGAACACACATTGAGGAAAAGCACCTACAAAGTTGAAGCATCAATATTATAAGTCTCTATCACTTCAAGAACAATCAGGGTATACAATCCATCAATCATTAAGGATATCTACAAATCTTGAAGAAGAGGCTTACATAAAGGAACCTATGAAGAAGAGTGGATTGAAGAAGGACCTACATCAAGCTACAAGTATTCAAGCAAACCCCATCACCAAGCAATTCCACTTGGATAAGGCAACTTGAAGAACATCAAGATCCAGGGAAGACAAACCATTAATCCTTTAGGGAGGAAGAAAATCCATTATATCTCAAAATATATCAAGTAAGTACATGTCCTCTTCTGAATATATATCAATGTTTTTTTGCAGGGAAAGAAATAAATTGGTAGGTACCAATAACTTTCTTGCATGGAAGAAGAGGATTGATCTACTACTAAAGGAGAATGAACTCCTAGAGCATGTCAAAGGGAATATCGCTATCCCTGCTAAGGAACATACTCAAGCCTTAACCAAGTACAATAAGAATGAGAAAAGAGCTCAAAGGATTCTTACAGAATCAATCAAATGCTCTCTCATTCCTTATGTCTCCAAGTCTGAGACATAAAAATAAATTTATGATAGGCTAGTAGAGTTATTCTCGGTAACCACAATGGAAGAAGTAATATCTATGAGGAATGAATTATACAAGATGAAGATAAGAATAGAAGGAATAGCTCCCTACTTCATGAAAATATCCGAAATGAGAGATCAAATTCAAGAGCTTGGGGATGTTATCTTTGACAGAGAGATGACAACTTCAATACCCAATGCTCTTCCAGAGGAGTGGGGAAACTTCACATCTAGTATATATTCCAATAAGGAAGAAACCACTCTCAGTGAAATGTGGTCTCTATGCAGAGCAAAGGAAATTGGACTTAAGGCAAAAGAAGATGTGGGATAAAAGGAGCAAGAATTTGCTATCATGGCCAAACGAAAGGGTAAATTTGGCGATTTTGGTCCATGGAGAACAAACAACAAAGACATGTCCAAGATCCAATGATTTGGATGCCAAGAATATGGACACTACAAAAGGAATTATCCTAAGCTTAAGAAGGAAAACAACAATAAAATAAAGAGGGAAGAAGCTCTCATAACTCAAGAGATGAAAGAAGAAGGAAAGAAGCAAAAGAAGTAAGATCCTCTGGATCTCTAGTATGACTAGGTCAAACTCTTTACTTCTAGATTTATTTCAAAGTTTTGAGTAGAATAGGAGCATGTAGTAGAAAATTAAAGTTGCATAATTAGAAATATCCTCTAGAATATAGAATCATGATGTACATAGAGTTCTAGATAATCATGTAGATGTAGCATTTATGATAAGAACAAAAATGCATAAATAGAAATATCTTCTAGAATATAGGAGCATGACAGATATAGCTCAAGATATTCATGTAGAAGAAGCATACCTAGTATAGGACCTCATACATGATGAAAGAAAATTGATCATGATAAGAATATTAGAAGACCTACATCATCAAAAGAAAGGAAACATTTTCAAGGCAAGGATCTTTAAGATCCTATGATGGGATATTCAAAAGAAGTTTCATGGACCAAAGCAGGTGTCTCATTGGGAATCCCATTCATGGGTTTCCAGAAAAGAATGAAATGTAGGCAAGCTAAGATGAAGCAAGAAGGGGCACACCAAAGGATGATCAAAGGAGAATCAAGATGAGGTATGTATGCATCAAAGTTTAAGTCATGTTATCATTTGTATGTTATTGAGTCATGGGTATAGTTCTATAACATGATCAAGCATGAATGAATCTCTTTCACCAAGAACTTGCTCGAAGGAATGTAACACAATGCAATGAAGGTCAACAAAAGAATATTCTCACATAAGGAGCATAAGATTGATGACTAAGAAGAAACAAGAAATGTTCACAAGTCCATAAAGAAAGCAATGAAGGAATGCTCTCACAAAAAGCATTATACAGTTGACTTATCTATCTGAGAAGAAGAAAATGAAGAAAGAGATCAAGCACGTGAAGAACACCATGATCACCAAGAATCACTATTTGACAAAATTCCTTGAAAGATATCTCCCAAAAGAAGGCAGGACAAATTTGATAAAGGAATAAAGGACTCTTAACACCTATGAAGGCCTTGGAGATATAAAGGTGCAGATAACTGATTCTACTCTACAAAGATGTTGTTATCAAGAAGCCATCCAACAAAAGAAAAGGAAATTTGACGAAATATCAGGATGAAGTCATGATGGGCTACTAGGTAAAGACATGTAATCAAGCAAGTACAATGAAACATCCATTAGAAGAGTATTCTGATGCATGGACAAGATGAAAAATGAGTAGCTAAGATGAAAAGAAAAACCCGATAGTCACTTTCCAAGAAGCAACAAAATGACAAACCAAGAAGGAAAGTGATCAATGGATGGTGCCCTACCTAGAAGAAGTTCGAAAAAATACTTCATGACATCAAGAAAGGAAGGAGATCAAGTAGCTGAAGGACCCATGAATAAGAAGTTGTTGATGAAGAAAAGAGTTTCTAGTTAAGAGGGATCCCTCACAAGCCCCTGATTAATAGGGATTTTTGAATCACCCCTGATTACAAAGGAGTTACAATTGTGTTTTCCATTTCATGGGTCATGCACTAGACTAGGTCTAACAATGGTATGTCTAGATGGAGGTCATGAATGGAAATGTAGACACAAGAGAGACACAACATTCTTGTCTTCACTCGAGAAGAAATAATGGGAGGATTAGGTAATCATCTGACATTCGATACTCTTTAAGGATGCGTAGGGAATCCAAGACAAGCTAGGTAAGAGGATCAATATTCTTTGAGGGTTGGGAACCCTAGATAAGAATAGTCCTATAAGGTCATATTCAAAGAACACCTGGGTGGGTATGTACCTTGAGAGACAATGATGAAGGTGTATATAACTCATTGTTATCACCAATATTGTAGCTTATGGTCTCATAAAGAGATGGAGCTATTATTCAAGGCCTTGCATGATCACAATCTTGATGGGTATGATCTAACAGATGGATTTCTAATCCGATTTCTCTTATGTGAATTTTTCAATATTGATAATAGCTAAACACCTTGGAATGTTATATGAATACATTCCTAGTTAAGAGGGAATTTTGAATCAAGTGTAACTAGGTTCAGTCTTCATAAATTTATTTTTGATATTTGTACTTATTTAATAAAATAAATACAAATTTATTTAATATATGACAATGAGTTTCTTGTTAATTGAACTAGGTCTAACATATTTCAAAGTGATATAGATGACCCAAATAGTCAAGAGTAAATATTGAAGGCTTTAAAGGCATGTTACACCATGTATAAATATATATTAAAGTCAAAGGGAAAACCTCCAAGAAAAGTCAAGTCTACTCCTATGCAATGGTACCTTCAAGAAGCTCCTTCAAGCATGCTACACCACCATGGAAGCTATCCACAAATGGCTCAACAAATATTCCTACAAACAACACTCAAAGTCGGCCTATAAACAACAGACTAGTTGACCTAAATGGAGGGACATTCCTCTATTTATAGAGGCTGTCAACTACAAAGATAATGCATCAAGTGTGCTTTGAAATCTGCAAAGGAAGAGAAAGGATACACCACTGAATTCTAGAGTGTGTTCCAAGGGCTGCTATAGTCACACCTGTAGGGATATGTGAGGGTTGTCCCTGTATCTAGGACAACAACAACCCATAGACTCACACCTACCTTCGTTTGGGCTAAAAATAGGTGTAGAAGGCCTCTCCTCTAGCATGAAAGAAAGATACTAAAGTGAAGGATAAGAGGGACATATATCACTTAGTAACACTCTCCACATGTGTAAGAAACTAGGGTAGAAAAGCAACAGAACAATCATACACTCAAGGAGGATCTCAGTTGCTTAAAGATATGCTTGAGCAAGGGATAGAAGAGTAACACTTCATTTACAAGACTCGTTCAAGGAAGGTCTAACTCTAAACTAGAATCATTCCAAGAACAAGAAGTGTCAGAAGTAGGAGAATGAAGTGTCCAGAAACAAAGTCCTGGAAGAAGTGTCAAAGTATATCGTGCAGAAAGGAGTGGAGACTTGACTTGTGCTTGGAGAATCTCTTAGCCAGTGGTCTAGGGTTTGACATTGATCAATAGAACGTTCATTAAGAGAAATTCACTAAAGGGTTTTCCTCTCAAGATAAGAGAAGTTTTGGTCATGGAAGAGAGCCAACATCTTCTTTTCTTGTTTTCATGTTTTGGTAGCAGTTTGATGAAGTGCACACATATGAAATAATAATAAGAAGAAGAAAAATAAGCTAACAATAAAAGTAAAAAGACTCCACAAATTTTTATCAAGTAACAAAGAACCACAATACACTACTTTTCACAAGATTCTTCAACAGGCTCAACCCTGCCTGCTAGGAGTTTTAAACGTTCTACAAATCTCACATCAACTCTTTCGAGCTTACAATTTCTGTGGGAACTTTCCTCAGTCAGTATTCTGAAAACGACTGAAGAACCTTTTCACCCTACGTCTATAGGTTAGCTATCATTTGAAAACAGGTGAATATGAGAGATAATGTATTTATCATGGCAGGATTTCAAATCTTTAAGAGAAAAAATGAAACTGACAAAAAAACTTTATGGAAACTGATTCAATGCAGAATGGTTCATCTGAAATTGTTTCTTGATCCTTACCAAGGTTTCATTGTAGCTGCTGAGGAGGTAATTCTCCTTCCAATAATATGTATTCACAACTCCAAGCAGTAATGAATGGATAGGTGGAGTGCAATTGGCACCTCTAGAAAGAGAATAGAGTCAATGGAGATGCCAATATCTATGTCCGCGACCTAGTTCTTTCCGAGCTTGTGGTACAGGTGCACTGCGGTCCATATGGTGCCAAGAGGCCCTTTCTGAACTACGATTGAAACATATGTACAACCTTTGAACCCTATAAGGCTTCAAGCATCCACAAAAGCATGTCGCTCTCATCTCATCCCAAAAATGGCGCATAGCTTCTTCTTCTGAGACAATAAGTTGACCGACCCTGTTAGAATTGGGGTCCTTCATGTTAATGTCGTCATATGCAAATATAGCTTCCATGATTCGGTCTGACCCTAATCTGACTATGGAAATGAGGCGACCCAAATGACCAAGATGCTCCATGGCATGAGCCACTTGCTTAGGCGGAGCCACCTACGAAGGCTTTGAATCCCCTAGATTTTGATATTGGATTCCTCTTATGTATTCATAGCTACCATTGGAAGCAGGTTCACCCTGTTTTTCAAGGACTCATGAAGCTCGTTGACAGTGAGGAGAAGTTGGGGCTTGGATGCTCCTTAATATTGTACATTGAAATTAGGTTCCTTCGTGTTGCCAACTTCGAATATCAGAGTAGTTTTGTGTCAAACATTATCTCTCTATCCCAGTGAAATGCACTCTACTAAAGAATTCGATACCCGACGTCAATAAACTCATATCATAGCTTTACAATGCATAGGACATATAGAGTTAAGACTATGTTGTCAAAGTGAAGATCAGGATAAACATTATCCACACTGACTACTTTTATGGGCACCCAGATCAGTGGATAAGGCAAGCACAAAGGGAGGCATTGCAAATTGAAAAGGAAACAAAAGTCCTTAAATGATTTTCTCCATCAATCTAATTGGGAAGTTGTTGTTGTGCTTTAAATATACCAATTATCGACACCATCTAACAACCATTGTAGCAATAAAATCATGGCTGAAGCAGAGGGTGCACTGAAAGGAATGTACATGATTTCGGGAGATATAATTAGATAGATGTAGCAACCCAATACTTATCTTCATCGAAAAAATCATTGTATTCGAAGAACCTTCGATAGGATCCTTCAAAAGATCTTGTGATTAGAAAAATCAGTGCCTTCCCTATGCCATAGCCTTCTTGATAGCCCTAATGATAGGAGCAGAATATCACCTACACCCACAACATTTTTCCTGTAGGCTCATGTCATTAATGCTACCATAACAACGACAACAACCAAGAATGCTCCTTAGCATTTCCAGGATGCTACCTGACTAAGGAGAAAACCAGCATGTCTTGAATCAAGGCCTTGTGTGAAGCAATATCGAATGCCAACACCCAAGAAAGTTTAATGTACTCGAGATACATCCACAGGAATATATATTACCAAGATAGCATGATCATACCAACGTGACTACATGTTCTTGACTCCTACCAAAGCTACACCTTATTGCGTTTACAAGGGAAATCCACATACTAACCCTCCTAAACCCTTCAATTCAATCTCACAAACTTCTTCACCACAATGGACACTCACTTCATCACTTAACAAAATTTTCCTGATACTTTTGATCATTTAACCAATCTTCATTTTCATAGCATAATCCAAGGTATGATTGTGGCTCATGCACACACTCTCCAACACAACAAGAGTTTCATATCATGGAAGGGTGAATCAACCAAATTAATAGAATTGATCAAAATAACACCACCACTATGTTAAGATCTCAACGCATGATGACCTTTCCACAAGGGGTTTCAAATAAAGACATAACTAGCTTTTTAACCTCAATCATGTTAACAATTTCCCACCATCGTCTAGTCTAATTAGAATTTGACATAAAAGTATAGACATCTCTTAACCTTGTTTTCTATGAGTTTCCAAAACACATCCTTCACTATGACTGTTACTATCAATTACATAGTACATCAAATCCACGACTCAATTTCTTTCCCTAATACCAATGACAGGCTAGATTCTATTCCCATGTGGAGAATTTCTGGGTTGGTATTCAAATGGTGGTCTAGGATTCAAACATTAGTCTCAAGTGGATGGGCTTGATAAACTCCATGATAACTAACTACCACTTTAGATTCGATGTTTCATGGGTTGGTTTTTTTTTTTAATATAAATTTCCCCAGTCACTCAAATGTATAAATTTTATGATTTTGGGAAAGGATTTTCTTTCTCAAATCCCTATCTTTATGGATTTTTCATCCTTAACAATTTTAAATCCACCGTTACCCTTCCAAAATTTTGTATTTGTTTCCATAAACAAAAAAAATATATGTCAAATTTCAACGAAAGATCCAAAGCCCGAAAGCAAAATAATTACTTCTGTCTATGCTTGGTTTGAAAATAAGTTATATGGTCATCCATTCCAAGGCTATTACCGTAACAATGAATAAAAGAGAAGGAATTGGAAAACCAACCTCAATCTGCTACCATAATTCATTATGAAACACCATTGTACTAATTCACGGCTAATTATATGGTTGTGCAGTAATGCACTTATAACCATCACTTCAAGTCACTCAACACAATAAAAATCTTATTATGAATTTATAGTTGTTGGTTGGGTTTCATATATTAATTAATACCTTGATGATTGGGTCACTTGTGTGCTTATTTTACAACATATTGGCGTTAATTTCTTCCCTAATAACTAGTTGAGGGAACATTTTTCCTTTTGAATTAAGTAGTGGAATTTCCTGGTCCAAATCAGGGTTTCTAACTACTTCTTTTTCAAGTGTTGTGCGATTGAAAACATGAATAATTACATGATTTTCAAGAAATATAGGAGATTTCACTCTTCCTTAAAATATCCAACTTTAGCTATTTTCAAAATCCCTAACTTCAAATAACCTCAGTTCAAATTTACCTTCGATTTCAAGTAATCAATATACTATTAATATATATGTATGTTATTGCTTCAAAGTCCTCAAATAAATCTATTTAATATTTAATTTCAACCTTTATGGATTTTGGAATATTTTTGTTATAGCAGATTTATACTGAACCCTTCATTGAGACCTCTTATTTGTGTAGGACCTAGTTTAGGACCTACAACTCATTCATATCTTACAGGTGTGGGTTGACCCTTAGGCCACAATATTTGAACTTAGAGCTCCGGTACCATTTGTCACATACATCATTGACACAAAACTAACAACATCCTACTATGCTATAATCATTAAATTTAACTTTGATTAAATTAATATTTAGTAGTTAGCACACGCATAAGTATTCAATCATCTTATAAAGAAGGATAACACATGAAATTATAATCATATGCCCAAATACTCAACAACATAAATATTAAGGATCTAACATACATATCATCCTATGCAATTGAATCAAACCAATATATTTCAAAGAATATCACATGGAAAATCGAGCACCACCACCGAACCTAGAACTGACTTCCTCCAGTTCACCCCCGAGTCGAGAGTTTTTGCCATGGATCCACTTCGTCATGTTGATCTCTCCAATGGGTATTTAATACCCTCTTTCATGATATGGTTTCATTTAGTCGTGTCCCACTTTTATGGATATTTTTATCCATTTTCCTAGGTTTTTCCCAGAAAATCTTGTCTTTCTCTCCTATGAGGTTTTTCCTCATCAAATCTTGCCTTTCTCTCCTGCAAGGATTTTATGTTTTTCTTAAACTTAGCATCTTTCTCCAGCTAAGTAACTTAATGGTTTCTTATCTCCCAATCCATCAAGCTTATCTAGAATCGAATCTAAAAGCCTTATCATCAAAGAGTTATCCATTCCCATTCACCAATGGGATCTCATCTCTTGGTGTATTATTTTCGAAGTGATTAAATATCCTTATTTATTTAATAAAAAAGTATTTACTTTCATCGTTACACCTCAGACATAGCTTTTCTATTACAACTCAATCTCAGCTTAGGTCTGACATGATAGTAAAAGAGTGTTACATAGAAAGAAGGGCTACTACAATATCAACAATGGTATGTGTTGGAGAGGTAAATCCCCTCTACGGATAGAGGCGATCCCTACTAGCCCAGCATGGGTCTAGCAACAATCAACCAATGCTACTATGCAAGCTCCTAATTGCAATTAAAAGATAGGCAAAGAACACCTACTTGAATTCCAACGCTCTTGTTTGATGAAGAGATGCCACACTCGCTCCTTTGCTCTGGCCAGTCACAATCCTCCACTATCCTCGTGGTCGGACACCTGCACACACAAAGAGAAATGCAAACGCAAGCGTGAAATCTAATAAAAGCAATTATACATCAGTCAGAAAGGATGTAATTCACATTTAACCATTGCATTGACAAATGAGAATGGAACCATAACAGTAGTCATCTATTATTAATCAATAATCAGAGAAAGATACAACCATTGTTCTGACGCTGAGTCCTTCTCAAGAGGGTCCAGCCAGCAAGTCTCATAAGCATTCACCCAAGAAGTAGATCTCCCAAGTCAAGCAACTCTCTCTCACACAAAACTCTAAGACTTCACAACCTTTCTCTAGCTCTCTAGCAATCCACACTTTATCACACCAACTACCTACTAGCAGCAGCACACAAAAACACTATGAATTCCTTGTTGTCAAAAACTAGCTGCTGATGGTAATGGTGGAGGAATATATAGGAGAAGGAGTCTCCATGGAGAGTGGAAGGATAAGCTTATCTCCAAGAAAGGTGGCCCATATGACGAACAGACATGCCATAGAAGGGAGGGCGACACTCACAAGGCCAACAACTAGGTCTGGAGTCATCTGGAAGGTTGGCTGTTAGAAAAAATTCGCCCAAACAGGATCAACGCAGATTATGACGAGACTGGCGCGCTGACGTCGCACCTCAATAACCGGGAAGGCCATGTCAGCGCGACCCAATACAAAGTAGAGGTGCGCTGGCTCATGAAATGCGACCAGCACGGAAAAGTGATGTTCTTCCGTGCTGGCAGCGCACTGGATACACTATGAGCCGCCAGTCAGCGCGGATATTTTAATAATAGATGCGCTGATGCAGTTAACCTTAGAAAAGAGGGTCATTTGGCCAATTCAGAGAGCATGAGTTTGATTTTATGACACAGTAGGGATACTGACTGGATGACAGTGACAATTTGCTGTGTAACAGATGCCCCCTAAAGCATGAAGCCCGAGAGAGTGGGAGGGGTGAAATGCTTTACAAAACTGCCGAACTGGAACACCACCAGGAAGGACCTGCACGTATGTACAACTGATAACTTGATTACGTGTAGTCTAGGCATGGGCGCAGCCATCCAAAAGACATATGAAGAAAGGTCTGTGGTGTGGACGCAGCCACCCAGCTGAAGAGACCATGATGATAACAAGGTATGGTCGCAGCCATCCGTCAATGAGTCATGTAATATCAATCCACAAAAATCGTAGCCTGGCTCACAACAGACTAGAACCAGGGTCTTGCGCTCCATCCCAATCCGAACAGAGTACAAGTTCAAGCATGTGAATACATGAGTTGAAGTCGAACATGCATGAACATCGTCTGATTACCAGTCAATGAGGAAAACTATTAACAGACGCGAGAGGGGCCACCAATAATGACAATGGTCCTCAAGGTACTATAGGTACAATCCACGGCATGTGAATCAATGAGCTGGCGTCGAACACCCGCGGAATCATTCGATCGGAGGCCAATGATGAAAACCTCGCGTCGAATACGAAGAACCTGCCATTGAGGCATGCAGGCTCTAAGGCACCTGGAAGGGGTCTCTAAGTCACCATCCTGGATAATGAGCTGAAATCAACAGGAGGCAACCTTGATCGAAGGTGGGCCATAATATTTCCCACATCATCGACACGAGACAAAGGAAGATTGTTGTGATGAATCAGAAGTATGCGAGGCGTCAGGGATAGATTGTAACTCTGCAGAGGTCAACTTCTCTTGAACATATCGGCGGCACAACGGCGGACTTGGCAGTATTTGACATCAAATGAGGAGAGGTCATGGTGACAAGGCAAATGAGCAGATGAGAGGTCAAATAGGATAACCCAAACCCATGGAGGCCAGTGAAAAAACAAGATGAGATGGTCCCACCCAGACACGAAGCGGAGGAGTGCCATGTTCAAGAGCGACATACTGCCGACACGACTACGATTACCATTCCATTTTCCCCACCATTTCTGGCAGGTACCCCGATTATTTTTTGGATGACAAGCTTGACGGGGGTAGCATATGCTTGAAAAAGTGTCATTTCGACGATACCTGATGTCATTTAAGTTTTAACGAGTCTGACAAAGGAAGAACTCGGCATCTTTTCCTGTTTAGAGAGTCTGAAAAGACAGCAGAAAAGAAAACTCCAGGGGGGTCCTTTTTCGTAAAGTTGTGTCTCTCGAGCCCGAAAAAGTATAAAACAATACTCGAAAGAACCGCTCGACCAAAATGATCGAGGATTACTTTTCGTAAATAGTGACTTCGACCCGAAAAAGTAAAAAAGCGGTCAGAAGCACGTCGTTTTGGAGCCAATAACAAGTTCGAAACGACAAAAACCCGGCAATCTTTTTAGTTTAAACGGTCGAAAAAAGAGCTTTAAAAGAAACCGCCTCTCATTCCTTTTAACGAGTCAAGGGGAAACTCGGCAATCTTTTCATCTTTAAATGGTCAGAAAAGAGCTGAAAGCAGACCTCCATTTTTATTCTCTTTAACGAGTCAAAAAGGGAAAAATACTCGGCAATCTTTTCACATTTTATGAGTCAGAAAAGAGCTTAAAGGTGACTCGTCCTAGAGGAACGAGTGGTATAAAAGGTAGCAACTGGTTCCGGAAATGGTGGAACTACTCAAAACATGTAATGGTCAAGAGGCTGGCTAATAAAACCACTCATCGCTGCGGTTCCTAGGAAAGGAAAAACAACCAAGTGAGAGCATATGATCAGCCAAAGAGATGGTAGCAATGGAATGAAACAACCAAGGCTCATCGAACAGAATTCAGCAGATAAAAATGGCAATCACGAGATGTAATTCGGGTATGGGTTCATTTTTACACAAGCTTGAACTATGGAGAACTCTGCTTGGATTTGGTTTCATGTTTAGACAAGCTTGAAACGAGAAACTATGCTTGTTATAAGTTCGCATGCCCCTAGCAGAATAACGCAAATCGAGGTACATACCCCCCAAGCTTCATTGCATTCAACAAAGTGGATGGAATGAAGGTTCACTCTCGAGATCTAGGAAAGAATCGACTTGTATCTTACGAGATCTTAATCAAAAGAATCGATTTGGAAAGAGGGGTGTTTCATTTTTTAATGAGGTTGACACAGTAAAAGAACTATCCTCATAACCCTTGTTGCGTTTTTTAATGAGGTCGTCACAAGATCAAAACTATCCTCAGACTAAGCCTAGTTTCATGTTTTAAGGAGCTTGACACCAGAAAGGAACTATGCTCCAACCAGACCTAATTTCATTTTTTAGGGAGCTTGACATAGGAAAGTGAACTATGCTCCACCCGAACTTCATCATAATGAACAGGAAGTCGGGGCTTCCAAGAGTGGCGCTCCCGGTGGGAGGTCAATGTCTCGGAAGTCAGGACCCAATGCCCCCAGGACACTATGCACGACGGCGACATTGCTGGATATAGGCACGGGGGGGGGGGGGGGTGGCCACGTAGTTGATCTAGGGTGAGACAGATGCAACAGGTGGATGAAAACCAGGAGGGAAGGACAATTGTGTCGGAGGGGCTTGTGGACAAACGAACGATAATTGATCGATCGTCACTATTCTTCCATCGTGTGGAAAGCAAACCACACGGAAAAGTGAAGAAACAAGGGCTCCCATGGCATACACATAGTCACGACCAAGGAGAAGACTGAAGTCTAAAGAACCTTGGGTAACCGAGACGTCTATATAGACGGTCTTGCCTCCCAAAGTAATAGGAAACTCTGGAAGGATCCCTAATGGTTGACTCGTTCCTCCGTCAAAGGTGGTGAGATTCGGTGCGACAGGTACAAGCGATGGGGAACCCAAAGCCTGCCAAGTAGTAACGGGCATAAGACTAACCGATGCGCCTTCATCCAACACAGTGCCAGGCAGCGCCATATGGGAGGCATAGGCGGTGACCCAGAAAGGCACATGGGATGGAAGGGGAGGGGTAGTCAAACAACTCCAATCGAAGGAAATGACCGAACTCCTTGGTGGGGGAACCATATGGGTGCCCCCCTGCTCCTAAGGAACCGAATTGGGATTCTCCGGAGAGGTTGGGACGGGCAAACCATTATCAAGCTCAGGAGAATTCGATGAGACGAGAAGAACATGGGAATTTTGCTCTTCCGAAATAGGGTGGTCGACAAGAGGTGGACTCCAGTCAACACTCTTTCCGACCAATGGTTGGTCTGGAACAGGCTGGACACAGCCAGGTTCGGGAAGAGGGGCCTGGACAAGAGAAAAATGTGAACCAATCTCATTGTCGGGAGGCGAATGATCTGCAGCTGTAGAAAGACGTTGATATCCAACGGGGAGTTGGGGTGAAGGAGCTGGGAGACTTTCCAAAACAGTGGAGGCTTTATCCATGAGTGGACAAAGGTGAAGGGGATGATTGCCTTCACAAAGTCTACAGGGAATTCGAATCTTCCCTTTTCCCTTGCCATTCCCAACTGATGAGGTAGCGTCGCCGTGAGACTCAGTGGATGATGAGGGGTGGGCCGGATCACGAGACCATACTTCTAAGATCCTGGGAATGCCAGGACAATCACGAAGAAGATGGTCCTCCTTGCATAATCGACAAGGAAACTTAACCTTCCGCGGAGGAGTGAAAGGGGGCCCAACTTCAGGTGTACTCGAGGGAGTAATAGTTGTACTTGCAGCCTCTCCCTTAGGGGACTTCTTCTTCTTGGTCTTCTTCTTCTTCTTCTTAGCCACCTTGTTACTCGAAACGAGGTCTTCACCAGGCGAAGTAGAAGATGAGGACGTAGAAGTAGGCGTCGAAGGGGAGAGGTCCACCTTAGGATCAACATGATGTTGTTCAGGTGGAGGGACTGATGGACTAACAGCCGACACGGCAGGGACCAAAGAGGTCGAAAACAACCAGACAGGCAACCCAACAGTTAACCCTGGTAGGGACAACGTTGCCATATACGGAGCACCAACATTCCCAAGAGGAGGGAAATGCCCAAGATTCCCGTCAGGAGGGGAGCTTGGGTTGGTGAACCCTGGAAAAGTTTCCATTGAGAAATAAAACGAAACCTACTCAAGCTAACGCACACAAAATCTAACCAGGTAATGTTATCGTGGCCGAATAAATTTTTAAGACACTGGAACTAAACTTGACCTTTTCATGTTTCAAGAGTCGAGAAAAGGACGAAAAGATGACTCCAGTCTCCTTCGAATGTTTAATGAGCACGAAGTGACAAGACGCTCACAGGCACCTTTTCTTTTAAGGAGTCCGAAAAGGATCAAAAGTGACTTCTCTGGAGATTCTAGGCAAAAGGGTTTACCAGGCAATCCGTAAAACTGCTTATACACCTTAGCAATCGTATGAGAGCCAAGGACTTTCCGTACTGCAGTCAATCTTCCCGAATGCTGTGTTCGGTGCGTTATGGCTCACAAGGTGGCAGACTCGGCTTCCTATGGATCAAGGATGATAACCTAGTGGAGTCTCCCCTATATACGCGACGGTACGTGGGAGCACAAGTCCGTGCTAGGCCACTATCGAGTCACAAAAGGAGGAATCACCCAACCATAGTGTGAAACAACAGTGACTAGGTTTAACGACGCCGGAACACGTCTCTAGCCTAGACCTCTAGATATTTGCATTAAGTTCCAATGCGTTTTTAGATTTATTCAGTTTATTTTATGGTTGATCTTGAATTAAGTTTCGATTTCAGGTCCTACCGTGTGTTCTCTCACAATTACTTAGATGCAAACTACATGCCAAAGAATACCATTTCGTTCGATGAATTCTAGCTATGAGAAGTTTAAGAGTTTTCGATCAAACAAAATGAACGCAAGCGATCAAACAATCTAATGCAGCTAAAGGCAAGGAAACGAAACTTTTATTTTGAGAATGCAAATCAACGAAATGTTCTTTTCCTTTTCAATTATTGAATACAAAGATACTAGTTTGATTTTTTTTCAATGGCACAAAGCACCTAAAATGAATTTTGAGGAACAGGAACACCAAGCAAAAAAGGATAAAATCACTTAATGAAAGCACACAAAGTTCCCAAGACACCAAAACAGTTTCTCCAAATCAAAGGAAAAACAAAGGCTTGTACGAGCTATGTGATCTAAGCCCAACAAGGCAAAAAGGAATTCAAGCAAGAAGGAAGCAAGTGTGAACTGATCGATCCAAACAATCGTAATCTATGCTTGGTAGTGAAGAAATCGAAAAGTGGTTCAATAATCAACACTAAAAATCAACCAGCAACAAGCAGTGAAAAAGCATTAAGCAAATCAATAAGAGGGTTGTGGATGAACCTTGAATAGACAAGTAACCCAAGCAAATGGTTTCTCGATGAAACTTCTAAAGGGCTAGGTCACATGGTCAAAAAACACAAGACTCACTCGAATGAAATCAAAGAGAGAGTGCCCCTAACCAAAAGTAATCAAAACAAGCTAATGAGGGACAAGAAACAATAGGGGATAAGAAAGATTGGTGAATTCAGGAGATAAAGTTATAAAAACAACTTTTCAGGAGTCAGCGCAAGTTTTACACTGAGAACCCGAGATGATCAAGAGTCAGCGCAACTTTTACACAGACCACCCGCGCTGTCAGCGCGACTTTGTCTAAAAAACCGAGCTGATCTCAGAAAAACACAGTCGTCGCGGGAATTAAGCTAGAAACCCAAGGTCAGCGCGGGTAGAAAGCTAGCAAGTGGCGCTGACATCGCGACTATACACGTCTTTTCCGCGCTGATCCGATTTTCCAGGATCGTCGCGACTGTTAGGCGTATTTACGCGATGAACAGGATGTTGCAAAAGGGTGAGCGCGATGTCAGCGCGACTGTTAAAATTAAATCCGCGATGGAGCTCAAAAATAGTGACAGGCAAATCAAAACTCCCAAATCAAAACAGCCAATCTTTCAATCAAACAGGGGCATTTCCCAGATCAACCCAGGAAACGCAAAAGACTGATAATTAATCCCCAAAATTTCAAAAGAGACCAACAATCAAACTCAAGACAAAGATGAACAAAAAGGACAAGGGCTGGCTCCCCAGTGGAGTCGCCAAATTGTTGGAGAGGTAAATCCCCTCTACGGATAGAGGCGATCCCTACTAGCCCAGCATGGGTCTAGCAACAATCAACCAATGCTACTATGCAAGCTCCTAATTGCAATTAAAAGATAGGCAAAGAACACCTACTTGGATTCCAACGCTCTTGTTTGATGAAGAGATGCCACACTCGCTCCTTTGCTCTGGCCGGTCACAATCCTCCACTATCCTCGTGGTCGGACACCTGCACACACAAAGAGAAATGCAAACGCAAGCGTGAAATCTAATAAAAGCAATTATACATCAGTCAGAAAGGATGTAATTCACATTTAACCATTGCATTGACAAATGAGAATGGAACCATAACAGTAGTCATCTATTATTAATCAATAATCAGAGAAAGATACAACCATTGTTCTGACGCTGAGTCCTTCTCAAGAGGGTTCAGCCAGCAAGTCTCATAAGCATTCACCCAAGAAGTAGATCTCCCAAGTCAAGCAACTCTCTCTCACACAAAACTCTAAGACTTCACAACCTTTCTCTAGCTCTCTAGCAATCCACACTTTATCACACCAACTACCTACTAGCAGCAGCACACAAAAACACTATGAATTCCTTGTTGTCAAAAACTAGCTGCTGATGGTAATGGTGGAGGAATATATAGGAGAAGGAGTCTCCATGGAGGGTGGAAGGATAATCTTATCTCCAAGAAAGGTGGCCCATATGACGAACAGACATGCCATAGAAGGGAGGGCGACACTCACAAGGCCAACAACCAGGTCTGGAGTCATCTGGAAGGTTGGCTGTTAGAACAAATTCGCCCAAACAGGATCAGCGCAGATTATGACGAGACTGGCGCGCTGACGTCGCACCTCAATAACCAGGAAGGCCATGTCAGCGCGACCCAATACAAAGTAGAGGTGCGCTAGCTCATGAAATGCGACCAGCGCGGAAAAGTGATGTTCTTCCGCGCTGGCAGCGCACTGGATACACTATGAGCCGCTAGTCAGCGCGGATATTTTAATAACAGACACGCTGATGCAGTTAACCTTAGAAAAGAGGGTCATTTGGCCAATTCAGAGAGCATGAGTTTGATTTTATGACACAGTAGGGATACTGACTGGATGACAGTGACAATTTGCTGTGTAACATTATGGAAGCCACAAAAGAAATAAGGAAAGCCATTGTTATAGTGGTTCAACCAGGAAAGGAGAAGATGGAATCACCCAATTATTTGGTAAACATCTTCATATGAAAATCTTCCTAAGAAAATAAACTTATCCTAGATTGTTGCAAATGTCTACAAATCAATAGGAAATTAAGAAGGGTGGATAGGATATTACATCAAAATTGTTGTTGCTCCGGAACATAAATAACAAGAAGAACATCTTATGGAAAAAACACACATAGATACTCCTCTCAATTTTTGTTATAATATCATAATAAAGGAAATTCATCATATCCACTCACAAAAGCACATACTACTTTTGGATAATCCACTTGATTAACAAGTTTAAGAACACAAACAGTTTCATACACACTAATAAATCTCATATCTTTGATATAGATGAAGCAGATCACTGAGTCTTTTAAACCTTGATGCACCCATGTACTATAATGAAGTTCCACAAATTAGATATACCAATTAAAGTCCTTCCTTGCCTTGCCGAGGAAAAGAAAAATAGGGTGGATAACCACAACTGTTTTCCATTTACCTAGATGTATTGACCAATAAACATGCATATCTGCAAACATGTTGATATACTACAATCCCAAATTCTTTAGTACATAAGCCCACCGAACAATTAGCTAGAGTCACAATACCAAGGCTCTTCAACATGTGGATGATTATTATGAAGTTTCATGTATTTAAAGGCTTCCAACATTATGGGAATGTTGCATGAAAATCAATATTTAAATAAATTAAATAGACATGAAGTTATTAATTAATAACATTTTTTTAATAGTTACCATCTGGACATGCACTATGCCACATGTGGGGCCTCTTTCATGTAATACATGTGTTCTTCATCGCTTGGATGCCCCATCTTGTCATCTACCTTGGAATTGACCTCTATGTATTTTGAAAAGAACAATGCAGTCGATGAAATCCACTACTAGACTCAAATGCATGTATTAACACTTGAGTTGACCTCTAATCCCCTACAAATCTCGAACTCATTTTTAAATTTTTCGAAACATTCCTTTTATTTTGTTTTGACTTGCTTTTGCAATTGGTTTTTTTTTTTGACATAGTAATTCCCCCTAAAATGAATGAAAATTTTGCCTTGTATCAATACTTTTCTTTTGGAACAATATATTGGGTGTAAGGAATTATAATGATTTTGAGCACTATAAAGCCATTGCTAAGACATCGGCTCATGAATCATTATAGGAACTTGAAGGAGGAAAAGAATAGGAGAGGGTGCTAGTAAAGGACTTGCATTTTTTTCTCCATGTTCCAAGGAGGTTATGGTGAGCATTAATTTTTTTTTCCTTCATTTAGTGATACACTTTCTCTTGTTTGTAGGTACTAGTAGGTGTCAATTTCTCTTCTAAAATAATTTTATTCTATAATTTACTTCCTCGAGGTGAAAATTTGATTTCTAGTTATCATCTATTCTATTGCGGGATGTCGAGGGACTTATGTTTTTTGGTATCCACCTCTGTATCATGTTATGAGGTACTTTATATGCTGGGTTATATTTATGTTCTTTGTTGCAGTGTCATTTCCCTCATGGACCATGGTACTCTATTTTTCATATATTTGAGCTTTATGTGATGAATTATATTCAATGGAACATGTCCTAGTTATGTTAAGGATTATTGGGTTTTCAAAGTTATACGGTTATAAGAGTGCATATATTCTCATTATATTTGCATCCTTCAATCAATCAAGTAATTGTTTTGTACATATTTCTGAGTTTGTTTGTCTCAAACATGATATTTTAGTTTTTGATAGAGAAGAGCCGATATATATAAAAAAATTACATTGGGGTTGTTCATTGCGTTCATATGGTTATTGAGTTCTATTTTCTTGGATTTCTTAATATGGCATGTTCCACATTTTGCAACTATATATATTATTTTGTTTCAATCTTTTTAAATATGTGTTTTCATTGCACTATGGTCTCTATTGTTGCATCATAACTATGGTAATTCTTCTAAAACAATTTTATAATATGAAGAATTTATTTCCATGATAATCAATTTTGAAGGACTGAGTGGTTATTCATTGTTAACTAGTTGGATCCCTATAATATATGATTAGAGTTTCTTAATTCAGTAAAGTACTGGCATACACCACATTATACTTATTTTTCTGTAGTCCCTCATTTTATGTACCTTATTGTTTCTTGGAATTGTGCTTCCATTGGCCTTATTGAACCTTCCTATACAATCCCTAGCCTGGTAGTAGGCTATACAGTTTTCTCAAAATTATTTGCAAAACTTATTTGTTGGGTCCCTATAATACTAGTGATTACCCCATTACTATTGTAGTTGCATCCCTTATTAATATTGTTGTGCCCCTATTATCCCCATATTGTTGTTACTGTGCCCCATAGAATCCCTCTATTGTTATTTTTTGGCTTTATATTATTATTGTTAGGTCAGCTGGGTTATATTAGGACTCCTTAGACTCCTATATATAGAAAGGAGGTTTTGTCATTTGAATCATCCAAGAATTGTTGATTTATGTAATGTAAAGGAGGTTTTCCTCCTTGAAGAGGCTAAATTCTAAGGCGTTGATCTATATTTTCTATCTTTTCTTGAGCTGGTTTCATAACATTTCGTATCAAAGCTTTGGATTCTAGGGTTTCGCTGCTCCAAATAGGTCATCGTGGCATTTTCCCTATAACTTCTTTTCTGTGACGTTTCAGAAGTTAAAAAAAAAAAACCCATTTGAGAAGACATCACGTTGAACCTTGGGTTCGAATTTTTTCATGCTATATTTGCGGAGATATGATTTGAGGAAGTTGGTCTTTTTGCAGACTCCTGAATTACATTCCAAATACGTGACCTGGGGAAAATCATCATAACTTTCTCTCTGAGAATCGAATTGAAGTTTTGTAAGAAGTTACAAAAAGAGGATAGAATGTAGTTTCTTGTAGATATTTTTCAAAGCCAAAGGTCGAAACAGTGATTCGTGGCATGTTGTAGAAGTTTTCTCTACTGAACTAGTCTATAATCAAGTCACTGTGGGAGATTTCGCATAACTCTTCCTTGGATAATCGAATTTGGGTTAGACTGGTGGCATTGGAAAGAGAACATAGAGGTCTACTGCAATTCAAAATTTTATAACTGGATGATTAGAAAGTACAGAGATACATCAAAGGCAATATCAAGCTCCTACAAGTGAAAAAAGGTGTGTCGATTTTTTTAAATTTTTGGTGAAGCTTGGCTTGAAAATTTATTTTGAAGGAATTCAAAGGGCATAGTAGAGCATTATTATCAGTAATTGATGGCCTGAGCAAAGAAAATGGAAACACCTAGTAAGCAACCTGAAATCCCTAGCATGACTCATGAAGAAGAGGAAGAAATGCTACATGTATATCAAAATTACAAGAACAAGTGCAACAAATGTCACTCTCGCAAAAGCTAACAGAAGCTAAGATAAATGGCGTGGAATCTAATATAAAGGGAGTGGAAGCTAAGATGGATGACTTGAAGATAGATTTGAAGACAGATTTGAAGAGAGACATGGCAAATTTGAAGACAGATTTGAATACAGATTTGACAAGTTTTCTACAAGAAATACTTACTAATGGTGAAAAGGTAGTAAAGGAAACTCATGATGCGAACAAAAGAAATGTTAATCATGATTTCTTAGACTCTAATATGGGATCGAAGACCCACCGTATTCTGAAAATCGATATGAGGAAGTTTGATGGCAAGGATCTTGCAACATGGATATTACAGATGGAGAAATTTTTCGATCTCAATAATGTGCAAAACACACAAAAGGTACGTATTGCAACTTTATATTTGGAACCAGATTAATTTGTATGGTATCAATGGCTTTTGTCTCGTAAACAAATTATCACTTGGGCAATTTTTACGGAAGAATTGACAGCACATTATGAGGATACAAAAAGAAAAACTATTTTTAGCCAATTGATAAGTCTCGAACAAAAGGGTTCAATAATGGAGCACATTGAGGAGTTCCAAAAATTGAACATAAGGGTAAAAAATATTCCAGAGGAGCATAGGATTGATGTGTTCATAGGGACTTTAAAGGATAATATCCAACATAATGTTTGCCTTTGGGAACTTGATTCATTAGAGAAGGCATTCAGGTTAGCAAGAAAAATGGAAAGCAAAATTATGGCAACCAAGAAGCATACCACTCAGAACTATAAAGATGGAAGCGTTGTTGCCCCTAGTATTCCACAACCTATAAGGTTGACACCACAACAATTGGAAGAAAAAAGAGAGAAAGGGATTTGTTACAGTTGTGATAGCAAATACACTAAAGGTCATAAGTGTGCTGAGAAGAAATTATTCTACATAGATTGTGAAGAGGAAGAAGAAAAGGAGCAAGAAAGGTCAAAAGAAGAGGATATACTCCAGGAACAAAGCCTAGATAAAGGAGAAATGAATCCGACTATATCTTGTAATGCATTGGTGGGAATTACCACTCCTCAAACCATCAAGATAGAAGGAAAATTCAAGAAGAAAAAGGTAATAGTGTTGATTGATTCAGGAAGTACCCATAATTTTATTCATTGTAAGGCAGCAAAAGAATTGAATTGCTTCTTATATCCAGCACCAGAGTGTCAAGTGATGGTTGCAAATGGAGGAATAATAAATTGCTCTGGAAAGTGCCATAATATCAAGCTATCGATGGGCGAATATGTATTGACTAGCCCAATGCTTTCCATTCCAATGGGAGGTGCTGATGTTGTACTAGGAGTCCAATGGCTACAATCCTTGTGTACAATAGCTTTTAATTTTCAAGAACTTTTCATGAAATTTTCTATCGAAGGAAAGGAAGTTGAATTAAGGGGTATTACAGGGAAACTGGGAAAGATAATTAGCTCTAACGGTATGACAAAGCTTCTAAAAAAGGAGCAAAGGGTTGTAATTGCACAATTATGTTTGCTAGATGTTTCCACCTTGAAATCACCTATTTCTCCAGATCTCCAAAAAGTCTTGGACAATCATTACAAGGTATTTGAGACTCCCAAAGGTCTCCCACCTATTCGTGATCATGATCATGCTATTCATTTGATTCCAGGAAGTGTTCCTCCAAACATCAGATCGTACAGATATCCCTATGCCGAAAAGAGTGAAATTGAACATATGGTTGTAGAAATTCTAGAGGCTGGTATAATTCAACCGAGTCAAAGTTTTTTCTCTGCTCTAGTAGTATTAGTGCACAAGAAGGATGGATCATGGCGCATGTGTCTGGATTATATGGAGCTCAACAAGCTCACTATTAAAGATAAGTTTCCCATTCCCGTCATTGATGAATTACTGGATGAATTGCATGGATCAATTTACTTCACCAAGTTGGATCTTCATTCACAATATCATCAAATCAGAATTAAGACTGAAGACATTTCGAAAATAGCATTTAGAACTCATTAGGGTCATTATGAATTTTTGGTCATGCCTTTTGGCCATGCCAATGCACCTTCAACATTTCAAGCTTTGATGAATTCCATTTTCAAACCATTCCTTAGAAAATTTGTGTTAGTATTTTTTGATGATATACTAATCTACTGCAAGTCTTGGAAGGATCATGTTGAACATGTTGACAGGATGCTACAACTATTAGAGGAGAAATAATTATATGGAAAAATATCCAAATGTTTCTTTGGAGTACAAGAGGTGGAACATCTGGGTCATATTGTATCTCATGAAGGAGTTAAGGTAGACCCTAGCAAAATTAAAGCCATTAAGGAATGGAAAATCCCCACATCCATAAAGCATCTGCGAGGATTTCTTGGGTTGACAGGGTATTATCGCAAGTTTGTTAAGAATTATGGGAGAATAACAACACCTCTAACAACATTATTGAATAAAGATGTATTTTCATGGACTCCAGAAGCAACAAAGGCCTTCGAACATCTTAAAGAGGCAATGTTCCAAGCACCGGTCTTAGCTACACCGGACTTCACAAAAACCTTTATTGTGGAATGTGATGCTTCAGGGAATAGAATTGGTGTTGTTTTAATGCAAGATGAAAGACCCATTACTTTTGAAAGCTGTCCAATCAAGGGAAAGTTTTTACACATAGCTATTTATGAGAAGGAAATGTTGGCAATACTCCATGCACTTAAGAAATGGCGACCCTACCTAATGGGAAGACACTTCAAGGTAAAAACGGATCATGATAGCCTTAAATACTTTTTAGAACAAAGATTATCCTCTGAAGAGCAACAAAAGTGGGTCACAAAGATGTTGGGTTATGACTTTGAAATCATCTACAAAAAAGGGAAGCAAAATGTGGTGGCAGATGTACTCTCAAGAAAGGATGAGGATGTGGAAGCATTGTTGTGCGCCATTTCTATTATCCAACTAGATTGGATAAACGAAGCAAGGGAGGAATGGAAGAATGATGAAGAAGTGTGGGCACTTATTCGAAAGTTACAACAAGATTCCAGTACGTCTGATACATTTAGCTGGCAAAATGATTCTTTATGGTACAAAGATCACTTATACCTCTGTAAGAATTGCCAACTAAAACAAAAGATTATTATGGAATTGCACATTTCTCCCTTAGGAGGGCATTCAGGATTTTTAAAAACTTACCACAGGGTTAAGAAGGAATTTTTTTGGGATGGCCTTAAATCTGATATTCAAAAATTTGTGGCAGAATGTTTGGTTTGCCAACAAAATAAAGTTGAAACAATTAAGACACCGGGTCTATTACAGCCTTTATCCATTCCAAGCCAATGTTGGGAGGAGGTTTCAATGGATTTTATCACAGGTTTACCCAAGTCTGAGGGAAAGAGTGTCATCATGGTGGTAGTTGACAGACTTACCAAGTTTGCAAACTTTTGTGCATTATCATATCCATTTAAATCCAGTACAGTTTCTACTACATTTATGGAAACAATTCAAAAGCTACATGGAAACCCAAAGATTATTGTAAGTGACAGAGATCCCATTTTCACTGGAAATTTTTGGACATAATTATTTTCATGTCTTGGTACTCAGTTAGCTCATAACTCATCTTATCATCCTCAATCTGATGGGAAAACTGAGATAGTAAACAAATGTTTGGAAGGATATCTTCATTGCTTTGTATCTAATAAACAGACACATTGGGTTAAATGGTTGCCTCTAGCTGAATGGTGGTATAACACTTCCTTCCATACAGCAACAAAAATGACCCCATTTATGGCACTTTATGGATATTAGCCACCATCCATCACATCGTATTTAAGAGAAAATTCTAAGGTTCAAGCAGTGGAACATCACATCGAACATCAACAACAAGTCCTTCAACTCTTAAAGGATAACCTCGTGTTGGCATAGAATAGAATGAAACAACAGGTAGATCAACATCACACCAAAAGAAGTATTGATGTAGGTGATTGGGTATTCCTATGGCTACAAACATATAAGAAAATGTCCCTCAAGCAAGCTAAGAAGGATAATAAATTATTACCAAAGTATTATGGTCCATACAAGGTGTTGAAAAAGATTGGTACTATGGCATACAAATTGGAGCTTCCTGCAGCTTCTCGATTGCACCTAGTTTTCCATGTTTCATGTTTAAAGAAGGTTATAGGTGACAAGCTCCCAGTTCAAACAATATTGCCAGAACTTGACGAGGAAGGAAAAATTATATTGGAATCAGAAGCAGTCACAAAAACAAGAACTCGACAGCTACAAAATCGATCAATTTGGAGTATCTTATCAAGTGGAAGAACTTATCCGCTGAAGATTCCACATGGGAGGATGAGAATTTTATACAGAAGCATCCAGAACTACTCAAGTGTTGAGGACAACACTTATTTGAAGGAGAGGGGCATGTTGGGTCCCTATAATACTAGTGATTACCCCATTACTATTGTAGTTCCATCCCTTATTAATATTGTTGTGCCCCTATTATCCCCATATTGTTATTAGTGTGCCCCATAGAATCCCTCTATTGTTATTTTTGTGGATTTATATTATTATTGTTAGGTCAGTTGGGTTATATTATGACTCCTTAGACTCCTATATATAGAAAGGAGGTTTTGTCATTTGAATCATCCAAGAATTGTTCATTTATGTAATGTAAAGGAGGTTTCCCCCTCGAAGAGGCTGAATTCTAAGGCATTGATCTATCTTTTCTATCTTTTCTTGAGCTAGTTTCATAGCATTATCTTTACTTATAATGTTTATACAGATTTAAAATATTTATAAGGTGGCACTAGACTTCATTGATATCATTGAAGTATTCACTGAAAGTAAATATATGCATAATAGTTGTGGTTTAGTATAACTGAGATTTGAACACAAACACTTCCAAAATTAATACTTCTTTGGTCTTGTTTGATTTCTATTCTTAAGAGGATTGAATAATTTCTTGGGAAAATCTAATCAAAACTTGTACTCTAATTTAGAAAATAATTTATAAAGTAGCTACATAAAATCTTGTTTGAGTTATGTAGTAGCTTTTATAATATCATGCAAAATCCCTTATCATTGTTGTTTCAGCACTGAAAATGCAATAAATTCTGGTCATTTTTTTGCGTTTTAGTTGGTACTATTCCCATTTATTTTTCCATGTGAGAACATATCCTTCATATTTTTTCCATCCCTTCTTAGTTTTTCCAGGCTTAGCTTTTTGGATATTTTTATGGCATATTTATTTTTATCTCTATGCAAGCAAATTATAATTTTACATGCTTGTATTATAACTTCACATTGGATTTTATATTTTTGTTCCAGTGTGCCCTCTAGTTGTCTTGACTCTTCAAAGGTAAGTCATTGGCATAAGTATTTTAATTCTTTTGAATTCAAAATGGCATAGTTTGTTGGTCTAGATCGATTCATAACATTAACCATGAAGAAATCGCTACCTAAGTTTTTTGCTACTGCTATATTTCACAGTTACCACAACAAAAGAAGTTATACCTGGAAGCTATAATTTACTATTGGAAAGGCACAAAATTGACACACAAAACAATATGAGTTGTTGCTCTTCTCTATTGATCACACAAAATTCATTTGATTTCAATGAACCCAATGTGGGATATTTATACTTTTTAACTAACAACTCAACTCATGCTAACTTCAACATGCAAACACATACTAGAATTAACCTTTTGAAATATAAGACTCAACTCACACTCTAAATCTAGAATTCTCTGAATGTGGGACTAATGAGCTATTTTTAACACCCCCCTTATTTACAAATGCTAAAATAAGACATGATTCATGAAAATTCACATGTTGGTCTAAGTGTCAGCTAGGATTACAACACCTAAGTTTCCTCTACGAAACTCAAATACATATTTTTCTAATGGCTTAGTGAATATATCAGCGAAGTAATCACTCGACTTACAAGGATTTAAATAAAATTCTCCATTCCTCACAAGTTCTCTAATAAAATGATATCTTGTGTCGATATGCATTCTCTTTGATGAAACACACTATGCTTGGATAGTGCAATGGTTGATTATTTTCACAAGAGATTATTGTTGATCCTTCTTGTTTCTTCTGAAGTCCATCCAAAAGTCTTCGTAGCGATACTTCTTGGCATGTTGCTGATGTTGCTGCTACATATTCTACTCCTCAAAATGAAAGTGTCACACTAGGTCGCTCCTTAGATTCCCATGATATCACACTTGAACCAAGATGAAACACATAACCAAAAATGCTTTTCTTATCATCCAAACTTCTCACAAAGTCGTTGTCAGTATATCAAACCAAATATTTTTCTTTGTGCTTTCATAAAATATGCGATAATTTGCAGTTCCTCATATGTATCTCATAATCCTTTTTACACCTTTCCAATGGGAGTATTTTAGAGACTCCATAAATATAAATCAAACTAACTCCTTGCATAATATCTGGTCTTGTAGTTGTGAGACACATAAGGCTTCCGACCAATATTTTGAATAGAGTTGGATTGTCATATGATCCTTGGTAACCCTTACTTAACTTTATGCCAGTCGCTATTAGTATAGGAGAAAGTTTACAATTTTCCATTCTAAATCTTTTCGACAATTCTTTTGAATATTTATTTTGAAAAATATAAATATCTTTCTCTGATTTCTTAGATTCAATGCCAAGGAAATATTTCATACGACCAAGATCTACCATTTCAAATTATTTCTTCATTGTTTCTTTAAACTCATCTAATTCAAGATCACCAATAAAAATCATATTATCCACATACAAGAAAACAATCAAAAATTGACCATTCTGATTTACCTTTGTGTACAAGATGGGTTCAATTTTGCTTATGCTAAATCCATTTTGAACTTATAACCATCATTCTACTATACCGGGCTCTTGACACTTGTTTTAGTCCAAAAGGTGATTTCTTCAATCTGAAAACTTTGTCTTCATGACCTTCAACTTCATAACCTAGAGGTTGTGCACATAGATTTCTTCTTCTAGAATTCCATTCAATAAAGTTGATTTTACATCCATCTGATACACTTTCCACTTATTCTGATTTTTTCTTACCAAGACTTCTCATACAGTATTCAATCCGACTACTAGAGAAAATGATTCTCTAAAGTCTATTCCTAGTTGCTATGAAAACGATTTTGCTATAAGTCTTGCCTTAAATATGTCAATCTCTCCTTTTTCATTCAAATTTGTCTTGTACACCCATTTCACACCAATGATATTGTTTACCTTTGGTAAATTAAATAAATCCCAACTATCATTCTTATATATAGATTCTATTTCTTCATCCATAACTTGCACCCAATTCTCATCTTTGGTAGATTATTCAAACGATGAAGGTTGAAATGAAAATAACGCAAAATTTGAAGTTACATCCAAATCATCATAAATATCTTGTAGAATTCACACTTTTATGTTATAATTGCTTGATTAATCACTTTATTGATAGTTGGGATTATTATCGTCTACTGATATGCATGAAGATCCATATTGTTCATAATATCTTGGAGTCCTTACTAGCATGACTTTGCTTGTTCTCTTCTCCTACAATATTCACTGCTCATTTTCGGCTACATTATCTTCTTCCATGAGTGGTACTCTTACATCAATTATTTTTTATACATTCACATTCCATGACTCTTGTTCTTTGAACACAATGTCTTTACTGATAATAGTATTTTTGGTGATAGGATTATATAACTTATATTCCTTCGATTTGTCACTATGACAAATAAATATGAAATTTTCACTTTTATCACCTAACTTGCCTCTAATCTCTTTAGGTACATGTGTATGCTACACATCGAAATACTCTGAGATGAGATACACTATAAGGCATAACTAACCATGCCTCTTGTGGAACTATCTTCATCACACTTTTTATAGGGGATATGTTTATCACATAAACAACACATTTTAGTGTTTCTCCCCAATACTCATTGGGCAAGTTTCTTCCTTTGAATAGACTTCTTGTCATGTTCATAATTGATTATTTCTTTATCTCTACTACACCATTCTACTGTGATGTTTATCTGGTTGTAATCTGCCTTTTAATTCCATGTTGTTTGTAGTAATCATGGAATGCCTTCGAATCATATTCTCCACCATGATATGATCTAAATACCTTGATATGATGATCACTTTTCTTCTCTAATAGGGCTTTGAATTGTTTTAACTTTTCAAAAATTCCATACTTCTCCTTAAAAAAAAAATCAATGTCTTTCTATTGAAACCATAAATGAATGTGAGGAAGTAATAACTTTCACCAATTAACTATGTTCACATAGGTCCAACTAGGTCTATATGAACTAACTCTACTGACTACTTTTCTCTCTACGTAAATCCTTTTAGAAAAACTTCAAAATGTTTCTTTCCTATGGTACAACACTCAAAAGTACCATAGGTTTCTTTAATGGGAGGTAATCCTCTAACCGTTTCTTTCTACTGCAACAATATTAAACCAAAGAAACACAAATATCCATACCGAAAGTACCATAACCAATAATCATCAAAAAATTCAATTGTAAAATAAATGACTTGATTTTTGTAATTCCTGAGTAGAGGAAAGGTTTTTTTCCTCACCATCTGCACATTCGTTATCAACTACTTGTTTGTGGGCTTGTAAAAAATAACACAATCTTGTCCCTCGAAAATAATTATGTATCCTTTCTACATTAAGTGACAAATACTTATCATATTTTGTTTTAAACTAGGAACATAATATGCCTCTGAAATTATCGTTGGCTCCTCATGCTTCGTCAGAAGGTTGACCACTCCTATTCCATCAACAACCACAATCTTGTTAGTCCCCAATTTTACCTCTATATTGACAGATTGATTGAGATTTGCAGTCATATTCTTGTTTCTAGTAATGTGGTTACTGCAACCATTGTCTAATATCCAAACATTATCATAAGGTTCATGCATGGTATGGCTATCCTTGAACATGGAGCCAATATTTTTTGTAGTTACATTAGCTCTCTACTTTCCTTGATCAACTATCCTCTTTCTATACTCACACAGATAATGGCCAATTTTTTTGCAATAATAACATCTAACCTTTGATTTTTTGGCTTTTTGTTGTTGTTGAAGCTTTTGTTATTGCTTCCACTTTCTTGTTACTACTCTTCCTTTCCATCTCTCTAACGACAATTTCTTCCACCTCATCCTTTGCCTCGCGATCTACCTATGGCTCAACCTCTTCCTCTTCATATAGAAACCATACTTTTAAAAGTGGTTTCGAAGGAAGAACCCTTATTATGCCTATCCTCACCTCATGGGATAGAAGCGTTCCCATCAATTCATCAACTACTAACACTTTCAAATCATTGGCTTCTTCAATAGCTCCTACTACAACATCATACTTGGCATAAAAAGATCTGAGGAACTTCTAAACCACTATCTGATCTTGAATGTCCTCACCATAAATATTTAACTGGTTTATAATAGTGAAAAATTGATTCATGAATAAATCAATATCCTTTGTTTACAACTCGTCGCCAAAGTCTCCCACATTGTATTTGTTGAAGAGGTGGTCACAATCTTTTAAAATACTACTTGTTCCACTCCTTGTTGGGTAAGTTCCAATGCGTGTGCATTGTTCTTTCTGTTTATCCTCAATTTCTCCCTTTGTGCATTAGTGAGGGCTTGTTTTGCGTCTTCATCCTTAGGTTCCAGAAATTGAAATCTAAGGCAGTCCCAAACATCATGAACTTTTAACATCTTCTCCATCTTAATGGCCCACGTATCATAATTCTTCCGTGTAAATGGTGATGACTATGGTTGGAAGATTGATAAAACCATATTAAAAAAAACACTTCAAGTAATAATAAAACCATCCTTTTATAACTACGGTTGGGAGATTGATAAAACCATATGAAAAAAAACACTTCAAGTAATAATAAAACCATCCTTTTATAAAACAACCTTTTAACCAAACGTTTTTATAAATTTTGATAAACCCCCGTAATTAATCTTTATAAGTCCATTTGAATAATATACTTCTTAAAAACCCTTTATTTTTTTTTTTAATATCCTTTCATAAGGATGCACTTTTAATAAAACCCTCTATTCCCCTTTTCTCATCCAACAAATAAAAAATCCTTTAATATCAAAGCCCACGTCACTTTTGAATATTGTTTTTGGAATGAGAACTTATCACACCTTTTATTTTTGCACACATATTTTCAATGAGGGAGGCTTGCCACACTTTTCGATACATAACACTCGCAAGAGAAACATAAAATTTAGAATGTCGAAAGTTAAACCCAGATTGTCCCACCTTTTAATCTTTAAACCTGTAATAGTGGCATCTTGTCTGGCACCCTTTCTTTCACTAGAATGTCAAGCCTTCAAGCGTGCAAAAATTCTTCCTTCATGATTTTTTAAAAAATGGTAAGCCTTTTTCTCTTGGTTCTTTCTTGCTAGCTTTGCAAGCTCCTTGGATCTTATAATCCTTCCTTGGTTCTCATATCAATTTTTTGGAAAAGCCGGAGTAAAATGGACAAAATTGACACACACAAACAATATGAGTTGCTACCATTCTATATTGATAACATAAACTTGATTTGATTACAATGAACCCAATCTGGCTTATTTTTATTTACACTGACAGGCTTCCCTCCTATTGGAATTGGGCACTTTAATTATTTTGTTAATTAATCGTTTTTATCTGATGGTGTAAATTGAAAGATGCAAATATATTCTCGTCATAGCCACTTCATAAATCACTGAAATTTAAAATCATAACATCCTTGCATATCTAAATCAAGTGTTTAAACCCTAATTAAATTATTTTTTTACCAAATGATCATTAAAATATTACTCTGCCTCTTCTTTATCTCCAGGTATGTGGGATTATAAAAATGAAATTAAAAAACTAGTGCTAAACATGCCTTTGAAACTAATGTCTCTTTGCATTCTGAAATGTATGAATGTTGAACATTGGAGGAATAAGGACGCGTTTTCATGCTCTATCTTTCTCATAAATGTTACCAGGTTATGTGACTACGTGTTAATATTATCCTTGTGCCCATTTGTCATAAATGTGATATGGTTATGTGTAATGCCCCCCTTGTTCATATTCTCTTCATGTCGCATGGTCTCTTTCAACATATCAGAATTCGGTTTTAATTCCTCAAGATGAAAAGGAGATAAATCAATCAACATGTCAGCGAGAGTGTCATTGAGACATATGTGCAAGATTCAACTCAAAAGCGATATTTCAAGGTGATTTGAATTAACAATAACTCAGAATTCTTAATGTATTTTATTCAATCAAGCTGCATATTGTTTAGTTTACCTAATCCGACTCGTTGATTAATTTATTATGATTTAATTATAGCGTTACTTGATATGTGGTTTTATATAAATCCGAGAGGGTTTTGAATAAATATTAATTATGTCAAATGGTTCCAAATATCATAAGGAGAACTCAAACTATATATTCCATGTTTCAAGGGGAAACACTACAGAATTTGTCTCCAATATTCTCATGGAGGAGCCTAAGGCTGAGTCTTAGAAAGATTACATTCATCTGAGAGGAATAAGAGGTTAGGCTACTCACAAGTATAGCCTCCCCGAAAGGGTAAATACATTCCCACAAATTATTTAGTTCAATATCAAGGATGTAATATATTATCCCCACTAACACGCTATGAAATGCAGGCTAGAAGAGAGAGAATCAATAAGCGCATGAAAATTTTACAGGACCTTATTCCACGTTGCGACAAGGTATATAAAGTCCTACTGCTTGGCTTAATTTAATTTGAAGTTGAAAATTCATTATTGATTGAATTCGTCGGTTGGTTATTTCATGCAATAATGGTTTAAAATGATTATTCTTCCAATAAATAATGAATTTCAAGACCACACTACTATCTAACAATAATTGATTGAGTTAGGTATTAGTTTGGTCTTCAAATTAATTATTGTCTGAATTTGTTCTTTCATTTGTGGATTTTGTCATATACATAAAGTTGGCTATTAAGTTAGATATTTATGTGGTGTGTGAGAGTTATCAGATTAGAGGCAATGCACTCATGCTAGAGTAAATCATGAGCTATGTCTAGTCGTTGCAGAAGCAAGTTGGTAAAAAAAAATACGAAGCTAAAATTTGTCTCAACAACACAATATTCAAGTACTTAATTCATTCCTTACAAATATGTTTATCTTGTTATGGATTCCCAAAAATCTATAGATTTCATTGCCTATGAGTAAATTATAATGGTGATGGTGATTTGATCACATAGAAACAATGGTATAGACAAATCCCCTTTTGATGGAAGCGTTCCACAGATTCTATGGTTTTTTTACAAAGAAACCATTTTATCACATGGTAGAAGTATAAATGATGGAATTACCATTGAAAATCTTGTAAGTAATAGCGCTTCTTAACTGTGTGCAGGATAGCAGTAGTGTTACAACTAAACGAGTAATGTTGAAACTAAATGGGGTTCTCATAATCAATTCGCCTTTACAACCACATTGGTAAATGTGGTTGTGATAGTTATAAACCAATATATTTTTTTGTTTGTGAAGGGAATGAAACTTTCCCTCACTTCTTTACCCACTACTTGTACCATTTTTTCTATACTATATATTGATGGCCCTCAGGAAGCATTACCATCCCTATTGTCACGCCCCCAGGCCTACGGTAGTCTTCCAACCATGTCCGGCGAGGTGCGGCACCACCGTACACTTTCTTTTTAACAATACTCGTGCACATGGACTACGCCTTTCCACATTAACATACTTAGTTTGTTTTTCTCAACCAAGTAAAATGCATTAACCTTTATACTTAATGAAGCCCATACTCATTCATTATCCAATATGCAATTAAACCGAGAACAATAACAATTGCACGCAAGTATAAAGGGAGGGGCAACTCCCGAACAAGTCTGCCCGATAACAATATATTATGAAAATCTTCAATAATACATCATACAAGTGTGCCTGGCAAAATCCAAGGCCAACACTTAGAAATATTTACAATCAGTCTTTTACAATCATGTGCAACCGCACACGGTAGGAGGGTGCTCACCCGAGACACCAGAACTCCTCCAATTCGGCTCTGCACACAATTCAACCCAACTCGTACCTCTGCCAAACTTCGACCTCCGGTAAAGACTGCACCTTCAAGAGAAGCGCATGAGCTATGCGCACTTCTCTTTCTGTGCCCTGTTTTACCCCTTCGCAGTTATGAGAGAGAGATGCAAGTGCGTTGTGCTTGCTGTCCAAATGAAGCTCTGCGTCCTCTAATATATACGCTTGCTTGCCTTTGGTGAAGGGGTGTCAAGCCATTAGGCCGACCCCACAAAACTTGTTTACAAGCCCCTGCCTTAACTTATTTGCAAGTTGGCCTTTGCCCATGGCAAAGCCTCCAACGCAAGGGTATAAGGCTTCGGCCCTTTTTCCATTTCGCACTAAGTGTAAAACCGTCGCATAAGTTATGTCGTATTGCTGCTCGGCTGTTCGTCGCATCGTTGGGTCGCCCGCCCGGGTCGCCCGCCCATCGTGCGCGGGTCGCCCGCCGGGGCGCCCGCCCATCGTTCACGGGTCGCCCGCCCCGGTCGCCCGCCGGGGCGCCCGCCCATTGTATAGCCGTGCTCGCTCGTACTCGCTGCTGTTATAACCATGCTTGCCTATGCAGACCCACGCTCATCAACTCGTCGCACCGCCGGGTGACTCGCCCACACACCGCAGACCCGTGCCCGCCAGCTCGTCGCACCGCCGGGTGACTCGCCCGTGCAGACCCGCGCCCATCAGCTCGTCGCACCGTCGGGTGACTCGCCCGTGCAGACACGCGTCCATCGGCTCGTCACACCATTGGGTGACTCACCCGTGCAGACCCGCGCCCATCAGCTCGTCGCACCGTCGAGTGACTCGCTCGTGCAGACCCGCGCCCATCAGCTCGTCACACCACCGTGTGAAGGGGTGTTTGCCCGTCGCACAACTGCCCGAGTTGCGAGGGCCTTACATCCTCCTCCACCCGAAATCGTTGTCGACCTCGACAACACACCATCCTGGTAGCTCTCTACCAAGACCGTCATCAACCATGATGTAGACCTCTCCATATAAGGCAAACATCACTGCAACATATATAAGGCTCCATCTCCATCAGGTCATCAACTCCATGTGCAAAACTGCCCATGCTATGCCAACAAGTGCTACACATCTCAACCATGTGTCAACACTCATCTCCACGATCCCATGCTCAGATCCATGGAAACCCCATCCTTCTGCAGCATGTCATGATGCTTGATGCCAAGCCATCCCTGCACCATCATACCTGCTCAAACATGTTTAAGGGCTCACTGCCATGAGCAGCTTAACAATGAGCCCCATCTTCTATGTCATCTAAGAAGATGTGGAGGGAGAAGAGCCTGAAGGCTCTCCCTCACTAATCAGCTCAATCCATCTATCAGGATCCTCAACCTCCATCCTTTGTAGATATGCCTCCCGATCTTCCTTCTGGATATTCGGCCTCACATACACCTCATCAACATCATCATCATCGTCCTCCACTAACTCTAGCCTTCTTGATAAGTCCAAGATGCCATCTGAAAGTGATCTGATGACCAATGACTGTTCCCCAAGCTTTGCCTCAACAGTGGACAACCGCTTGTTCATCTTTTCCATGTCCTCCATTTGCATTCCTCCTAACTTATGATCAGGTTTTGTCACACCAATGGTTGGAACACCAATGGGTACATCTTCCTTTCCATCATAAATGAAGAGTTTCCTCAAATGTGGTACAATCATGGCTTCAAATTGTTTCATGAATTCCATCCCCAATACAGCTTCATAGTCATCAATCCGCACTATAGTGAAGTCCACCTTCCCGGTCCATTCACCAAGTGTAGTGTCCACCTTTTCAGCTATACCAAGAATTCCCATAGGAGGAGAATTCATTGTCTTCATTTGTGCCTTCACTGGTACAAATTTCAGCCCAATTCTTCTTGCAGTATCTTCACTCATGAAGTTGTGTGAAGCCCCACTATCCACCATAGTGAGTACATCAGCACCTCCAACCTTCATCTGAACATACTCCAATTCATTTCTTTCTGGATCTCCTCTTTCACAACCTTCATCAATCCCTGTCTTTGAAGTAGCACTCGGGCTTTCTTCACTTGCAGCTTCATCGTGAAGATCATCAGTAGAAGAGACTTCTATCACTAAGTGTTCTTGTGTTCGTGAGGTTCCTTCCCCACTTCTTTCTTTTTGCTTTTCTCTAGATTCGATTTCCCCCTTCAAGGCCTTGAGTTGTCTTTCAAGGGATAGACAATCCTTCTTTTTTCGATTCAAGGCATGTCTTATCCTTAATCCCTTGAATTCTGCTTCAAGTAAGATTCCTTCCTTTGCAAGTTGAAGGGCTTCTTCCTCATTCAGGTCCGAGGCCCCTTTTTCTATCAAGGCACGAAGAGCACTTCTTGTTTCAGACAACCTTTTGCCACAATCTGCAAATGCTTGTCTTAGCTTTCTTGACTCTTCAATTATTTCCTCTTCAAATTCTTCCATGGTAGCATAACCCAATTTCTCCAAGATAGACATCTTCACCAAGTTCTCCTGCAATAGAACCAACCCTTGTTTCACTTTGTGTGAAACGGTTTCCTTCACCTGCAAGAACCTTGTTGACTGCCAAATCCAAGTGTGTGAACAACCTTGTTCACCAGCTCTAGACCGAGCTCTGATATGCTTCAACACCTGAACCTTGTTCAAGTCTCCACGAGCAACCCTGCTCTGATACCACCTGTCATGCCCCCAGGCCTACGGTAGTCTTCCAACCGTGTCCAGCGAGGTGTGGCACCACCGTACACTTTCTTTTTAACAATACTCGTGCACATGGACTACGCCTTTCCACATTAACATACTTAGTTTGTTTTTCTCAACCAAGTAAAATGCATTAACCTTTATACTTAATGAAGCCCATACTCATTCATTATCCAATATGCAATTAAACCGAGAACAATAAAAATTGCACGCAAGTATAAAGGAAGGGGCAACTCCCGAACAAGTCTGCCCGATAACAATATATTATGAAAATCTTCAATAATACATCATACAAGTGTGCCTGGCAAAATCCAAGGCCAACACTTAGAAATATTTACAATCAGTCTTTTACAATCATGTGCAACCGCACACGGTAGGAGGGTGCTCACCCGAGACACCAGAACTCATCCAATTCGGCTCTGCACACAATTCAACCCAACTCGTACCTATGCCAAACTTCAACCTCCGGTAAAGACTGCACCTACAAGAGAAGCGCATGAGCTATGCGCACTTCTCTTTCTGCGCCCTGTTTTACCCCTTCGCAGTTATGAGAGAGAGATGCAAGTGCATTGTGCTTGCTGTCCAAATGAAGCTCTGCGTCCTCTAATATATACGCTTGCTTGCCTTTGGTGAAGGGGTGTTAAGCCATTAGGCCGACCCCACAAAACTTGTTTACAAGCCCCTGCCTTAACTTATTTGCAAGTCGGCCTTTGCCCATGGCAAAGCCTCCAACGCAAGGGTATAAGGCTTCGGCCCTTTTTCCATTTCACACTAAGTGTAAAACCGTCGCATAAGTTATGTCGTATTGCAGCTCGGTTGTTCGTCGCAAACAGCTCGGCTGTTCGTCGCATCGTCGGGTCGCCCGCCGGGGCGCCCGCCCATCGTTCACGGGTCGCCCGCCCATCGTGCACGGGTCGCCCGCCGGGGCGCCCGCCCATTGTTTCGCCGTGCCCGCTCGTACTCGTCGCTGTTATAACCACGCTTGCCCGCGCTCATCAACTCGTCGCACCGCCGGGTGACTCGCCCGCACACCGCAGACCCGCGCCCGTCAGCTCGTCGCACCGCCGGGTGACTCGCCCGTGCAGACCCGCGCCCATCAGCTCGTCGCACTGTCGGGTGACTCGCCCGTGCAAACCCGCGTCCTTCGGTTCGTCGCACCGCCGGGTGACTTGCCCGTGCAGACCCGCGCCCATCAGCTCGTCGCACCGCCGAGTGACTCGCTCGTGCAGACCCGCGCCCATCAGCTCGTCGCACCGCCGTGTGAAGGGGTGTTTTCCCATCGCACTCTTGTCCGAGTTGCGAGGGCCTTACACCTATGATGGCAACATGGCTAGAGGGCTTCACTGCTTCTAAACCAATCCATCGCAGGACTACTGAATTCACACCATCACAACCAATTACGATCTAATCAACATAATCCGAAAGTAAAAAAAATAAGTTAATTGTAAATTTTGAAAATATTTTAAAATTTGATAAACAATAGTTAAATTTTAGGAAAAATAACCTGAAAATATTTCAAATTCCAAAATATTCTTTAAAACTATAATCAAAATTAAATTCAACCCTTACAATCAGCGCCTACAACCCTACCTGAGATGTGATGAATGGTTTGTTTGCCAACTCTACTGTGGTGAAAGGAGAACCTTCTTTTTTATGTATAGAAACAAGTTTAGAGTTGAATCTAATACTTCCATAAGGCAACGCTTTGGCTAGTGTTTCCAGAAGCACACTTCTCTCTATGCACCGGGATTCCACGCAATACATAATTGATCTCCCGAACTTGAGCATTATAATAAAATTAAAAATTAACCTAATCTGCTGACTATAATTAGTTTTCTTCCCTTCCCAGGTTTGCATTGAAAATAATTTTACATACTCATGAAAGATAAATTACCCCGTGCAGTCTTTTATGAGTTCGACATCGTTCTAGACACCAGATAAATTTGAGAAACCTCGTATCCTGCATGATCAGTAGCCAAGTGAAGTTTAGTGATTAATTGTTATCTTTATTTCCTAAATTAAATTAATTGTTAAATAATTGATTTTATTTTTATCAAATATTCTCAAAATGTATAATTAAACTAATAATATTAACCTACCCATCAAGCAAACAATAATCTGCACGAAGTGTATCTTCTACACCAAGAGCTTCAAGGGCTTTCCAGGCATTGGCCCAAAGAATAAAGGTCGTCCCAGAAGCTCGAAGGCAATGAGAGCGCTCCAACACTAGGCTCTTAAGGCCAATCCTGCGTGTATCCCATACCCATATAAAATGTTTGGTCATAAATTTTGTATGCACAACCACAATATCATTACTGCACTATTAAGCTGAAAATATGAGGTGAGACTAGACAGACCTCTGGACGGCAAGGGATGTGGCCAACCGTACAACGCCACCTCCTACGATAACAATATCAATTGCTTGATGTTTAAAGCAGAAGTAACATTCCCGTGTAGCCATTTTCCTGCCACCCTTCTCCCTCCAACCTGATCGACAACAACTTTGTTCATGCGATCTAACACAATGAGGCCCCAAGGGAAATATATGGAGATTTAAGGGGATAATTCTCAGGGGATATCTGGAGTTAAATCATGGGCACAAACTAGGTTGATGTTTGGACATGATTGTGTGCAGCAGAGTCATGCCTCCATTGCGTGCATCACACACCACAAAAAATTTCACTGTTTGGCTTTTTTTAAGCTTCCAGCCCAGATTTGACACTATCTTTGAAATCTTTATAATCCCAAACACAAACTACATTAGTGGCACATGACACCTAACATTGCTCTATCAGAGCGATAAGGATCTAAGGAGGAAACGAATGCTAGGTCCACCATATGCATTCCTTATTTCATGTCAAGAATATGTTCCACTCTATTAAAGAATAGGAAAACGAAAAACTACTTAAATATTAAAGTAACAAATAGTTGTTCTCTTCTCATTACAGTATCTCACGATGTCGTTTTCTTTTGTCGTATGAGTATCTCACTCTATCAAAGAGTACTCTGTAGATTTGTGAATGTAAATATTATTAGTGATAAGTATCCATTTATAATAAGCATTTATAAATATTTACTTTACAGTATATTAAATTATTAAAATTATAAATTTTATAGTATATTGAATTATTAAAATTAAAAAATTCATAAAATTCATAAAATTAATTAAATTATAATTTTATTTAAAATAATTATTATTATTGATAAGAAAAAATATAATATATATATAACAAGATTTTTGACCATGGAGATGCACCTCCACATTATTATGGAGATTCTTAACTAATAGGGTTTGTTATAATACCATGAGAAAATACCACGGCAAGCCAGAAATTATAACTCATTTCATTTGACATGTGTTGATATGCCATTTTCTTTAATTAATAAATTTAAATAAAAAAACATAATGCATAACTAATTTAGAAATAAATTTAAATCTTTAATCTATGTATACTATTAAAAATATTTTAATATTATCCCATCTCTTCCTCACATAAAAAATGTAAGGTTTTCTAAATTTTATAATAAGGTTTTCTGAATTTTATAATCTATTATAATTGAGGATACGAGAAGTGGCTACGTTTAAACTCTAATTATTGTAATAATTTAATCTATTGAAAACAAGAAGTCAGGGAGCTAACATCTAAGATCCCCAACAAGAGAAGAATTAAATATATACCCTTGATTGGATTTGAAGACACAGAACTTCAAAACTACTTAAATATTTTCACTAACAGGCGACGTCTCGAGACTTTATCCTACAATAATGTCATATTTAAAAGTAAACATGAAATTGATTAAATAAAAGACTAGGACTACATATGTCTTAAGAATGAAGTAATTAGATAATAAAAAATTCTGAACAAACTAAGAAAACCTTAGCGAGAGGGTCGTTTAAAAATTTGTGTTGAATAGCCTCGAATTCTTGTTCTCATCTCTTCCTCAGATGAAAAATGGAAGGTTTTGTGAATTTTATGATGTATTATAATTGAGGTGAGGATACGAGAAGGTTCTACGTTTAAACTCTAATTAATATAATAATTTAATCTATGGAAAACAAGAATTCATGGAGCTAATATTAAATTTTAAATTAAGTTTAATGTTTATATTATTATATAATTTCATATCTATATTGTTATAATATTAAGTCTATATAGTAAAATTTATGTTAGATTTCAAAATAATATTAAAATTTATATTAAATTTAATAATAATAATATTATTATTAATAAAAAATATTAATTAGTTTATAATATTAATATATATATATATTTTTTTCTGAATTAAGACTAAATCTATTAAGAAAAGAAATATGGTACAAACAGAGCTTACAAAAAAGGGAAGTTAAGGAGCAAGGGAGCCGGAAATGATATGATATCAACCTCGGTCCCAAAAACAACCAGGACACAAGCAGAAGATAACAGAGAGGAACAGAAAGAACGAGCTGGTCTAGGGAGTCTACCCAGCATGGGCAAAATCTTCCAATCTACATTTTTTTCCTTTCTTTTTGCTAACTTTGACCCAACCAAATGGATCTGGCTGGACCAGAACTACTTGCAGACTGATCTGAGCTAAAGGAGGAGACTCCTTGTCTGAATCAGAAGGCAAAGACTCATGAGAACGTTTCTGCGAAAACAGAGGCGCAGAAGGATCCATGGCGCTGGCTGAGGGCGGATCCTTCGGTTGCTCCAAATTCTCCTCGTCCATTTCCAAGTCCTCCTCATCAGAGCTAGAGGCCTCTATGTCATCCATAGGGGGTCTGTCACAAGGTTTCCAACTCTTGGATTTGGATTTGCGAGTGAAAATCTTCTTTTTGTCAAGGAACGCTGCACATGTGTTCTGGAGATGCCCTGTCTGATGGCAATGGTGACACCTGAAGGCTGTATTCTCATAGTCCAAAGTTTGCGTCCAGTGGAAGTCCCCGACTTTGAGGATGATCTGATCTGGCAGCCCTTTACTGATGTCTATTTTTGCGCAAATTCTGCCATAGGTGTATAATCCTTTCTCCCCCCTTGAGGTATCTGTTGCAAGGAAGCGGCCAAGGGTGTCTCCGATTCCTTGAAAGACAGCAAAATGCCATAGATGCGCAGGGAGATTTGGAAGCCTGACCCAGATAGGAAGCTTGGAGATGACTGCAGTGGAGGGGTCAAAGTCTGGGAACCAGGGGGAGAGGAAAAGTCCAGTTGATCCCCAGAACCAGGGGCCCCCCTTTAAGGCTTTCTGGTAATCTTCGTTGAAGGCAATGACTACAATAAAGAAGCCTTTCGAGCAGAAGAAGACTTTGCAGTTGTTGGTCCAATTAGAATGGATCCACTGGTATAGATCAGCAGTGCGGGGCCATAGGCCATTAAATCTGCAGATGAGGGCTGTTTCTGCAAATGTCTGGTATTGATCATCCAAAGATGGATGAGTGATTTCAATGGCAGGGGTTTCCTCCATTTTATCCACCAAGAAGGGTTTGGGAGCCTCGGCAGAATGGGCAGGCTTCTTGGCAGGCTGTGCATGAACTGCATCTTTGTAGGAGAAACCTTTGGAGGCAGAGGATTGCCCGACTGCCCCTCCCCTTAGTCGTAGTGATAGGATCACTGTGGCATTTCTTTCAATATTATAAAAGGAAAGAGGCAGATTGTAATCAAGCTGCTTACCAACAAAGAGGAGCCGTAGAAGGGAGGAAGGGATCCCCAACCTCTGTTCAAGAATCTTTGAGAGATGGCGCACTGTGAAAGACGGCTGGACTTCTAGGAGCAGAGTTTTGCCTGTAGGAAGAATTATCTGAATCTGGAAACTTGCTTGCTGGAAACGAATAGGATCTCGGCTGCCTGAATGAGGAAACGAGGTTGAAACATTGAGGTCCCAGATGCTCCTTCTAGGCAAATCCAGGAAGCTTGGAAAGTTCTGAAAATGAGATGCAGAGTATCGACTATTCCGGGGAGGCAGAGCACGACTTTTGTTAACCCTGGCTGGATTTTCTTCTTCTTCTGAGCGGATCCGGTGCGAAATGCTGGATAATCTTCGGCATTTGCGTCCGACGACCACCACAGCCTCGGCCTTTCCTGTGGCTCTCGTTTTACCCTGTTGCTGAATCTTTGCAGGGTGAGCAATACTGGGGCCATTCCTGCGGCCTTTCCTGTTGCGGCGCCATTGGAGGGAGCGGGGGCTCGGCTTCAGACACCCCATTCCCAGAACCCTAGCACCAAAAACCCTAATCGATGCATTTCGTTCCGCCATCGCTTTATTTTTCTCGCCTTCATCCTCCTGCAGGTCTCTGCGGTGTTTCGCTGGCGATGGCTGCTATTGCTGCCGCCGCCGCCGTTGCTTCTTCTCGCCTTCCTTTTGCTGGCTTTTACTTGTCGTATTCGAGGCAGCCATGGCGGCCGAACAGAAAATGTATGAGACTACGGCGCCTGGAGTTCCGTCTAAGTCCTTATCACAAGATTTTTTTAGTTTATAATATTAATATTAATAAATAATGAAAATAAGAATTGAAATTGATATTAAAAACAATATTACTACTAATATTATTAAATACAATATAAATAATGTTTAAAAATAATATTTGTAATATTAACAATTTTAATAAAGTTTTAAAATTTGTAATATTTAATATTATTAAGATAATAACATTTACATTCTAATATTAATAATATTAATTATATTAATATTGTTAAAAATTTAATATTAACATTAATATTGATAAATAAAAACAATAATATTTACTTTCTAATAATTAATAATATAATTATTAATAAAATTTAAAATTTAAAATTCTATTCACTCTAACAATATAATTAAAAGTATTTATTAAAAATATTAATAATGTTATTAATAATATTGTTAATATAAAGACTATTCAAATTAATACTAATAATTAATAATACTTACATTTTAATATTTACATAATTACTTACTAATACTCACATTTTTAATATGTACATGATTACTTTTTCCTCTATAATATTAAACTCTAATTAATATAATAATCTAGTCTATTCAAAATATTCAAAACAAACATAACAGGTAACATTAAAATTTAAATTAGGTTTAATGTTTATATTGATATAATATTGGGTTTATAGTAAAAATTATGCTGGATTTAAAAACAATAATATTAATAATAATAATAATAATAATATTATTATTATTATTATTATTATTATTATTATTATGATGGTTAATTATTATGTAATATTAATACTAATAAATATCAATATAAATAATGAAAACAAGAATTAAAAATAATATTAAAAATAATATTACTAATAATATCATTAAATACAATATTAACAATGTTTAAAAAATAATATTAGTAAAATGAATCACATTAGTTGGTTCGAAATGTCGATCAAATCCTAGCTATGTGATTAATCCGAAAGAATGATATCAACATTATGGATCACAAAAGTCTTAGATCTAACATAATCTTAATAAAGTTTTAAAATTTTTAACATCTAATATTATTAATATAATAACATCTACATTATAATATTAATACTATTAAAGATGTTAATTTTTTTTAGTTAACATTAATATTGATAAATAAAAATAAGAATATTTATCTTTTAATAATTAACAATATAATTATTAATAAAAATAAAAATTTAAAATGTGAATAACAAAATGATTAAAAATATTAATGATATTATCATTAATGTTATCAATATAAAGACTATTAAGATTAATAATAATAATAATAATAATATTTACATTCTAATCATTTTAATTAAATATGGTTAAGCATTGATAACACAGTCAATCGTTGTCACTCATTCCTTGGATATATAATATTTACACCTTAGATTAAGTTTATTATTGGGTTTATAATATTGTTTTTTATTCCTATAGTTTATTTCAAATTCCATATGTTTCTAATCTTGGTCAACCATGGTCTAATATGACATTGTGACAATGATTGTCTCAATATGAAAATCAACCATTGTGAACTATGGTCAACCATGATCCAATGTGACATTATGACAAATATTGTCTAAATATGAAAATAAACCATGGTAAAGCATTGTCAACCATCGTCAACTATGGTTGATCATGGTTAACCATGGTCCAATGTCACATTGTGACAAATATTGTTTCAATATAAAAATCAACCATGGTAAACCACAGACACTTGTGGTCCAATGTTGTATTCTAACAAAGATTGTCTGAATGTTACAATAAACCATGGTAAACCACGATCAACCATGTTTCTTTCAGGGTTTATAGTATTTATCTAAGGCTTTATATACCTAGTGTTTATAATATTAATCCCTTGGGTTTCTAAGGCTTTTTTTTTACTATTGATCCATTGGGTTTATTATTTCCTTGGGTTTATAATATCTATATGTTGGCTTTATTATTCTAAGGGTTCATATTCTTGGGGTATAAAATTATTCATATGGTTTATAATATTAATCCTTGTGTTTATAATCATATTCAACCATGGTCAACCATGGTCCAACATCACATTGTGACAAAGATTTTGTCAATATGAAAATCAACAATTCTCGAACGTCGCATTGTGACAAATGTTGTCTCAATATGAAAATCGACCATGGTCAGCGATATTTATTTTAGGTTTTATAATATTTATATTTTCATTTATATACGGTGGGTTTATAATAGTAATCCCTTTGGTTTAATATTATTCCCTTGGGTTTATATACCTTGGGGTTTATAACATTAATCCCTTGAGTTTTTTAATTCTTTTGGTTGGTAATATTAATCCCTTGGGTTTATAATTTTAATAATCATGTGCATTTATCAATCCTTTGGGTTTAAAATATTAATTCCTATGCTTTATTAATCCATTGAGTTTTTAATATTGATCCCTTGGGTTTGTTGATCCCTTAGGTTTAAAATATTTATCCCTTGGGTTTATAATATTAATCCTTTAAGCTTATGATATTTATCACTTGGGTTTACTAATTCCTAGGGTTTATAATATTAAACCCATGGGTTTACTAAATCCTCAAGTTTATAATATTAATAATTTCCCAGGTTTATAATTTAATCACATTGTAACAAAGATTTGTAAATATGAAAATCAACCATAGTGGAATGTAGCATTGTCACAAAGGTTGTCTCAATATGAAAATAGACCATGGTCAACCATGTTTATTTTAAGTTTTGTAATATTTATCTTAGATTTTATATATGTTGGGTTTATAATATTAATCCCTTCGGTTTAATGTTATTCCCTTGGCTCAATATACCTTGGTGTTTAAAACAGTGATTCTTAGGATTTATTAGTCCCTTGCATTTTAATATTGATCCCCTTGATTTACTGATCCCTTAGGCTTATAATATTTATCCCTTGGGTCTATAATATTTATCCCTTAGGTTAATAATATTAGACCTTGCAATTACTAAATCCATGGGTTTATAATATTAGACCACTGAGTTTATTAGTCCCCTGAGTTCATAGTATTAATAATTTCATGGGTTTATAAATCAATCCATTGTGTTTATAATATTAATAATCAATTGGGTTTATTAATCCCTTGAATTTTTAATATTGATCTCTTGGGTTTGTTGACGCCTTAGGTTTAAAATATTTATCCCTAATGTATATTTGTCTCTTAGTTTTAAGATATTTATCCCTTGGGTTTACTATTTCCTAGGGTTTATAATATTAAACCCTTGGGTTTATTAGTGTGTTGGGTTTATAATATTAACAATTTCTTTGAATTATAATTTAATCACATTGTGACAAAGATTCGCAATATGAAAATCAACCACGGTAGAATGTCGCATTGTGACGAAGGTTGTCAAAATATGAAAAAGGACCATAGTCAACCCTCTTTATTCTAAGGTTTATAATATTTATCTTAACATTTATATATGTTGGGTTTATAATATTAATCCCTTGGGTTTATATTATTCCCTTGGGTTTATATACCTTAGGGTTTATAACATTAATACCTTGTTTTCTAATTCTTTTGGTTGATAATATTAATCCCTTGGGTTTATAATATTAATAATCATGTGCGTTTATGAATCCTTTTGGTTTAAAATATTAATTCCTAGGCTTCATTAACCCTTGAGTTCTTAATATTGATTCCTTGGGTTTGTTGATACCTCAGGTTAAAAATATTTATCCCTTGGGTTTATAATATTAATCCCTTAGGGTTATGAGATTTATCCCTTGGGTATACTAATTCATAGGATTTATAATATTAAATCCTTCGGTTTATTAGTCTTGTGGGATTATAATATTAATAATTTCTTGGGTTTATAATATTAACAACCCATTGAGTTTATTAATCCCTTGCATTTTTAATATTGATCACTTGGGTTTGTTGATCCTTTCAATTTAAAATATTTATCCCTTATGTATATTTATCCCTTAGGTTTATATTTTTTATCCCTTAGGTTTATAATATTTATCCCTTCAGTTTACTAATTCCTAAGGTTTATAATATTAAGCCCTTGGGGTCATAATATTAATAATTCCTTGGGTTTATAATTTAATCTCTTGGATTTATTAATACCTTGAATTAAAAGTATTAAGTGATAGGGTTTATTAATCCTTTGAGTTTTTAATATTGATCCCTTGGGTTTATCAACCTCTTAGGTTTAAAATATTTATCGTTTATGTATATCTATCCCTTAGGTTTATCATATTTATCCCTTGGGTTTACTAATTCCTAGGGTTTATAATAGTAAACTCTTGGATTTAGTAGGCCCTTGGGTTTATAATATTAATAATTCCTTGGGTTTATAATTTAATCCCTTGGGTTTATTATATTTATAATCCCTTGAGTTTATAATATTGATCCCTTGGGTTTTTTGATCCCTAGGATTAAAATATGTATCCCTTATGTATATTTATCCTTTAGGTATATATTATTTATCCCTTAGGTTTATATTACTTATCCCTTGGGTATAATAATTCCTAGGGTTTATAATAGTAAACCATTCGGTTTATTAGTCTCTTGGGTTTATAATTTAATCACTTGGGCTTATAATATTAGTAATCCCTTGGGTTTGTTGATTTCTTAGGTTTATAATATTTATCCCTTGGTTTACTAAATCCTTGGGTTTATAATATTAAACACTTGGGTTTATTAGTCACTTGCGTTTATAAGATTAATAATTTCTTTGGTTTATAATTTAATCAAATTGTGACAAATATTTGTCATATTGAAAACAACAATGGCAGAATGTCCCATTGTGGCAAAGTTTACCTGAATATGAAAATGGATCATGGTCAACCATCTTTATTTTAGGGTTTGTAATATTTATCTTAGAGTTTACATATGTTGGGTTTATAATATTAATCCCTTCGGTTTAATATTATTCCCTTGGGTTTATATACCTTAGCGTTTAAAATATTGATTCCTAGGATTTATTAGCCCCTCACATTTTTAATACTGATCCCCTGGGTTTGTTGAACCCTTAGGTTTATAATATTTATCCCTTGGGTTTATAATATGTATCCCTTAGTTTTATAATATTTATCCCTTGCACTTACTAAATCCTTGGGTTTATAATATTAAACTCTTGTGTTTATTAGTCCCTTGAGTTTATAATATTAATAATTTCTTGGGCTTATAATTTTATCATTCGTGTTTATAATATTAATAATCAATTGGGTTTATTAATCCCCTGAGTTTTAAATATTGATCTCTTGGGTTTGTTGATCCCTTAGGTTTAAAATATTTATCCCTTAGGTATATTTATCCCTTGGATTTACTATTTCCTAGGGTTTATAATATTAAATCCTTGGATTTATTAGTCCCTTGTGTTTATAATATTAATAATTTATTGTGTTTACAATTTAATCACATTGCGATAAAGTTTTCTCAATATGAAAATCAACCATGGTGGAATGTCGCATTATAACAAAGGTTGTATCAATATGAAAATGGACCATGGTCAACCATGCTTATTTTAGGGTTTGTAATATTTATATTAGCATTTATATATGTCGGGTTTATAATATTAATGTCTTGGGTTTAATATTATTCCCTTGAGTTTATATACCTTGGCATTTAAACTATTGATTCCTAGGATTTATTAGTCACTTGCGTTTTAAATATTTATCCCGTGGGTTTGTTGTTACCTTATGTTTATAATATTTATCCCTTAGGTTTATAATATTTATACCTTTCATTTACTAAATACTTGGGTCTATAATATTAAACCCTTGGGTTTATTAGTCACTTGAGTTTATAATATTTTTTTTTGATCAAGTAAGAGTAAGACCTTTTAGTAAACTTAGTAAAATATACATAATTTATAGGGAGACACACCTGCTCTGCAAGAGTTCAACAGTCAGCCAGGCAGGCCAAACCAAACCAATCACCCAAAACTAAGAGAAACCTAAACCGGAAATCTGGGGATAACCGCCAAACAAAGATCAAAGTCTTCTGGCAGTGCTGCCGACAATCAAATGAACCAAGAAAACCTTGAAGGGCAAGTCCAAAACTGTTCATGGATCCACCAGAGGTCCCACTACAGGCCAAACTGAAAACTGACAAACGGACCCGACAAAAGTTAAAAGCATAACACTCTAAAAAATTTTCGGGTCCGACCAAAATGAACAAACAATCGCCAATGTTGATCGACTGATTAAGATCAAACGGTCATCGTGGATATCGGAAGGACGAGAAGCGCAATAATTAACCGCTTGATGAGGGCAGTTTTCTCTCTCCTCTTTCCGCAATGTGTCGCTCAAAGAGTGGAATTTGAGCCAAACATAGAAAAACTGGAAACAATTTAGACCCCACCCGATATACCGCTTGTGGTATTGGACCAATCCTTTCGCCACGTGTTGTCCCTTAATTCCTTCGAGTGGGAAGTACTTGAGCCAATCCCATTCACCTGGATTCTCTGTCAACCACCACCTAAACCAAGTGACGAGGGCTACCCCATTCTGTGTAGCTATCCGAGTCAAACCTTTCATCATTCAATCAATGGGAATCCGGACCTTGGAAAATAACCAGGTAAAATGCGGGTTAGACTGTGTGGAGTTCTCCAACCTTCCGCTGGTCTTTAGGGTCCCTTTGATCTAACCTGTTAGTCCATAGTTCCATATCCTAGGTAGCCTGACAGATATAGTCCTCCCGCAATTTACCTGGGGGAAGTGAATCCCAAGCATACCTAGAATCCCTGTCCCTATTTGTGACTCCTTCATTCGCTAAATGATCCGCTAACACATTAGCCATCCTTTCACATGAGCAAATCTGACAGTTTTAAGGGTTTGCAGGTGAGAATAGATGTGGTAAAAAAACTGCAACAACTTCCAGTGCTTCAAAAATTTATCTGGAGAGGTTCCATTGCTAATTTTCTTAGCTGCTCTAATAATTAATTATGAATCTGCTTCATTATAACATTGTGTGAACTTGAATCCACCAATATTTCCAATCATTGCTCTAATGCCATGAGCTCAGCCATGTTATTAGTGGCCTTCCCCAAGTGGCCATGGAAGATTTTCTGTATTTGTCCCTGCTCATCTCTTATGGCACCCCCAAAGCCCGCTAATCCTGGGTTGGCCTTAGCTGCTCCATCAATATTAACCTTTAAGAAACCATAAGTAGGAGGCTTCCAAAAGGTAGCACACTTGTTTATAAGGCTCACTGCCTTCATAATTCCCAGAGGATTGATAGACTGGCGACCCAAGTGAAGTAAAATTTTCTCATCATAGGGTAGGGGAGGATCTTTAGGAAGGGTCCTCAGTAAGCTTCTTACTATGTCTTTGAGCTGCCTTAGAATTTGCTCAATTATGTGTTGGGGCTTGTGTGTTTTGTTTTTGAACATTTTCTCGTTGCGTTCTTTCCACACATTCTAGATGACAAAACCTGGAACCCGAATCTAGGCTTTATTAACTATCTCATTCCCTGAGAAGTTCTTCCTCCAGTTCTTTAGAGTGTTGAATATGCTGAGACTATCCATATCAGTTTGTCTAAAAATAGTAGCCACCCAATCCCACACCTTTGAAGTGAAAGGACAGAGGTTGAGAAGGTGTTCAATCATCTCCTCATGAGTGCCACAAAGATGACACTTGGAAGGATCGGTGAAGCCTTTCTTGAGGATATTTTCCCAAGTTAAGATCTTCCATTGATGCACTAGCCAGATGAATAGCTTTATTTTCATCCAATGCGGACTTTGCCAAAGTTTCTTCCAAATCAGATCAGGATTCACAAAGTTAATTCCTGTGACTTCCTCTTTGGCCTCTTTGAGGTTAAAGTTTTCTTCAGTGTTCTTTCCCCATCTTAATTGATCCGTTGTGGAAGAAACAGGAATCTTTCTATCCTCTAACTCTTAGGTGAGGGCTTCTGACTTGGTTTTCAGCTGATTTTCATCACTGTATCCTATATCCTTCCACTCCCTCCATTTTTCATTATTCCTTCCCTGATCCTAGAAGTATTTTACCAGAACGATACCTTTGTTGTCTGTGTCCCTTTTGAGATCTGCAAATTCATCCCTATAAAGGTTGGGTTCCTCTTTCCAGTTGTCCTCCCAAAATCGAGCAAGATCCCTAGCTCAAATTTCCCAAAAACAATGGTGCTGAACAATGTTTTTATTATCCCAAGCAAGGTTCCAAATATGGGAGTCCCTGATTTTCCCTAACATTCTGATGTGATCCTTCTCCTGCCAATACTTGGCATATTTTTTGTTTCCAAAGCTTAGCCCAGGGGGCATTCGGTTCCTTAATCCATCTCCACGAAAGCTTGTCTCCCGAGACTTTGTTAAGAGTCTCAGGATCATGAAGCCCCAATCCACCATGGCTCTTGGGCTTGCAAAGCTTGTCCCAGGCTACTAAAGCCCATTTCTTTTTCTCTTCCCCTCTACCCCATAGAAATTCCCTTTGTATGCTTCTTATTTGCTGCTTAATACCTTGAGGAGCAGGAAGAGATGAAAACATAAAAATGGGAATGGCTTGCAAGACCGCCTATGTGAGCACAAGGTGTTCTGCTAGATTTAGTGATTTTCATGTCCATTTTATGACCTTATCTTGAATTTTATTTAAAATTGGTTCCCACACTTTCTTGCTTAGTGGTTTGTCAGTAAGAGGGATGCCAAGATATTTGGAAGGTAGCTGCTCTCTTTGGAATCCAAGAATTTTGGTAATATTAGTGTTAAAGAAAAAAAACTTTGGACTTGTTAAGGCTTACCTCAGTGCTTGCTGCCATAGCAAAGTCATTTAAGATGTTTTTGATTGCTCTGGCCTCCCTGACTATAGGTATGCCCTACAACATTATGTCATCGAAAAATTGTTAATGAGTGTTTGCCTTTCCATCCACGGTGAGTTTGATACCCTGAATTCTTCCTTCAACATTTGTCATTTTAATCGCTCTACCAAGCCCTTCCATCATGAGGATGAAGAGGAATGGTGAAAGTGGATCTCCTTGTCTGAGCCCTCTGGAGGGAGTGAAGGTCCTTGATGCAGCTCCATTAAGCAGTATGGAAAAGCTGGTTGAGGTAACTAATGCCATGACCCATCTTATCCAATTCTGATCAAAACCATAGGCTTTTAGAATTGCTTTTATGTAAGCCCAGCTCAATTTGTCATAGGATTTCGTGAGGTCCAACTAAATGATCATACCAGCTTGTTTGTTTCTTTTGAGAGAGTGTACCACCTCATGAGCTTGGATGATGTTGTTGGGGATTTATCTTCCATAGCCTATTTGCTCCTCCAATATGAAAGAGGGTAGATGTGGTTTGAGTCGATTGGCTATTACTTTGGAGATAATTTTATACACCACATTACATAAGGCTATGGGTTGAAAACCATTCGGAGTCATGGCATTTTCCTACTTTGCAATCAGAGCTATGAAGGATACATTCAGAGATTTTATAACCTTTTTGGATCTTCTTGAGTCTTCCACAACCTTGAGGATGTCATGTTTGACAGTTTCCCAACAGGCCTTGAAGAAGTCTACATTGAATCCATCTGGGTCTGCTGCTTTTCCACTCTGCATTTCATTAATCACTTCAATGACCTCCTCTTTCGATACTGGCCTATTGAGATTCTAGTGGTCCTACCTGGTAACTAGCTAAGGGATATACTAAGTGAAATGGTTAATGAACCTAGATCTATCTTTCAGAGGCTCCTTTGCAATATTGCAGAAGTGCTGAACAAGGACCGATTCCATATCATTGTGGGAAACAAGCTCAATGCCTTGAGAATATTTGATCTTTGTGATTCTGTTGTGTGCCTTGTGAGCTATAGTAGTTTTGTGGAAGAATTTTGTGTTTCTTTCTCCCTCTTTAATCCATTGTATCCTTGATTTCTGCCTCCATAAAATTTCTTCTTGTAAGCATCGATCCTCCCATTCTTCCTACAGAGAGTCAGTTAATTTTTGCTGCTCTTCAATGAAGCCATCTGTGATGTTGATCTGATTGATCTCTTAGAGCTTCAGTTCAGTTTCTCTTTTGGCTTTGAAGATATCTCCAAATTCATTTTTGTTCCAAAACTTTAAGACAGGATTTGATATGCTTGAGTTTCTGCTGGAGCATATACATTTTTGTGCCCTGAATATTGAATTCCTCTCTCCACCATTTATCAACGTTATTAGTGAAATTAGGGTGTGAGAGCTAGGCATTTTCAAACCTGAAAGGCCTGTTTCTCAGAGTGCCCATAAAGGTGGCTTCCAGCTATATAGGCCAATGATCTGATTCTCCAAAGGGAAAAATGGAGGCTGTCATGTCAGGTCCTGAGAGAAAGAGGTCCTCTAAAATCATGAACCTATCAAGTTTGGAAGCATAAAGTTCCCCTCCGCTTTTGTTGTTCCAAGTGAAGGTTCCATTAATTGTTTCAGTGTCCACAGCCTCATGTTTATGATGAAGTTCTGGAAGGCCATGAAGTCTCTGCCTAACTGTTTAGTGCCTCCTTTTTTTTTTTCTGAAAGAGATCATATCATATTGAAATCTCCTGCAATGATCCAGAGCAAAATGGGATGTCTCTCTCCTAGTTCCTCTAGGGAAGTGAGAAGCTTGAGTTTGTTTGCTTGTTTTTGAGGTCCATAAACATTTGTAATAATGTATATCTCCTTGTCCCCTACATGTTGACATATCAGGGAGACATAGTTCCTGGATGCTTCGGCATCCAGAATTCCCAATTTTTGTCGGTCCCACAAAGTGAGAATCCCCCCCCACCGAGTGATTTTCCTTAACCTCTAAATACTCATATTTGAATAACCACTTATTATGAATATCTCTTATCTTTTGCATCGAACATTTTTTCTCCTGAATAAAAACCATGTCTGGTTTTTCTTCTTCCATTATGTTACTAAGATTTCTTTGTTTCCTCCTATTCCCTATTCCTCTAATGTTCCACGTTGTGAACTTCATTAAGAAATGTTAGTAAAGGAATAGCTAGTAACATATTTCATATTACTCGAGCTGATAAATAGTCTTCCACATCCATTTAGTAATTCATTCTGTCTCTTTCTTCCTCTTTTCCTACCTGAGTTCTTTGGGGATTGTGCCTGAGGATTCTCCATCATCTTGGCCCCACTTGGCTCTTGGCTTTCACGATTTCTTTTGACTCGAGCTCACTTTGATTGTGACCTCCAGAGAAAGAGCTATTGTACTCTATCATAGTCCTCTTTTGGTAGGGAGTCCACCCCTATGTTTTTTCCTTGTTCCAGAAATTTTTCTAGATCCAGGTTTTCCCTATCCAGAATCTCTTGTAACTCATGGTCCTCTATTCCATCTTCACTTGGAGTCATCTCCTAGTCCCTACTGATCTCCATTAGGTTTCGTAGATTATCCTTTTGTGGGTTGTCTACTATGATATCCTCCATGCCAGATACCCTATCCTGTTCCTTTGTTGCATTCTCCATGTCATGGACTATCTCCTTGTTCCCCTCTTCTTCCTCTAGGATCTTGAAGTTGTTTTGTCTTGTATGTCTGTCCTCACTTTCCTTCTTGTGTGGACGCTTTCCCCCATTTCCTTTGCTCCCAACTCTGGTGAAACCCTCGTGATCTCTCTCCACAGTGGTTTTTTGGTGATCTTCCCTATTGATTATGGGGTAGTCTCTGTATATATGCCCATGTTCATGGCATTTGCAACGTCTAAATGGTATGTGCTCATAATCCACTATCTGCACCCATTCTTCATCATATACTTCTAAAATTATTGCTTCCAAAAGGGCTCCAGATAGATCCATTTCCACAGATATTCGGGCAAAGGAGGTATATCTTTTTTCAGAGTTGCCTCTGAGATCTTTAGAAAATGTTCCAGCTTGTTTCCTATGGTTTTCAAAGATTCCAGTAGCCAATAATCCAGAGGAAGGGAATATAGTCTGATCCAAACCAATACTGATGTGAATGTTTCACGTTCCGGGACAAAGTTCATCATCCATGGCCGCATGTAGAGTCATGTTGCAGCATAGAAATAGGGTCCCCCTTCAAACACTCTATCATTGTCTTCTAGGCTTGTGAACACTACTGTGAAAAAGCCCTTAGAACCCAGACATAAATGTATTTCTCCCTTTGGCTTCCAATGGCTCCTTATCCAAACATGTAATGCCCTCTCCATTGGCCATTACCCCATGAACTTGCATATGATTGCATGCTCCGTCATATCATCTCTATGAGCTTGTATCACTGGGTCGCTCAATATGACCCTTGGAATAATGCCTGACTTGGGGTTGCAAACTCCAGCGGTTTTCCTGGAGTCTGGTCTTTCACTACTGCCTCCATTCTCATTTTCTTTTCTTGTTTCCTGTTGATTCCCTTCCTAATCCTGATCTCCGCTTCTTCCAAATGTCCCATGACTTTGGGCTTCTTAGATTTTGTCCAGTGGCTTTTTGAAATGCTTCTTTCCCCTGTCCTAACTTCCTCCTGTGACTACTTGGTTGTAGGAGGGAGAAACACTCCCCCCTGCACTCCCCGCCATGGTACCCTGAATCCAAAACCTTGTCTTTAACTCCAACCCTAGCTTCTCCGCTCGTATCCTCTCCTAATTGTTGGTTTACATATCGGTACTTTCTGTGTTTTTACTAGTTGCATTATATCCAGTATTTCTGGTTCTAGTCCAACAAAAACCGCTTGAGTTTATAATGTTAATAATCACTTGGGTTTATTAATCTCTTGAGTTTTTAATATTGATCCCTTAGGTTTAAAATATTTATTCCTTATGTATATTTATATGTTAAGTTTATAATATTTACCACTTGGATTTATTAATCTCTTGAGTTTTTAATATTGATCCCTTAGGTTTAAAATATTTATTCCTTATGTATATTTATATGTTAAGTTTATAATATTTATCGCTTCGATTTACTAATTCCTTGGGTTTATAATCTTAAACACTTGGATTTATTAGTCCCTTGAGTTTAAAATATTAATAATTCTTTGGGTTTATAGTTTAATTCCTTGGGTTTATAATATTAATAATCCCTTAGGTTTATAATATTAATAATCCCTTGAGTGTTTTATGGTGATCCATTGAGTTTGTTGATCCCTTAGGATCAAATATTTATCCCCTATGTATATTGATTCCTTAGGTTTATAATATTTATCCCTTGGGTTTACTAATTACTAGGTTTTATAATATTAACCCCTTGGGTTTATAAGTCTCTTGGGTTTATGATATTAATAATTCCTTGGGATTATAAATATGTCCCTTGGTTTTATTAATACCTTGAGTTAAAGATATTAATTTCTAGGGTTTATTAATCCATTGAGTTTTTAATATTGATCCCTTGGATTTTTTGATCCCTTAGGTTTAAAATATTTATTCCTTATGTATATTTATGCATTAGTTTTATATACTATATATTCCTTAGGTTTATAATATGTATCCCTTTGGTTTACTAATTCCTAGGGTTTATAATATTAAACTATTGGGTGTATTAGTCCTTTGGGTTTATAATATTAATAATCCCTTGGTTTTTTAATAGTGGTCCCTTGGGTTTAAAATATTTACCCCTTAGGTTTATAATATATATCCCTTGGGTTTACTAATTCGCAGGGTTTATTAACCCCTTGAATTTTTTAATTCCTAGGGTTTATTAATATTAATTCCTATTAATATTTTTAATATTAATATTGAGTTTACAAATATTAATTTATAGCGTTTATTAATCCCTTAGTTTTTAATATTTATCCATTCGGTTTATTGATCCCTTAGGTTTAAAATATTTATCCCCTATGTATATTTATCCATTACGTTTATACTAGTTATCCTTTAGGTTTATAATAATTATCCCTTGGGTTTACTAATTATTAGGTTTTATAATATTAATAAATTCTTGGGTTTATAATTTAATCCCTTGTGTTTATAATATTAATAATCCCTTGGGTTTATCAATCCATTGAATTTTTAATATTGATCACTTGGATTTGTTGATCCCTTAGGTTTATAATATTTATCCCTTGGGTTTACTGATTCTTACTGTTTATAATATTTAACGCTCGAGTTTAATAGTCCTTTGGGTTTATAATATTAATAGTTATTTGGATTTATAATTTAAACCCTTGGGCTTATCAATCTCTTGAGTCAAAAATATTAATTCCTAGGGTTTATTAGTCTCTTGGGTTTATAATATTAATAATCCCTTTTAACAATCCCTTGAATTAAAAATATTAATTGCTATTGTTTATTCATCCATTGGGTTTTTAATATGCATCGCTTTGTTGATCTTTTATTTTTAAATCGTTGGGTTTATTAGTCCATTCAATTTATAATGTTAATAATTTCTTCGCTTTATCATTTAATCCATTGGTTTTATAATATTAACAATTCCTTTGGTTTATAATTTAATCTTTGATTTATAATATTAATAATCCATAGGGTTTATAATGTAATCCCTTGGATTTATAATATTGGTAATCTGTCCGTTTTATACTTTAATTTCTTGAGTTTATAATATTAATACGCTCTCGGGAGTTAAAAATATTAATGCCTAGGTTTTATTAATCCCTTGAGTTTTTAATATTGATCCCTTTGGTTTGTTGATCCCTTAGGTTTAAACCTTTTGGTTTATTAGTCCCTTGTGTTTATAATATTAAACACATTAGTTTATTATTCCCTTGGGTTTATAATTTAAGCCCTTGGGTTTATAATATTGATAATCCCATGGGTTTATTAATCTCTTGAGTTAAAAATATTAATTCGTAGGGTTTATTAATCAGTTGGGTTTTTAATATGGATCCCTTCAGTCTGTTGATCCATTAGGTTTATAATATGTATCCCTTCAGTTTACTAATCCGTTGGGTATATAATATCAATAATCTCATGAGTTTGTTAATCCCTTGGGTTTAAAATGTTAATTCCTACAGTTTATTAATCCTATGTGCTTTTAATATTGATTCCTTGGGTTCATTGATCATTTATGTTTATAATATCTATTGCTCCTGTTTACTAATTGATTGGGTTTATAATATTAAACTCTTGGGTTTATTAGCCACTTCAATTTATAATTATTTAAAATCACATGCCCTTATTCATCCCTTGAGTTTAATTAATTGCTAGGGTTTATTAATCCATTTTGTTTTTAATATTGTTCCCCTGGGTTTGTTGATACCCTATATTTATAATTGTATTCTCTTGTGTTTACTAATTCCTTGGGTGTATAATATTAAACGGTTGGCTTTATTGGTGCGTTGGGTTTAAAATATTAATAATTCCTTGGGTTTATAATTTAATCCCTTTGGTTTATTAATATTTTGTTTTATTTTATAATGATGATGATGATGGTTGTTAATGTCCACTGAGACGTTAATATTAGTCTATTGGATAATAGTTAATTATGATATATATATATATATTATTTATAGTTAATAGTTAAATATATATTATTAATAGTAAGTAAATGTTATTATTATGTTATATGTGGATTATATTATCGTTTTAAATATAACTATTAATATATTAGTAAAATTTTATGTAATAACTCATATTATATTAATATAAAAAATAACTTTAATATAACGAGTATAATTATATAAATATAAAATAATATGGCTATTATTGTTTATATAGTGAGAAATAGCTAGTTTCTAATAAAATACACTTGTGTATATCAACCACATTGGTAACTGTGGTTGTGCTAGTTTTTAAGTGATAATTCAACTTATGCTAACTTCAACATACAAGCACATACTAAATTTAACCTTTCCAAATACAATACTCAACTCGAATTAACAGTCACTTCACTCAGCTCAACTTACACTTTAAATATAAACTTTTCTACATGCAAAAATAATTTGCTATTTTTAACAATTACCACAAAACAAGTTTGATTTTTGCTCAAAGCCTACATCTTTAGTTAGTATTACAACAACAACAAAAAAAAAAAAAGAAGAAAAAGTTAGCGCAACCAAACCAGGTTCGCTTCTCAAGCGAGCCTAGGCTTTCAGCTTCTGCCTTTTAACTAACCATTTACCACAGCAAAGTAATAATTTGAAAAATTGGTGCCGAGGACCGTCTAAACCCTCAAGCAATTTTTTTAAAAACTAAGAATACCACCCAAATATTCTACTTTGTTGTAATGGATCTGGGGCCTCGAGTGATTTTGAAATATGTTCTCCCACTAAGTTGGTCGACTCCCATAAAATCCTTATCCCGAGCCTGAAGATAGAGTTCATGAAACTAACAGTTAGACTGACTGACTCTAAGAGGGCCCAAAGCGAGACTCCCTCCACATATATATGTTTACTATGTAGGCTTCATAAAGCAACTAGTCATCCATTCATAGATTCTTCCACCTCACCAACCATGATATTAGGAGTGTTGGGCCTTCTTGTTCTACAACTCTATCAAGGGTTCCTCCCATGATTGTACAACCAATCCTCCTTATCCTTCGTCTCTCTCTAGACGACATTTTCAAACAATTCATTCGCCCCATCATGGTGATTGATGATTTGGTTGAGGAGCCTTCTTCTCTGCCCCCTATGTCAGCTTCAACTTCTAGCTCTTGCATGCCTTGACATGATCTTGTTATGTCTATGCATTGGAACTCATGGGTTTTCTCCTTCTTCTAGCTATTTACTTAATTGGTATTGTGTAACAGATTCTAAATAATTTCGTGTTTTTATAACACAATCTAACCATCGTATAAGTTATTATGCTGTATAGGATGTGGTTGGATTAGCAACAGATGGTAGGAAAATTTTGGCGTGGGCTAAATCAGAAGCAACTAATTAGGAAAGTATGAATTTCTAGTTTATTAGAGTTAGATTTATTTAATCGTCTTCTTTTGCAGTTTGTCAGTTGTTTCTTTGAGTTGCAATAAAAAAAATTAGCAACCATGATCATACATTTTTTGTTTTTTGGTAAATTAAATTGGTCAAACTGCAATACAATTTTTACAAAATAATCTTAGTGCCTACTAGAATCTTGGATATAATTTAGCTGAGTTATTTCTCTTCACCTGTAAACATATGAAGAATTCTCCTATTAGAGTACACTGAACAATCATGTGAAATATATCTAAATATTCTTAGTTTTGACTAGCTTAACAATTGGCTAAATGATGTACAGAGAGAGGAAACACCAATAGGTCTCCTTGTGTATCATTCCACTTTTTGCTCCTTCTCTACACTTAGTCCTAAATTTGATAGGTTCTCATCTAACTTCTTTAATAGATTGGATTTGAAATTGGATGCTACTGATATCTTTATGAAGTTGTTACCGATAGCTAAGCTTCAAGGAACTACAATTATGCGGGGTCCACAGAAGTAATTTCACCTGGACACAACTTTTTGGAAACTTGACCGATGTAAAAATGGGTTTCGCTTCCTTGATCACTCCCAATATTAGAGGAGTGCTCTTTCATCCCTTGCTTGCTCTCAGATGGCACGTTCCCTCCTCTTCATCAATCCACGTTCCCTCCTCTTCATCAATCCAAGCATATTGTTCGTTCTCCAGGTTAGAGGAAATGTAGATTCCAAATAAAGCATAAGTAGGTGTTGCATCAAGATTGGACTGTAACTTCTTCGTTCATGACTTATTAGGTAGAAACCTGTATGGGTGGATGGGAAATAACCATTTTCACTTTCTTGTCATGTCTTCGAAGTTTTCCTTAGATTGATTATGCGGTGAACTAGGCAAAGAAAATAATTTTTTTGTTGACGTGGGGGTCTTCATCTCTAATTTATCCTATCAAATGAATTTTGTGTACCACCTCTTGCACATATCCTTATCCATGCTTCTAATGGAACTTGCAGAAGAAGTCCTTGTACCGAATTAATGAGGGCTTATCATTATCACTGTTTTATTTGGTGGTCTTATGTACAAAATGTGTTGATAAATTTAGTATAGTACATTATTCTTGTACATAATATGCCATTTTATCCTAGTTAATCCCAAATACCTGTCAAATCCACTCGGGTGAGACGAATTCAAGCATTAGAAAAGATACCCAATTCAAATAGAGTTTTATGCTGTGACTTAAGGCTTATACGACTCTGCAGAATGCTCTTTGAGTTTTATGTATTTTTTCACAGTTGGGTAGTTCAATATTAACATTAATTTGAGCGTTTTATACTATAGTCTCTCTCTACGCAATGCCTGTATCTCGCGGGGAGAGTTTTGGTTCCTAGTCTGCTCAGCTAACGAATATCAATTATTTTAAACGATCTCCACAACAACCTGAGTTTGAATCACCAACTAGTGCAAAACAATTAGAGATGATGCAGATAACTAACATGTGGAGAAACAATAGACCTACCACTGAAAAGTTCAATGGGTTGGACAAATATGCGGAGGTACATGCCTCAATAATACAATACATTACTGATATGATTTTGTTGGTGTTTTCGCTGAATTATATGATCTGTTTGCAAAGTTATGACAACTGAAACGATGTCGGTGAGCAAGATGACACAACTTGGTAGCAGATTTTAAGCTTCTGAATCTATATGCCTATCTTCTCTTTCCACTTTGTGTTGAAAGCATGAGGTGAATCACAGAGTTCATTTGTCTAGTTTTAAGATTGAAGGCACTAACTCTTAAATGAAATACTTGAAGATTTATGTGAAACTGTCAATGCCTTCTCTCTGAAATACAGTAGAAAAGAGTCAAGGAGTGTTGTAAACATATACATATTTCATGCACTACCGAGATGAATCATAAAACATCAGATCAATTGCTTAAGAAGTTGACATCAAAAGGTGGAAAATAGGTGCATTCCTTGGTTTCTTCTTTAAGAAATGCACCCATCAGATAAAGTCTTGAGATAGAATGTCCACAAAGGTCGCAGGTTTGAAACTTGCTTAGGCCGAGGTGTTTTATTTAATACATTTATAACTGGTTTGCATTCATCTGGTGGAGTAGATCTGGTAAAAAGGTCATGTTTATTTTAGTTCTAGATTTGTTAGAAAGGTTGCAGGTTCCAGACCTCCATAGAACAAGGTGTTTTATTTGGCATTCACTTATATTTGATTTTCCTATATCGGATGGAATAGATTTGTTAAATTGATTTTCTTTCGTCACATATAATTGTTTTCTTAATGCTAATAACATGAATGTAATCAAATAGAATATATTTGTTGAATTTATTTCTTCAGACGGATTTTTTTCCTTAATTCTAATAACATGAATGTCGTAGGTTTGAGACCAGCCTAGGACGTGACATTTCATTTGAAATTTAGTTGTAATTGGTTTTCCTTCCTTGAATGTAACTTTGTTAATGCTAGTAACGTAAAGGTTGTAGGTTCAAAACATGCATAACATTTGAAACAAATTATAATTAGTTTTCAATGTATTTGTTTTGTTAAATTCAACTAATTGAAATAGGGCATTGAGAACTTGTCTTTGCCAAAGTTTTTAATGGCGCATATTTATAACTAGTCTTATACCTAGAAAAGGTTTTTAATGGCATATTCTTATAACCAGACTGTAAAAGATACTTATAACCAGTCTTAAGTCTTAGATATAAGGATTCTAAACCCCACAAGGACTACCGTTTCCTATAGCTCTTGTTAGTTTATGCATAACATAAAGATATGAGAAATAACTGAAAAGAAAACTACTAATTTAGAAATATTTACCTACTTATTTTATATATAGAATGTTTGATAAATTTTTATTATTATTATTTTTAGATATAAAGAAAAAAATTATAAAAGTGCAAATTTACATTTAAATATTTAGATTATAAGTTTGAATTATTTTATTATTAATTTATTTACATATTTTTACAATAATAAGAAAATTATCTAAACGAAAAATAAAATGTTATTTAAATTCAAAATATGGAAGAGAGGAACAACTTCCCATGAGCAAGAATGGTTTAAAGAGATTTTTTTTCTCTATTTGTAACTAATTCAATCTTGATGTATGTGGCCATTTTAGGTGTGTAATGCTGGTGGCTCCAACTAAGCCCACATCTCCTTGGTGCATGTAGACAACATCTCATGTCCCATGTCCTTGGTGTATGAAGACAACATCTCATGTACCAAACATAGGGGAAGAGTGACAACATGTCATGTCCCATCTCCCTGGTGTATGAAGACAACATCTCATGTCCCAAACATAGGGGAAGAGCGATTAGTCAAAATGGGATTGGACAAGCATTCAAAAACTAGATGACATTGCTATTATAAAGTATATGATGAGGATTTATTAGGGAAATTGGTATTGAGTGATTTTTTATATGTTAAGTTTTTTTATTAAAATATATATTGATAGGGGATATATATTGGAATTGGATAGGAAGTTACAAATTGAAAAATAGAGATATATCAATCATTTTCTTCCTTTCTAATTCATATTGTTCAATGTTAAATTTCTAGGGGAATTAATATAATTTCAAGAATTTAACTATTATGTCAAGCCTCGACCCTTTTTGGTTCCAAATCATCTAAAACCATTAGGCATAATGATGTCATATTAAATCTAGCCACTAGAGGGTGCCTTGACATTGTGGATGAAGGATATTAGAAATGTTAGTAGTGCAACTATTCACTATTTATGTAATACATCACACCTTTCCTCGATGGAAAAAACTAGGAAAAACACTTGAAACACCATCCGATGGAAAAAACTAGGAATAACACTTGAAAGGCTAGCATGGTCACCATCAATGTCAAATGATTAATATGGGTATCATTGTCAAGTTCCCAGTTCACAATATGAATAATATTTATCTACTATAAGAATTCAAAATCATTATCTTGGTAGTTTTCTTGAACAATCAAATATTTATTTAATGAATATACCGTGTTCTTCTCATTGCAGAGACGCCGAGTCAAAATTTAGATGGTTGCACCAGTTAGTATAATTAAGAAAATAAATTTTACAAATATTTTGGGATGAAATCTCATTCTTATCCTCTAAATCTAGCATTGAATCTGAAGAAAATTTCCTACCTTTAGAATGAGAAAAGCATGAATAAAAGAAACTTATTTCAAATTTGTTTTTACTAAATACTAAGTGTGTTAGAAACCAGGACAATAGTGAGAGGGGGGTTGAATCAGTATTCTAAGAATTTCACCAATTAAAAAAAATTATTTTACTTGCGTTAGATCACTAGGACACCATAGAGAATTTTTAGAAAATAAATAATCATGACAAGAAATAACCTCAACAATTCAAATGGAACACAAAGAACAAATAAATTCTTCAAGACTACTCTTTTATTACTTCTCGAGGCAAGCTACAACGTGTTGTTACAATTCTTTGGCTACAACCAACAGGAATGCTACAACTCCTTGATTTATTAGCTACAACTGAATGGAGCTACAACCCCAAATATTTTTCCAACACCCACTCGAAGTAGAACCAACTCATGTTTTTTCAAGCTACAACTTGCTTGACACTCACGAGTTCATTTTTCATCCATTTTCATACTAGAAACAATGATTGTCAATTCTGCCTTCAATATTAAACAATTTCTTCCATCAACAACATATTTAGCAATAGCTGATTATTGAGAAAACACCAAGCTCTATACACCAACAACATAAACCCTAATTATCAATGCATTCTATGGATCTCTGAAGCACCTTTTGGATACCAACATTGGTCTCTGTTTCACCCTTGATGCACACCACCATCATGCATCTTGTTGCACCAAAAAATCTCACACACATTCTGAAACACTCTGATGCTCTTTCACACTCTACTGCACTCATCCACACTCTGCTACTCGAATTCTGATTTTAAAAAAAATTGGATGATATTTTTGGCTTCAACCTTTGGTTAACTTGTTCATTGATCTGATGCATGGTTTTCTTATTTCTGCCTTTGTTCTATTCACAAATTGCCTCTAAACTTGCTCTCTAAGTCTTCTTTTTCTCTACACCTATTACTTCAAGAATTTTAGAGTTAAATTGTTGTTTTCCTCAATTCTATTAAGTTACAGGTTCTAGCGAGGCTTTCCTAAATTTAGTGAACCTCCGGTTTTCCCAGAATTTCCAAATATGCCTCTTCACTAATTTCCTACTACCGTAACTCCAAATGTTATTTTCAGTTCCAAATCGAGCTGCCAAGCTACTTTTATTTTTGGCTTAACTTCCAAACTTCAAGTGTTTCTGAACTAAAGCTATCAACTCAATTGTCCATTCAAGTGTATTGCATCATCTCTTATTCCAAAAATAGTTGTTGATTCATTCATGACAAATCCCAAAGGCTTTGTTGACAATCATTACTACCAAAATAGATGCCAACTCATCCATTATGCCTAACAACTTTTCTATAGGCTCAAAGGTCTTCATGACCCTTTTAAATTTCTATAAGAAATTGCTACCAAAACTAATGAATTTGGCCTTTAGCCCCTTTTGATTTGGCACTAGTTAATTTTCACCATAGGACTGATACTTGTGACTGCTCGCTAAACCTTTAGGTGCTAAGCCTATTTAAAGCCTTACGTGGGCCTACTTATTTTTGTTAACTATTCCATGCCCTCATCCTTATTTCTTCACAAAATGATCAACCACCTGAGCCCCTCTTCCTAATGCTTTTGGAAATTCTAATTCAAAATACGTTACGGGTTCATGGGCTTCTAGACATGGCACACCTTGCTTCCATTATGTGGTGTTCATATATATTCTCTCTCTAGAGAGTAGAGCGTGGGTTCCCTGGTGCCCAACACTTTTTGGAAATTTCAATTCTTAAAATATTACGGGATTATGTGATTCCAGACCTTTTGGGCACTGAGATTTTCGACCCTGCTCTGCCACCCTAATATTCCTTATGAGGTTCTATAGTTTTGGGCTTCTAGGCCTACTTTCGCTACCTTGGCTCAATGTTGTTATCAGCTTCCAAGTTTCGAAGCTTCTAGGCTTCCAACCTTTTGGGCTTTCCATCTCTAGGATTCCTATGATCCTGTAACTTAACCCTTTGGGATTCTAACCTTCCGAGGTTTTGTGTCTTCCTCAGTTCTTGGATTTTTAATTTTGTAGGCCCAACATTGACTACCTTTATATTTTTATCCAAGAGTCAATTTTTAGACTTCTTTATACCGTTGGAAAGATATTTCATAGCACTTTCTAGTTGAGTGGGTTTGATTTTGTCTTTGAGCTCATCTTCTACCTGAAAAATAATGGCGTCAAGCTCTCTGCTATTCTTTGCACCTTGAACTTCTTCTTATTCCTGGAACTTACTCTTCTGAGACATCCCTTTAACACCTAAGTCACCTGTTTCCACCTGTTGGAAACATATTTCTAACCATTTTCTCATTGGAAACCATATTTTCATCAACGAATATCCTGTTGACATCAATGAAAACATATTTCTAACATTCTGCCCCTTTGGCATTGATGGAAACACCAAGATCAAGCGAAACAACTTTTAGGAGATATGATTGTCTCTTTTGAGTGTTTCTCCCCTTGAGATGTACTTCACTTATTATTTGCTTCTTCTTTTATTGGTTCTCATGTTTCTCCTTAAGCCATGGATGGATCACTGACACTTCTCTTTGTACTCCTTTATTTCAACATTATTATCTCTCCCATTATTTTTTTGTTTGAAAATCATTATCACTCCCCCTTTGACATCAATGGAAAAGACAGCGACATCCTCCCCCTGTCACCTTGCTCATCCTGAAAACAATAATTCTCTGTCACATGGATCTTGTGGATCTAGTAGCTTCACCATGATATGATGAAAATACAACAATTTCCTTTCTTCCTCTTAAAGGAAGAGTTAGTGTAGGGAGGCAAGAAGAACAATGCCCAATCTTTGCCTCAAATACTCAAATTGTTCTGTAAGGAGTGGCTTGGTAAAATATTAGCTACTTGTTCTTTTGTAGGAACATACTACAACTTCAAAAACTTGATTTTCAACTTTCTCTCTCAAGAAGTGATACTTGATTGGAATATGCTTTGTCTTGGAGTGAAAAACTGGATTCTTCGACATGCTTATTTCACTTGTGTTGTCACAAATACTGGGAACTTGTTGATCATAAAGCAGTTGTGCATCCTACAAGTTTTTCTTCATCAACAAAAGTTGAGTGAAGCAAGAAGCTACTGCAATATATTCTACTTCAGTTGTAGATAAGGAAATGGAAGCTTGCTTCTTACTCAATCATGAGACTAGACATTCTCCAAGAAAGAAAGCACCACCACTTGTGCTTTTTCAATCATCTACATCTCATGCCCAATTACGATCAGTATAAATAGTTAATGAAAATTATTTACCTCTGAGGTACCACAAACAATAGTTCATTGTTGATCTGAGATATCTAAGAATGCTCTTGGCTGCTAATAGATGGCTTTGTATGGGAGCTACTTGAAATCTTCCAACTATAGCAATGACTTGCATAATATTTGGTGTTGTAGCTTTCAAATACTAGAGGCTCCCAATGATGGATCTATGTAATGTTTATTCCACTATGGGAGATTCATGCATATTTCTAAGCTTACAACTTGTCACCATTGGAGTGCTCAATAAAGAGCATTCTTCCATGCCAAATTTCTTCAACACTTCTTTGAGATACTTTCTTTGAGAGATAAAAAATTCTTTCAATGTCTAAGCAATATGGAATCCAAGGAAATAGGTAAGCCCTACAAGCATGGAAATATCAAACTCAACCTTCATATCAGCTGCAAATTCATTGGTGCACGAATATGAATCTCATGAAAGGATGATATCATCAAAATATACAACCACCACAATGAGTTTGTTTTCTTTTACTTTGACATATAAGGCGTTGTCAGTTGGACCTCTTTTGAATCCAGACTTGAGCAGGTAGTTGTCTAGTTTGGAATACCTAGCTCTAAGGGCTTGCTTAAGACCATACAAATCCTTCTCAAGTCTACAAACATAATTTGGTTTCTCTGTCAGCTAAAATCCTTCTCCTTGTCTTATGTAGACTTCCTCTTGTAGCTCTCCATTGAGAAAAGAAGATTTGACATCCATTTGATAGATTTTGAATTTATTAAAGCAAGAAAATATCAAAAAAATTCTTATTACTTCTAATATGGCAACAAGAGAAAAAGTTTCATCAAAATCCAAGCCTTCTATTTGAGATAGCCTTTGCATACCAACCTAGCCTTTTTTTTTAGCACTTCCCCATAGTCATTCTATTTATTTATGAAAAACCCACATTTTTCCAATGACATTCTTGTTAGTAGGCCTTGGAACAAGTTCCCAAGTCTGATTTTTCTCTATTTGATCCAATTCTTCATTAATTTCCTTTCATCAATGTTGATCTTGATTGTCTTTTACAACAGCCTTTAGTTCCTCATTGGACAATAGAGCAACATGTGCCTGTGTGAGAGAATCTAGCAGCTTCCTTCTTGTTTGCACTCCAAAATTTAATTCGCAAATCATCTCTGAGTCGGGTGTTGTTTTTGTACACACCTTGGAGGATCCTTAGCTTGAGTAATAGAGAGTTCTTCATCTCTTTCGTTAGTATTTTCCTCACCATGCTCCTCACTAATGGCCACTAGCTCATTAGTGCTGGTTTTTGCAGGTTGTTTCTCTTCTTTATCAACATGCTCATCCAACTATACATCGATACAATTGATGATCCTATTGGGGTATTTATTGTATCGCTTGTATGCTTTTCTGTTATGAGAATAACCTGGAAAAATTCCTTCATCTCCTCTTGCATCGAACTTACCTAGTTTTTCATCAATTCTCTTGAAGTGGAATCTTCTACTAAAAACTCTAAAGTGTTCGACTATTGCAAGTCTGCCATAAAACATCTCATAGTGAGTTTTTCGATTATTCGATCTAAAATTAGCTTTGTTTAGTATAACTACTGATGTATGAATAACTTCTACCAAAAATATATGTTGAACATTCTTCTCATTCATCATTGATCTGGCTAATTGTTGCACTGATCTATTTTCTCTTTTTGCTACACCATTTTGCTGGGGAGTCTCTTCTACTGTAAACTTCCTTTTGATGCCTTCTTTTTACAAAATTCATTGAATTCTTTTGAAGTGAACTCACCTCCATTGTAAGACCTTATGCTTTTGATTTTGCAACTAGTTTCATTCTTAGGCAATGCTTTGAACTCTTTAAATTTGTCGAAAGATTCAGATTTCTCTCTGAGGAAGGTAACCCATATAATTTTGCCAAAATCATCAATTATTAGCATAAAGAATAATTTACTTGTGGGTGACTGCATTCTCAATGTCCACACAAATCCATGTGTACCAACTACATTGGTTTCGGTGATGATTTCTCCTTCACCATGAATGGAACTCGAGCTTGCTTTACTAGTTGACAAGATTTATTGATTATATCCTCTAGTTTTGAAAGTCTGGGCAAATCCTTGGCAATTTTCTTCTTTCTTAGCTTGACTATCTAATCAAATTTAAGATAATCGAGTTTAGGCTTCTGTGATCCATATCAAGTTAGAGAAAGATTTCGGCGAAAATCACATGGAATCTCATTTGTCGACGCGTTTCGAACCAACCAGTGTGGTTCATCGTCAGGACAAGTTGAAGAAACAGATCCAGCTTAGCATGTTAAATAGACCGAGCAGAGCCTCCAACGGCTAGTTTGACCAGCCGTAAATATTGACCAATGGACCGGGATCAAAACATTTCCAATAAAAAAGGAGATAAGTTATATAGGAGACCAATAAATCATTTAAATTAGTGATAATAGTTTATTAATAAATATTTAAAAATTATAGGTTAAATATTTTTAAAAGGAAAATTAAATGCAGAGGACCGCTTCTAAAAAATAACTAAATGAATAAAATAATAATAATAAATAAATAATAATAAAAATCATAAAAATAAATAACCATAAAATAAAAATAACTAAATGAATAAAATAAAATAAAAATATAAAATAAATTAAAAATAAATAAATAAATAAATAAAAATAAAATAAATAAAAATAAAAATAAAATAAAACGATAAAATAAAATGTGAATACGAGTCAAATGGGAATAAAAATAACTAAATGAATAAAATAATAATAAAAATAATAAATAAATAAAAACAATAACAAAATAAATAACAATAAAATAAATAAATAACTGAATGAATAAAAATAAAAATGAATAAATTAAATGTGAATACGAGCTAAATGGGAGTAAAAATAACTAAATGAATAAAAATAAAATAAAAATAATAAATAAATAAATAATAATAAAAATAATAACAAAATAAATAACAATGAAATAAATGAATAAATGAATAAAATAAATACAAATAAAATAAAAATAAAAATAAAATAAATAAATAAATAAATAAAAATAAAAATAAAAATAAATAAATAAATAAAAATAAAATGAAAATAGATAAAATAATAAAAAAATAAAAATAATAATAAAAAGATAAAATAAAATGTGAATACGAGTAAAATGGGAATAAAAATAACTAAATGAATAAAAATAAAATAAAAATAATAAATAAATAAATAATAATAAAAATCAATGAAATAAATAAATAAATGAATAAAATAAATAAAAATAAAATAAAAATAAAGATAAATAAATAAATAAAAATAAAATAAATAAGAATAAAAATAAAAATAAATAAATAAATAAAAATAAAATAAAAATAGATAAAATAATAAATAAATAAAAATAATAATAAAATAAATAACAATAAATAACTAAATAAAAATAATAAAGGAAAATTTGCTAATTCAGGGAAGCGCTTGAAATCGAAAAGAGACCAAGCAATCTCAATCCACATTTGCTAAGGTTTCGCATTTCCATCATCGAAAATTCAGGGAAGCGCTTGAAATCGAAAAGAGACCAAGCAATCTCAATAGAGAGGATGGTTGGAAAGTCAGTAGGTGTTGTGTCCCAGCCCTCTCTTCCTAGTCGTTTTGTCGTCCTCTTTGGTTTTTTGGTGTTCTTTTATCTTTATTTTCACTTATTTATTTATTTTATTTATGTAGCGTGTATTTAGCAACCTATTTCCTCTGATGCCGTTTTTCCATTATTTTATTGATTATTTTATTTAAAGGCCTCTGTATAACTAATTTCCTTTCAAATTCTTTACTGCTTATATTTTAACTTATTTCCGATCTATCTTATTATCCTTTGATTTTCTTTATTACCTTTATTAACACACAATTTTTTATAATATTTTTAAATAAAATTAATTTTATACATTACTCTATACATCTAAATTTTCCTTTATTATTTTTATTTAGTTATTTATTGTTATTTATTTTATTATTATTTTTATTTATTTATTATTTTATCTATTTTTATTTTATTTTTATTTATTTATTTATCTTTATTTTTATTTATTTATTTATCTTTATTTTTATTCTTATTTATTTTATTTTTATTTATTTATTTATTTATCTTTATTTTTATTTTACTTGTATTTATTTTATTCATTTATTTATTTATTTCATTGATTCTTATTATTATTTATTTATTTATTATTTTTATTTTATTTTTATTCATTTAGTTATTTTTATTCCCATTTTACTCGTATTCACATTTTATTTTATCTTTTTATTATTATTTTTATTTATTTATTATTTTATCTATTTTCATTTTATTTTTATTTATTTATTTATTTTTATTTTATTTTTATTTATTTATTTTATTTTTATTTTTATTTTATTTGTATTTATTTTATTCATTTATTCATTTATTTCATTGTTATTTATTTTGTTATTATTTTTATTATTATTTATTTATTTATTATTTTTATTTTATTTTTATTCATTTAGTTATTTTTACTCCCATTTAGCTCGTATTCACATTTAATTTATTCATTTTTATTTTATTCATTCAGTTATTTATTTATTTTATTGTTATTTATTTTGTTATTGTTTTTATTTATTTATTATTTTTATTATTATTTTATTCATTTAGTTTTTTTTATTCCCATTTGACTCATATTCACATTTTATTTTATCGTTTTATTTTATTTTTATTTTTATTTATTCTATTTCTTATTTATTTATTTTTAATTTATTTTATATTTTTATTTTTATTTTATTCATTTAGTTATTTTTATTTTATGGTTATTTATTTTTATTATTATTTATTTATTATTATTATTTTATTCATTTAGTTATTTTTTAGAAGCGGTCCTCTGCATCTAATTTTCCTTTTAAAAATATTTAACCTATAATTTTTAAATATTTATTAATAAACTATTATCACTAATTTAAATGATTTATTGGTCTCCTATATAACTTATCTCCTTTTTTATTGGAAATGTTTTGATCCCGGTCCATTGGTCAATATTTATGGCTGGTCAAACTAGCCGTTGGAGGCTCTGCTCGGTCTATTTAACATGCTAAGCTGGATCTGTTTCTTCAACTTGTCCTGACGATGAACCACACTGGTTGGTTCGAAATGCGTCGACAAATGAGATTCCATGTGATTTTCGCCGAAATCTTTCTCTAACAAATTTAAGATGTCCAAGCCTTCTGTACCATAACCAAATCTCATATATATTTAATAAGGAACACCTTTCTATCTTCTCTGTAAGCACATAGACATTATTGTCTATTCTCACAACTTCAAAAGCTATCTCACCTGTACCTGTAGACTTGTTTTGACATTTGGCTTTAAAAATGACATCATCAAGGAAAATTTTAGGGGCTAATATTCACAAGTGGGCTAATTTTCGATGGTTTTTGCAAAAAAAGATTCTCTAATTTCCATTTTTTTCTAAAAATGATTTTCCCAAATTTAATAGTATAAAAGTATTTTACCTTAAATATTTCCAAAATTATATAGATACTACATAAAAAATCGTTATAAATTTGAATATTTTTACAAATATATAACGAAATACTTTATAGTTTTCATATTAGGGACCAGTAAGATTCGCCATGCTTTCTACACTTTAAGATAAATTTCCATACTTAAAATTTTCCCTCCACATCATAGCCTTGAGGACACATCTTAGATACACTTACCAGTTTATGCTTCAACCCATCAACATTTAAAATATTTTTGGCTTTATGTTTTCCATTTGATAGACTAACCACTCCTTTTGCAATTATTTTTAGAGGAGAATTATTGCCAAAAGTCAAATTACCTTTGTCAACTATTTTCCATGTCAAAACTTACTTCTATATCCTATCATGTTCCTAGAACATCCAATATCCACATACCAATGGATCCCACCATTCTGAGCATAAAAAGAAAGATCACATTACTCTCATTTGCAAGATTTTGTTCAATTTGCTTGATTACTCGCTTTGTCCTCTTTTCTTTAAGTCTACAATTGATTGATGTATGCCTAAAATTTTGACATTTAAAACATCATACCTAATAACTCATGGGAGAAAAAGAGTTATTGTACCTCGATCTATTTTTCCTCTGTTGAAGTCTTCTCTCAGATCTGAGCTACTCATACAATATATTGACTCTGTGATTTTCTTCTTTATGGCCATAGTTAGTGCATGTGAAAAAATACCCTTGGAACATATAATTATACTTCGGTTATCTTCTACACTGGACTAAATTTTGGGCACTTCGATTTGCTTGGCCAATGTTCTTCTTTTCTTGCTTCTGATTTTTATGTATCTGATCTTTGGGTTGTGTGTCTCTGTTTTTTTGTTTCACTGGCCCTTATTTAGCTACTGGAATAAAGGTAATTTTTTTATTTCATTTTAACCTAGTTGTTCTTCCGAACTCGGCTTCAAAGCTAAGGCCGCTACAATCTTTAGAGACATGTAGAGCCTCCAATATCTCATTTAAATCCTCAGTTCCTTTACTAAATTTCTGATTAAAACTAAGTTGTGTTTTGGCCTTCCCCAACTCCGTTTTGAATAAGATGAATTCTCCTTCTAGCTTCTCACATGTTTGAACCTTTTCATTTAGCTATTGGTTCAAGGATCCTTGAATTTTCCTATTTTTTTCTATTTGAAAGAGAAATGGTTCAACAACCTCAACCTTTTCCTTTTTCAAGGACTCCTTTAAGACTTCATTTTTCTTCCTCAACCTTTCTATTTCATCAACAACACTCACTAGTTCTCCTTGTTCATCATTAGAATTAATAGCCTTGACTTGGTGATTTTATATTGCCAAAGAATAATTTTTTTAGATATCTCATCATTTTTGCCCCCATCTGAGGATTGGTTGGTTTCACTACCCAGGAGTTCTCTTCTTCAAAATAAAAATCTCTCTTATTAGTCTTCCTTCTCTCCTTTTAAACCCTCATGAATTTTTCTTTAGGAGTGTAATCCTTCTTATTCTTTTTAGAACACTCTGATGCATAATGACGAACTTCTCCACAATTAAAACATTTAAATGGTAACTTACCTTTATACTTCCGTAATCCTCGCTTGAGCTTCCTCATAAAGTTGGCTTCTTCTTCATCTAATTCACAACATGTGTCATCATACCCATCCTTGCACTTCTTTTCTGCTTTCAAGGTTGATTCTTTGGATGAAGACTTGCCTATCGAAATCCTCTTCTCATAGGGAGTGAGTATACCAAGTAATTGATCTAGAGTAAGAATGCTCAGATTGGTCATTTCTTTAATGGCTGACACCTTGGGTTTAAACATTTATAGAAGATATCTGAACACTTTTTGGACTACCACAACTTCATTTAACTTCTCATCAAGCCCTCTTACGGTGTTTACATCTTCATCAACTCCTAAAAAGTACTTTGAAATATCTTCATCATCATGCATACTTAAATAATAAAATTTCATCTTATACCCTTGGAGTTTAGCTTTCTTTACCTTATTGTCTCCATAACAGCTACTCATCTTGTCCCAAATAGATTTGGAAGATGTTTAGTCCATTACTTTGACAAGCTTAGATTCAGGTACAATAGCAAGCAAGGCATTCATTTGTTTAGCAATGCATGTGAACTCCATCTTCTAATATTTGGTAGTCACTACTAGAGGACTTTTATATTCTTCTTCCACAACATTCCACACATCATCTCCAAGTGATTGAATGTAGATCTTCATCCTCAGCTTTTGAAATACATAGTTTTTTCTATTGAACATTGTTTCCCTATTGGTAAAACCTCCTTCCCAGTTTTCCATGGTCCTTGATCTTTCTTCCATCTGTTAAACTGACTTAAGATAACTTGGCTTTGATGTCAATTGTTAGAAACCATGACAATACTGAGGGGGGATGAATCAATATTGTAGGAATTTCACCAATTTTAAAAAGAAAACTTTATTTTACTTGTGTTATATCACTAGGACACCATAGAGTCTTTTCAACGAATCAATAATTATGACAATAAACAATTCACAATGGAACACAAAAACAAAAAAATTCTTCAAGACTAATCTTTTATTACTTCCTAATGCAAGCTATAACTTGTTACAACTCTCTGGCTAGAACCAATAGGAAGCTACAACACTCTGATTTATTAGCTACAACCTACTGGAGCTACAACCCCAAATATTTTCCACCATCCACTGGAAGGAGCACCAACCACTGATTTTGTAAGCTACAACTTGGTTGACACTCACCGGTTCATATTTCATCTATTTTCATACTAGAAACAATGATCCAAATTATACCTTAAAAATTAAACAATCTTATCAATCACAAAAATCTTCAGCAACCTCTGGTTATTAAGAAAGCACCATGCTCTATACACCAGCAACATCAACCCCAATTACTAACGCATTCTATGCATCTCTGAAACACCTTTCAGATACCAAGATTGATATTTGTGTAACACTGTATACACACCACCATCATGCATCGTGTTTAATAAACAACTCTCAGACACACTCTACAACACTCTGCTACTCTTTCACAATTAGTTGTGCTCATCCACAATTTGTTGCTTGAGTTATTCTTTTAAAGAATTTTGGACTGATATTTTTGGTTTAATCTTTGGTTAACATGTTCATTAATTTTTTTCATGGTTTTCTAATTTTTTTCTTTGTTCTATTCACAAATTATGCTCTAAACTTGTTCTCTAAGTATTCTTTTTCTCTTCACCTATTACTTCGTGAATTTCTGAGTTAAATTGTTGTTTTCCTCAATTATGGTGAGTTACAATTTTTAGCGAGGCTTTTCTAAATTTGGTAAACCTCCATTTTTACCAGAATTTGAAAACCAACCTATTAACTACTATTCTGCTACCAAAACTCCAAGTGTTATTTTTAGTGCCAAATCGAGCAACTAAATTGTTGTTATGTTTGGCTTAACTACCAAACTTAAAGTGTTGCTTAACTAAAGTTGCCATCTTAGTTGTCCATGCAACTGTATTGCATCATCACTTGTTCAAAAGATACTTGCTCACTCATTAATGCAAAATCCCAAAGTCTTTGTTAAAAATGGTTGCTGCCAAAATAGTTGTCGACTCATTTGTTATGCCTAAGAAATTTGCTATAGGTCCAAAGGCCTTCTTGTCCCTTTTTAATTTCTAAAAGAAATTTCTTCCAAAACTAAAAAATTTGGCATTTAGCCGCTTTTTCTCTAGCACCTATTGACTTTCACCATAAGATAGATACCTATGACTTTCAGCTAAGCCTTTAGGTGCTAAGCCCATTTAAAGCCTGTTTGGGGCCATTTTCCCTTTGTTAATTGCTTTGCACCCATGGTATTATTTCTTCAGGAAATGATCAACCACTCGAGCCCATCTTCATGAAACATTTGGAAATTCTAATTCCAAAGAGATTATGGGCTCATGGATTTCTGGGCATGGCCCATCTTTCTTCTGCTATGCATTTTTCATATATATTTTGTCTCTAGAGAGCAGAGCCTAGGTTTCGTGGTGCCCGACACATTTTGTAAATTCCGATTCTTAAAATGTTACAATATTTCGGGCTTTCGAGCCTTTCGGGCCTCTGGGTTTCCAACCCTTCTATGCCACCTTAATCTTCATTACGAGGTTCTGGGCGTGATTTCACTACCTGAGGCTCAATGTTCTTATCAGATTCCCAGGTTCTGGGGTTTTGGGTTCCAGGGTTTTGACTTTCCAGGATTTTCGCCTTCTAGATTCTTGTGATCCCATAACTTCTATTTAATTAACCCTCCAAGATTCTAACCCTCTCTGGTTCCGAGATTTTGACTTTTGCAGGCCCAACTTTGACTACCTGTATCTTTTGATCTAGGAGGCTATTTACAGAATTCTTTATACTATTGGAAATATTTCTCAAAGAACTTTACAATTGAGTGGTTCTAATGTAGTTTTTGAGCTCATATGCTACCTGAAATATAATTACGTCAAACTCTTTTTTATTGCTTCTACCTTGACCCTTAATCTTGTGTCTGGAACCTACTCTTCTGAGACATCAATGAAAAAATATTTCCAACAAAGTGTGGAAAATCCTTGAAATCTTGTGATTGTTGATGAGATCAAACTAATCTATAAAAGACACAAGATTTCTTTACCAAAATTATGTGGAAGGAAAACAATGAATAGAAACACGATCACACATAGGAAAAAAAATTATTTGGGGAACCCAACATGGAAAAACCCCTCTTTCTTGCATCGAGAGGCGCATTCTACGACCCAGTATGACCTCGATCTGTAAGTATATCCATGCTCAAAGGTAAATTTTAGCTAATGTCGACCAACATAAAAATAAATAAATTAGAAATCTAAATAATGTTTATGTTCATCTCTCTAATAAATAATAATAATGAAAATATAAAATAATTATGTTGGCTTGAAACAAAAATTAAAATAACCATATACACAAAAAACCTACAATAGAATTATCTCATGTGTTTAGATAAAAAATATTACAATACATTCTTTTATCATATATGTTGAATTTGAATGCATCATAAATTTACCTTCAACAATTTTCTTTACCACATTAAAATTCCAAATTAGGTTAAATTTTAAACATCTTTACTCTTTATTGAAGCCACTACCATTTCTTAAATCAAAGTAAAATGGTTAAATCAACACAAAGAATCCAAAATCTTGCTCTTAAATATTTTAATATTTCTTTTAATTAATTATTTGTAAAATGAATCTTTAAAAGGAAAATCATATCATACGGATATATTAAAATCTGTATACATATAAATATTTCCACGTCAAAGTTGTAATATTAAAAAATATTCATTCGATGTAGTTTTATTATAAATTTTGTTATCATGCCATGTAAAAAACATAGAAAATCTAATATTAACATTGAAAGATTAATATTCATATTAATATTATTATCATATCTAATATTAATATTAATATATTATACTATTAATATTATTCAACTTAATAAATTTTAATTAATACAATATTAAATTTTTATATTATAATATATATCAATATATAATTATATATATTAACTCTAGATATACATGGGGGAGAAGAACAGAGGGATAGAGTGATAGAGGTGGAGAGATAGAGCGGGTGAGAGAAAGGAGGAGAGAGGGAGGGATAGAGAGATGGAGTTGGAAAGAGAGAAAGGGAGCGAAGAAGTACATAGAGAGAGAATATATATATATATATATATATATATATATATATATATATATATAGAGAGAGAGAGAGAGAGAGAGAGAGAGAGAGAGGTAGTAAGAAGGAAGAGATGGAGAGAAAGTGTTTATGCTTTAGGGTGAGATAGAGAGACAAAGAAGGAGAGATGGAGAGAATGGGGGAGGGAGAGAAGGATAGAGAAGGAGAGAGGGAGGGGGATAGTGACAAAGTTGGAGGGAAAAGAGAGAGAGAGAGAGAGAGAGAGAGAGAGAGAGAGAGAGAGAGAGAGAGAGAGGGAGGAAGAGTGAGTAAGGAAGAGAGAGAGGACGTGAGAGGGAGAAGGAGAGAGGAAGGGAGGGAGAGAGAGAGAGAGGAAGGCAAGAATAAATACACATAGAGAGAAAGGTGGAGAGAATGAGACGGAGTGATAAGGGAGATAGAGGGAGAGGAGAGTAGGAGGGAATAGAGATAGAAGGGGTAGATATGGGGAGAAGGGGAAGAGAGAGAGTTAGGGAGAGGAGGAGGGTGTGAGAGATAAATAGATATGCAGAAAGAGTGTTTATGTTTTGGGTGTGATATAGAAAGACAAAAGAGAGAGGGTGTGAGAGATAAATAGATATGGAGAAAGAGTGTGTATGTTTTGGGCGTGATATAGAAAGACAAAAGAGAGATAGAGAGAGATATAGATGGAATCTGAATAGAGGAAAGAAGAGAGAGATAGAGAGAGGTATAGATAGATAAATATGGAGAGAGAAAGCATGTGTGTTTGGGTGTGAGATAGAGAGATAAAGAAGGAGATATGGAGGGAGATATAGATATATATGGAAGGGGGAGAGAGGGAAGAATATTTCTTGCACTAGATGCATTGATTTCAGTGTAGATGGTGATTTATAATCCTATTTGATTACTTGCATTGAAGGAGATAAACTAAATTAAAGGGGAGAGGAGGAATGAAGAGAGAGCGAAGGAGAGGAGTGAGAGACGGAGAGAAGGCTAAGAGAGAGAGAGGGAGACACAAGGATGGAAGGGTAGAGAGGAGGAGAGAGAGAAGGAGAGGGGGAGGGATAAAGTGATAGGGTTGGAGATGTTAGAGTTGGTCTGGTCAGTCCTCCGTTAGAGATCAAAAATCTTTATGCATTTCATTTTTAGGTGTCCTGCTCCATTCACTCAACTGCATTCCGCTAGTGGCATGCCATAATTTGACAGAGAAGGTCATGCTAGTCATTTCCCATTATGTCTAGTTCCTGCTGGCTTGGGTCTTTTGTAAATAATCACTAAAGTCCATGATAGACAAGGTCTGGTCCTTTAATGGACAAAAGTCATTTTGGTCATTAGGTCTAGGGATTTATCAATTTGATCTTTAAATATGTCCAGTAAAGCCATGCAGGCTAGAGTGATGTTCTTGCAAAGTAATGATGCCCAGAGTTTTATCATCATATTGATAAAATTTGACTGTTCTTCAAAACTCTATTTTGAAGAAAAGTCAAACAGTGCTATTGGTGACAAAATTTTCAAAAGGGGTCTACAGTTGATTTCTTCAGGTGCAGTCATGGTTTCCATGGCCAAATGCTCTGTCATGCAATCCCCACAAAAAGTGTCAAAAATTTCATTGTTTGAGCCCAAAATTCAGAAAAAAAAAAGAAGGTAAAAATCAAGGTTATATTAAAATCAGTGAAAAAGGTGCCAAACTGGACATTAGAAAGTGGGTTTTTTAAAAAATCAAATTTAAAACATGACCTCCAAGCCTATATACACAAATTCCATCATGAATCCAAGTCATTGTGCAACCAAGTGCTTTGGAGAACATTTCAAAATATTTGAGTGAGAAATCGCGCGATTTGGAGTAGTTTGAGGAGGTTTCAGGGTGCTCGGCGTACACAGGGAGGGGCGCAGCACACACAGAGCCCGCCTACAGTGTTAAATTACAACTAGCGCGGTGCACACCTAGAGCGCAGTGCACTAGCCTTTGCGTGCAACGCACAGAGGCAGAGCGCCCAGGAATTGCCAAACTCACCCAAATTTTTTGTGAAGACACTCTAATATCAAGGTAGGCTACCTAAACCCACTTGTGCATCAAATTTGTTAAAGATATGATGGTTTCATGACCGTGATTGAATGCAAAAATTTCTTAAAGCAACCATAAAAATACACCAAGAAGTCATCTTGCTAGGGTTGTATAACAGTGTTATTGCTGCCAAGGTATTTTCCCTTCCCTACCCCTATTCCTTATTCCCCTATTGCATTCTTCCTACTATCACTACCTTAACACTACCAAACTCATATTCCCTTACCCCACCTCCCATTACTCAATACAAACCCTAAAACCCTACCTTGCCAAAAACCCAAACCCTACCCTATCAAAAATACCCAAACCCCCTACATGTCCCTAAACAAAATTCTCCCTATAACCTATGTTCCCATTATATTATTCCCCTCCTAATATTCCCTTGTTTCATTGTCCCCTTGGTGGCAGATTATCAAAACAACCTAGCTTTCACCATCATCAAAAGGGTAGCCTAAATTCAGTTTATAAACAGCAGTCATGGCATCCGAGGTTTCATCAGAGTATGAAGTGGAGACCCACAGTGATACAGCTTCAGGAGAACAGGCCCCTAGGAGACATCACAGGAGTGGCAAATATGTTAGAGATGATCCAAACACCCTCACTGAGTTGCAGGCATGCCCTCTTTCTATGTCATCTTTCCAACACCTAGCATGTTTTGAATTTTGTCAAAGGGTGGCAAATGTTAGAGTTCATCATGAGTTCGCCCGTCTTTTTGCACTTCACCTACATGGAGGTCAGTCTATCTTGGCTAGGTTCACTTTCACATTGACACCCGAAGCCATATCAGTGGCAACAGGCATACCAAACGTTGGAGAACAGTGGCATAAGAAGAAGAAGGTGGAGAGGCATCATTATGAGCCTTACATTAAGGCTAGTTGTTTGAGTCAGCTCACGAGAGTTTTCGCATTCAGATTTTTGAGAGATGAGTATGCTCCACTCATGAAATTGATAATGAAGTACTTCAGTTGTGAGGGGAGGTTTTCTCGCCTTTATGCCTATCACATTAGGTTGCTCATGCACTTTACCAGGGTGTGGATGATGAAGCTCCCATTTTTCATTTGCGGGAACATAGAGAGGATGAAAATTTCATGTAGCATAAGACCCCTCAGCAGCACCTCAATAGTGTTTATCACTTTGCTCTTATCCGGATTTTGGTGGATCATCAGTTGGGATTGTAGGGTATTTCTTAGGAGGACTTCATCTCCTTTGACTTCTTCAGTGCTCCACAGGTAGTATCAGAGGCAGAGCATGAGATAGGTGGTCCATCACATCAGTATGAGCACCATGAGACTACTACTATGCCAATATTCATCACCTATCAGAGAGGCAGTAGACATTTGTTTGCAGCGTCAAAGCGAGTGTTATCTCTGCCCGGGGTGGAAGGGGCCTCGCTTCTGACATCAACATCACATGAGTAGGGAAGAGGTAAGGAGCCAGCGCAGGAGGAAGGGCCATCAGTTGAATGAGAGACCGAATTTGTTCTCCTCCATGATGATGAGACAGATACGAAACCAACAAATGCAGATCTTACAAAGATCATCCAGGAGCAGCAATCAGTGATTGAGGCCTTATCCCTTGACTTGGAGAGGGCCAAGTGTAATGTGAAGTACCTGGAGTAGAGAAACAAACAGCTAGAGGATCGGCAGGCAATTATGGAGCTGCAAAACATTCCTGAGCATCACCAAGCTGCTCAAAGGAGAAGAATTGAGCTCACATCAGTGGAGCAAGAGATCAATGAGGATCGGGAGGCCCATCTCGAGAGCGTGAACATGCACTTGGAGAGGCTACTGGACAAGGCCGATCAGGACCTTGCCTTGCTGAGACGCATGGCTTATCATTACAGGACACGAAATATGAGTGCAAGGGCCCGGATAAGGAGCTTGAAGGCGATATTGAGGAAAGCAACAACAAAAGGAAAAGAGGAAAAAGTGCAAGATCAGCTTTGAATCTTGGCTATGGCTTCCTTCACCCATCATAACACCCCATAGAGAACCTCCAGCCCAAATTTCAAGAAATTTGGGGAATTTTTGGTCACATGACAAATTTTTGGGCGAAATACAGGGTTTTTCTCCCTGTGGCGCGACGCTAAAAATCAGGAGCTCCAAATGAGGAATGATTTTCATTTTTGCACTCAGCATGGAAAATCACGACTACTGGTGCTTGGACAAGAAATTTGGGCAAGATATGAGTCTCCAAAAGGTCAAAAACACCCAAAAATGGCCTCTCTGCCCCTTTTTTGACACACAGGAAGTAGTCTTGGGAGAATGGATATTTGGAGGGGTAAATGAGCACCAAATTCAAAAATTCTAGTGGGGTTAAAAACTAGGCAGGACAGGCTTTCCAACAAGCCTACTTGGGCACATTTTGGACACCCTCAAGTTCCCCAAAATGGGCCCCAAAGTAGCGCGGCACACAAAGGAAAAATTGCCAAATTTGCTTCCGTTTCGCGAATTTTCGATTCACGACTTCTCCAAGTGGACCCGCTCATCTACACTTCAGTTTTTTGGCACCAAAGGCGGCACTTAAAGCATTTTCTTTCCAGATGGACTTCTATCCAAGTGGCGAAGGAAGGAAAATGGTCACCCAAGCCAAATGTCATGTTTGTAGCGCTGCACCTGTAGCTGATGGTTGGCTCTTCATCTCCATTTTGTAATGATTCAAGTAACTCCCCAACCCTTGGGCGTTCTATTTCTTCATGGCACATTCTATATATTGTATGTAAGCTATTTGCAAAGGGTTGGTTGGCTTGTAACTTCTGGGAGACTGTGGGAAAGAAACTCTATTTCTTCACTGTATATTTTTTACAGAGAATTAATGAAAGGTAGTGGCTCTATTTCATGAGATTCTTGTGGTTGTGAGTGTAGTAAATGTGTCTCTTATGTTTTCATATGTATTTCGTTATGTTTCATAATTCAATTCATGTTCATTTCCAGTGAAATTTTCTGAGTGAGATGAGGTAGAATTCAATTTTATTGCTCTACCTGTGGGAAAATTTCATGTTCAGTGTTCTTCTTCTGTTGAAAAGGATTCATGTTCCTATGCCCTTTTCACACTCCTCGGCAATCTCTCCGTTCCGCGTTATTCCAAACTAAATTGCTACACTTTCTGCCTGCCTTTCCTCACAAAGTAATCTATGCCTTTGTACTAAATTCTCTGTTCTTTGCTGACCGTCAGTCCCATACCATCCCAGAAGCTCAAACATTCATAGAAATTGTTTCTTGTATCCTTATTCACTTACTAGCCTAAGATAAATACTTCACTGTAAGTCATCTCAGACTATTTTTTGCTTATCTATTCACTAAGCGTGACTCAGAGAGGGCCCTCTCCTGTTCTTGTAGGGCTAGTTACCAGACTGAGCGTTGTTTGTGGTTTCCCTGAATTTTGCCTTCCTTTAGCCTAAGGCAGATTTAGGTGCTAACAGGAGAGAGAGAGAGAGAGAGAGAGAGAGAGAGAGAGAGAGAGAGAGAGAGAGAAATGGATAGAGAGGGAGGAGGAGAGAGGGAGGGACAAAGAGAAGGATTTCGAAGGTGGGAGAGGGAGGGAATCATAAATACATAGAGAGAGAGGGGCGGGGTGACAAGGGAGAGATGGAGAGAGTGTTTATCTATTTGGGGGTGAGATAGAGAGATAAAGAAGGGGAGATGGAGGAAGATATAGATATAGATGTAGGGGTGATAGAGAGAAGAGGATTCCTTGCACTAGGTGCATTGAATTTAACGTACATAGTGATTTCTAATCCTATTTGATTGCTTGCACTAGATGCATTAATTTTAATGTAGATTTTGATTTTTAATGATATTTGATTTCATTCACTAGATGCATTAATTTCAGTGTAGATATTGATTTCTAATCCTATTTGATTATTTGCACTATATGCATTGATTTCAATGTATATGTTTTCTAATTTTATTTGATTGCTTGAACTAGATGCATTGATTGCGGTGTAGATGATTATTTACAATCCTATTTGACTGATTTCACAAGATGCATCAATTTCATTGTAGATGGTGATTTATAATCCTATTTTATTGCTTGCAATAGATGCACTAATTTCAATGTATATGTTGATTTCTAATGATATCTGATTGATTGCACTAGATGCATTTATTTCATTACAAATATTGACTTCTAATCCTATTTGATTGCTTGCACCAGATGCATTTATTTTAATTTAGATGTTTTCTAATTCTATTTGATTTCTTGCACTAAATGAATTGATTTCCATGTAAATGTTGATTTCTAATTAACTCTAGATATACATGGGGGAGAAGAACAAAGGCATAGAGTGATAGAGGTGGAGAGATAGAGCGAGTGAGAGAAAGGAGGAGAGAGGGAGGGATAGAGTGATGGAGTTGGAAAGAGAGAAAGGGAGTGAAGAAGTACATAGAGAGATAAAACTAGAGAGAGAGGGAGAGAGAGAGAGAGAGAGAGAGAGAGAGTAACAGTGAAGAGATGGAGAGAAAGTGTTTATGCTTTAGGGTGAGATAGAGAGACAAAGAAGGAGAGATGGAGAGAATGGGGGAGGGAGAGAAGGAGAGAGGGAGGGGGATAGTGATAAAGTTGGAGGGAAAAGAGAGAGAGAGAGAGAGAGAGAGAGAGAGAGAGAGAGAGAGAGAGTAAGGAAGAGAGATAAGACGTGAGAGGGAGAAGGAGAGAGAAAGGGAGAGGGAGAGAGAGAGAGGAAGGCAAGAATAAATACACATAGAGAGAAAGGTGGAGAGAATGAGACAGAGTGATAAGGGAGATAGAGGGAGAGGAGAGTAGGAGGGAATAGAGATAGAAGGGGCAGATATGGAGAGAAGGGGAAGAGAGAGAGTTAGGGAGAGGAAGAGGGTGTGAGAAATAAATAGATATGCAGAAAGAGTGTGTATGTTTTGGGCGTGATATAGAAAGACAAAAGAGAGATAGAGAGATATAGATGGAAGGTGAATAGAGGGAAGAAGAGAGAGATAGAGAGGGGTATAGATAGATAAATATGGAGAGAGAAAGCATGTGTGTTTGGGTGTGAGATAGAGAGATAAAGAAGGAGATATGGAGGGAGATATAGATATATATGGAAGGGGGAGAGAGGGAAGAATATTTCTTGCACTAGATGCATTGATTTCAGCGTAGATGGTGATTTATAATCCTATTTGATTGCTTCAATTGAAGGAGATAAACTAAATTAAAGGGGAGAGGAGGAACGAAGAGAGAGCGGAGGAGAGGAGTGAGAGATGGAGAGAAGGCTAAGAGAGAGAGAGGGAGACACAAGGATGGAAGGGTAGAGAGGAGAGGGGGAGGGATAAAGTGATAGGGTTGGAGAGAGAGCGAGAGAGAGAGAAATGGATAGAGAGGGAGGGACAAAGAGATGGATTTGGAAGGGGGGGGAGGGAGGGAATTATAAATACATAGAGGGAGAGGGGGGGAGTGACAAGGGAGAGATGGAGAGAGTGTTTATCTATTTGGGGGTGAGATAGATAGATAAAGAAGGGGAGATGGAGGAAGATATAGATATAGATGTAGGGGTGATAGAGAGAAGAGGATTCCTTGCACTAGATGCATTGAATTTAACGTACATAGTGATTTCTAATACTATTTGATTGCTTGCACTAGATGCATTAATTTTAATGTAGATGTTGATTTTTAATGATATTTGATTTCATTCACTAGATGCATTAATTTTAGTGTAGATGTTGATTTCCAATCCTATTTGATTATTTGCACTATATGCATTTATTTCAAGGTATATCTTTTCTAATTCTACTTGATTGCTTGAACTAGATGCATTGATTGCAGTGTAGATGATTATTTACAATCCTATTTGACTGATTTCACTAGACGCATCAATTTCATTGTAGATGGTGATTTATAATCCTATTTTATTGCTTGCACTAGATGCATTTATTTCATTATAAATGTTGACTTCTAATCCTATTTGATTGCTTGCACTAGATGCATTTATTTTAATTTGGATTTTTTCTAATTCTATATGATTTCTTTCACTAGATGCATTGATTTCCATGTAAATGTTGATTTCTAATTATATTTGATTGCTTGCACTAGATGCACTCGTTTCCATGTAGATGTGGATTTCTAATCTTTTTTGATTATTTGCATTAGATGCCTTCACTTCAGTGTAGATGTTTTTTCTAATCATATTTTATTTCTTGCATTAAATTCATTGATTTTAGTGTAGATGTTGATTTCTTATTTGATATAACTAGATTTATGATGATACATTAATTTTAAAGTGATTGGATTAACAATGTGATTGATTTAAGTGTAAGCATGAAAAAGTTATTAACAATGTCCATTGACTTTTGTTTTTTTGTAATTCAACCTATTAATATTGGAGAGCAAGAGAGAAAAGGTAATATGTTTACTACAACAACTCGAGTTAAAGATTTGAATGGTTTACAATTACAACTGCACTTTTCATATAATTTATATGGAAATATGGTGAAACAAAGAGGGGTGACAATAAGAATAATAGAAGAAAATAGTTTGAGATTCATCACAATGAAGACTATTTTTAATTGACTGCATGCTTATTATTCAATTTTTTTTCCATTCAACACTATTACATTGTCACTTTGCATTCAGAATTCTTATTTCATCATTTTCATAATTAAAGTTATTAAGAATATCCATCATCTCAACAGATTGAGGTAACTGAGCAAATTTAAAATTAAAATTACTCTTCAAGATATATTTAGTAATACCTGAAGGCATCCTATTATTAATTATTTAGTTGTCAAAAACTATGATACCTAAAATCAAATGAAATAGATGTGCAATATCAATCCTCCTACAATTTATTGAAAAGATTGTCTTCCTTCTTCGTCACCAACTAATTACTAATATACAATTACATACACATATAGAAATATAGCATGAAAACAATAACATTCACAAAAATTACCATCCAAATCCAAACACATAAACACACAAACCACTAAAATAATCCAAATAAGGAGACACACAAACGACTCAAAACATCCAAAACATAATGTAAATTTCAAAGTATGAATTTTATCTCAAACATATACATAATAATTATAATCTAAAAATATGACATTGTTTCCCTTAGCTAGAACTAGCGTGGATCCATGTAACTCCAAATCTATCATACACCGTGAGGGATCAAATCCCTCTAGGTGCAAACCTCTCCTCAAATTCTACACTCCAAAAAGAAGGTTTACACCTTTAGGGATTTGATCCCTCTCAATGCATGATAGATCCAGAGTTAGATGGATGTAGGCTGGTATTAAATCAACTATGCAATCTGACCTATTACAAATATTTTATTGATGCTTGAAGCTCACAGCAACATTGAACAAATCTATGCAAGAATTTCCCAACACTTAGGCAAATAAGGCTTCCTAGGAAGATCCTATTTCCTAGTGCAAATCTACGCCTAAAAAATAGGAATTTCTCTTATTTCCTTGCGTAATTTCCAAGAGAAATTCACCTACTCAATTCGTAAATATGTACACAAAGCATGTTTTACAATAATTAATTACAATTGTTCCTTCATCCAATCTCAATGGGAAATTTAAATTGCATGACCTACTAGAGTTTATTTTAGTAGTTGCAACTAGTTAGCTAAGAGTAAGTTGGGTTAGAAAAAATTCAACTACTCAACTAAACTCATAATTATATCTATTCTAGAACTAGATATCAGTTAACTGATAGATAATAGAGATAAATACACTAGTTTGCTAATTTTAGCCATCAAAGAGTCCACAACTCACTAAAATCCATCTAACTCGAATTAACTAACAATAACTGAGTGGTAGGCCACATCATTCATATTAACTGACAACTAACTCAAGAATCTATGAGATTGAATTGAAATTGGCATGTTTGATTAAGGCACAAGTCAAAGAAGCCCTTCCTTGCTACAATTTCAACACACCCTCTTAGGGAGGAAGGGATTCCGGAAAACCCCAATATTTTCTCAATGGAACTCAAACTTTCCCCTTGATAGGATCTTCACCAAGATGTCAACATGCTACTTCTATGTAAGAATGTACTGTAGCATGAAAATAACCCTCTACACACAATCTCTAAGGTGATGGTACCTGATGTCTATATGCTTCGACCTATCATGAAGCAATGGATTCTTAGAGAGTTTTATGCAACTTTGATTTTCACAGTGGAACAATGTAGGCTCTATCCCCTAACTGAAGAGTCATACTAGGATCTTCCCTATCCAAATAGCCTCACATGTTGCATGACTAGTAGCTATATACTCGGTCTTTGTTGAAATGACTGCAATTGATCTCTACTTCATGTTGTACTAAGAAAATGCAGCTGACCCAATACTCAAGATTACTCCTAAGGTGTCCTTCCTATCTGAGGGACTCCTTTCCCAATCTCCATCTATGAAGCCTTGAAGCCTCACTCCATCAATTTTTATGTCCCACAATCCAAAGTCTATTGTGCCTCTGAGTTATCTCAAAACATGTTTTTATGCTTTCTAGTGGACCTTGGAAGGATCCACCATAAGCTAACTCAATTGTTTAATTGCAAAAAAATATCAGGCCTCGTGTTCATCAAATAGATCAAGGACCCAATCAACTCCCTATAGATCATTCCATCTACTACATTTGTTGTGGAGGCATTCTCCTTACTCTAGGTAGTGCTTAGAGGAGTGTCTATGTGTTTACAATCCTACATGGGGAATCTTTGAAGGATCTCAGAGGTGTACTAAACCTATCCAACTAATATCTCTCCATGACAATACCAAACCTCCAATCTAAGGAAATAGTGCATGAGCACCAGAACCTTCATCTCAAACTCTCTTGCAAGGTCCTCCTTGTAATCCTAGATCAAGTTGTCATCTCCTCTCAGAATCGAATCATCCACATAGATAACTAAGACGAGAATACTTCCATCTACCATGATGTAGTGGAGATTGGAATTTTCCTCACTCTTAGTGAATCCAAACCCTCTGAAATAAAAATCTATGCAAGTGTACCATGCACGAGGTGTCTGCTTGAGCCCATAAATATCTCTCTTCAGCCTACACATATGTGTGTCTCTACTGAAGTTCTCAAACCCCTCTAACTAGTTAATGCACACCTCTTCCTCAACCACGCCTTTGAGGAAAACTCTCTTAACATCCATATGATGGATATTCCACCCCATTTGTGTTGTCAATGCAAGTATGGTCATTAGAAATGAGTACCTTTCCATTGTGGCAAAGGTTTCCTGTTGGGTCCCTATAATACTAGTGATTACCCCATTACTATTGTAGTTATACCCCTTATTAATATTGTTGTGCCCCTATTGCCCCCATATTGTTATTACTGTTCCCCATGGAATCCCTCTAATGTTATTTTTGTGGCTTTATATTATTATTGTTAAGTCGGCTGGGTTATATTATGACTCCTTAGACTCTTATATATAGAAAGGAGGTTTTGTCATTTGTATCATCCAAGAATTGTTCATTTATGTAATGTAAAGGAGGTTGCCCCCTCGAAGAGGATGAATTCTAAGGCGTTGATCTATCTTTTCTATCTTTTCTTGAGCTGGTTTCATAACATTTGGTATCAGAGCTTTGGATTCTAGGGTTTCGCTGCTCCAAACAGGTCATCGTGGAATTTTCACCATAACTTTTTTTTCTGCGACGTTTCAGAAGTTGCAAAAAAAACCCATTTGAGAAGAAATCGTGCTGAACCTCAGGTCCGAATTTCAGAGCTTTTTGCACTATATTTGCGGAGATATGATCTGAGGAAGTTGGTCCTTTTGCAAACTCCTGAATTACATTCCAAACAAGTGACCTGGGGAAACTCATCATAACTTTCTCTCTGGGGATCGGATTGAAATTTCATAATAAGGTACAGAAAGAGGACGGATGGTAGTTTCTTGTATGCATTTTTCAGATCCAAAGGTCGAAACAGTGACTTGTGGCGTGTCGTACAAGTTCGCTCTACTGAACTAGTCTATAATCAAGTCATTGTGGGAGATTTCGCATAACTCTTCCTTGGAGAATCCAATTTGCGTTAGACTTGTGGCATTGGAAAAAGGACACAGAGGGATACTGCAACTCACAAATTCAGAACTAGATGATTTGGAACTACAGAGATGCATCAGAGGCAATATCGAGCTCCTACAAAGGAAAAAAAAGGTGTGTAGATTTTCTTAAATTTCTGCTTAAGCTTGGTTTGAAAATTTATTTTGAAGGAATTCAAAGGGCATAATAGAGCATTATTATCGGTAATTGATGCCCTGAGGAAAGAAACTGCAAACACCTAGTAAGGAACCTGAAAGGTCTCGCATGACTCATGAAGAAGAAGAAGAAATGCTATATGATATATCAAAATTACAAGAACAAGTGCAACAAGTGTCACTTGCACAAAAAACAACAAAATCTAAGATGGATGGTTTAAGGAAAGATGTAGAAGATAAGATGGATGATTTAAAGAAAGGTGTAGAAGATAAGATGGATTGTTTAAAGAAAGGCATAGAATCTAAGATGGATGGCATGGAAGCTAAGGTGAATGGCATGGACGCTAAAATTGATGGCATGGATGATAAGATGGAAGAATTGAAGATAAATATGAATAAGTTGCTACAAGAAATGGTCACTAAGGGTGAAAGGGTACTAAAGGAAACTCACGATGAGAATAAAAGAAATGTTAATCATGATTCCATAGACTGTAATGTTGGATCGAAGACTCACCATATTCCAAAAATCGATATGAGGAAGTTTGATGGCAAGGATCCTGCCACATGGATATTACTGATGGAGCAATTCTTTGATCTCAATAATGTGCAAAACACACAAAAGGTACGTATGGAAACTTTATATTTGGAACCAAATCAGTTTGTATGGTATCAATGGCTTTGCTCTCATAAACAATTTATCACGTGGGCAATTTTTACGGAAGAATTGATAGCACATTATGAGGATACAAAAATCAACACTTTTTTTAGCCAATTGATAAGTCTCAAACAAAAGGATTCAATAATGGAGCACATTGAGGAGTTCCAAAAATTGAAGATAAGGGTAAAAGATATTCCAGAGGAGCATAGGATTGATGTGTTCATAGGGTCTTTAAAGGATAATATCCAACATGATGTTCGTCTTTGAGAACCTGATTCATTAGAGAAGGCATTCAGGTTAGCAAGAAAAATGGAAAGCAAAGTTATGGCAACCAGGAAGCATACCACTCACAACTATAAAGACGGAAGTGTTGTTGCCCATAGTCTTCCACAACCTATAAGGTTGACACCACAACAATTGGAAGAAAAAAGAGAAAAATGGCTTTGTTACAGTTGTGATAGAAAATACATTAAAGGTCATAAGTGTGCTGAGAAGAAATTATTCTACATAGATTGTGAAGAGGAAGAAGAAAAGGAGCAAGAAAGGTCAAAAGAAGAGGATATACTCCAGGAACAAAGCCTAGATGAAGAAAAAATAAATCCGACCATATCTTGTAATGCATTGGCGGGAATTACCAATCCTCAAACCATCAAGAAGAAAAAGGTAATAGTGTTGATTGATTCAGGAAGCACCCACAATTTTATTCATTGTAAGGTAGAAAAAGAATTGAATTGCTTCTTATATCCAGCACCAGAGTGTCAAGTGATGATTGCAAATGGAGGAACAATAAATTGCTCTAGAGAGTGCCATAATATTAAGCTATCCATGGGATAATATATATTGACTAGCCCAATGCTTTCCATTCCAATGGGAGGTGCTGATGTTGTACTAGGAGTCCAATGGCTACAATCCTTGGACAATAGCTTTTAATTTTCAAGAACTTTTCATCAGATTTTCTACAGAAGGAAAGGAAGTTGAATTAAGGGTATTGCAGGGAAACCAGGAAAGATAATCAGCTCTAATAGTATGACAAAGCTCCTAAAAAAGGAGCAAAGAGGTGTAATTGCACAATTATGTTCGCTAGATGTTTCCACATCGGAATCATCTATTTCTCCATATCTCCAAAAAGTCCTGGACAATTATTCCAAGGTATTTGAGACTCCCAAAGGTCTCCCATCTATGCGTGATCATGATCATGCTATTCATCTGATTCCAGGAAGTGTTCCTCCAAACATCAGGCCGTACAGATATCCCTATGTCCAAAAGAGTGAAATTGAACGTATGGTTGCAGAAATGCTAGAGGCTGGTATAATTCAACCGAGTCAAAGTTCTTTCTCTGCTCCAGTAGTATTGGTACACAAGAAGGATGGATCATGGCGCATGTGTCTGGATTATAGGGAGCTCAACAAGCTCACTATTAAAGATAAGTTCCCCATTCCTCTCATTGATGAATTATTGGATGAATTGCATGGATCAATTTACTTCACCAAGTTGGATCTTTGTTCAGGATATCATCAAATCAGAATGAAGACTGAATATATTCCAAAAACAGCATTTAGAACTCATGAGGGTCATTATGAATTTTTGGTCATGGCTTTTGGCCTTACCAATGCACCTTCAACATTTTAAGGTTTGATGAATTCAATTTTCAAACCATTCCTTAGAAGATTTGTGTTAGTATTTTTTGATGATATACTAATCTACAGCAAGTCTTGGAAGGATCATGTTGAACATGTTGACAGGGTGCTACAACTATTGGAGGAGAAACAATTATATGCAAAAAGATCCAAATGTTTTTTTGGAGTCCAGGAGGTGGAATATTTGGGTCATATTGTATCTCATGAAGGAGTTAAGGTCGACCCTAGCAAAATTAAAGCCATTAAGGAATGGAAAATCCCCACATCCATAAAGCATCTGCGAGAATTTCTCGGGTTGACAGGGTATTATCGCAAGTTTCTTAAGAATTAAGGGAGAATAGTAGCACCTCTAACAACATTATTGAAGAAAGATGCATTTTCATGGACTCTGGAAGAAACAAAGGCCTTTGAACATCTTAAAGAGGCAATGTGCCAAGCACCGGTCTTAGCTACACCGGACTTCACAAAAACCTTTATTGTGGAATGTGATGCTTCAGGAAATGGAATTGGTGCTGTTCTAATGCAAGATGAAAGACCCATTGCTTTGAAATTCATCCAATCAAGGGAAAGTTTTTAAGCAAAGCTACTTATGAGAAGGAAATGTTGGAAATACTCCATGCACTTAAGAAATGGCGACCCTACCTAATGGGAAGACACTTCAAGGTAAAAATGGATTATGATAGCCTTAAATACTTCTTAGAACAAAGATTATCCTCTGAAGAGCAACAAAAGTGGGTCACAAAGATGTTGGGTTATGACTTTGAAATCATCTACAAAAAAGGGAAGAAAAATTTGGTGGCAGATGCACTCTTAAGAAAGGATGAGGATGTGGAAGCATTGTTGTGCACCATTTCTATTATCAAACTAGTTTGGATAAACGAAGCAAGGGAGGAATGGAAGAATGATGAAGAAGTGTGGGCACTTATTCGAAAGTTACAACAAGATTCCAGTACGTCTGATACATTTAGTTGGAAAAATGATTCGTTATGGTACAAAGATCGCTTATACCTCTGTAAGAATTCCCAGCTAAAACAAAAGATTCTTATGGAATTGCACACTTCTCCCTTAGGAGGGCACTCAGGATTTTTAAAAACTTACCATAGGGTTAAGAAGGAATTTTTTTGGGATGGCCTTAAATCAGATATTCAAAAGTTTGTGGTGGAATGTTTGGTTTGTCAACAAAATAAAGTTGAAACAATTAAGACACCGAGTCTATTACAACCTTTATCCATTCCAAGCCAACGTTTGGAGGAGGTTTCAATGGATTTTATCACAGGTTTACCCAAGTGTGAGGGAAAGAGTGTCATCATGGTGGTAGTTGACAGACTTACCAAGTATGCACACTTTTGTGCAATATCACATCCATTTAAAGCCAGTAAAGTTTCTACTGCATTTATGGAAACAATTTCCCAGGAGGAAATGCCAGTCATAGATGGGCTGGGATACTCGGCTGCTTGGCTTTTGGCTGCTTGGCTAATCGACTTGGCTTGGATACCGGGATCGGTTTATCAGTTGGGATATTCAGTTGGAAACATGAGCTGCTTGGCTGGGATATTTCACTGTGGCTGCTGCACTACTCGACTTGGCTTGTGAAAGTTAAGGAAAGGATAGTAAGGATTAAGGGCAGGAAAAGCCACATAGGACAAAGACGCGCTACTACATGTCATGCCATTACAAGCAGGACCATGAAAATGAGGTTCTGTAGAAGGGGCTTAATATTAAGTACTAGCTCCCGAGTACGCTTTTAAGTCAATGTCCAAGCCTATGCTGTTTCCAAGTCAAGATGATCACCCGGATCAGTATCACCAACGGTTGCTCTTGTCCTTCCTTCTCCTTCTGAACCAGGCATTTATGTTCATCCGAACCAAGGTCAGTAACCGAATCTTTTGCTGAGTAAGTACTGAGGCCAGGAGTTCATGCTCTTTGTTTCGAGCCCGTTTCCGCCTAGGGTTCCCAAAGATTATTGTAAGTGACAGAGATCCCATTTTCACTGGAAATTTTTGGACAGAATTATTTTCTCATCTTGGTACTCAGTTAGCTCGTAGCTCATCTTATCATCCTCAATCTGATGGGCAAACTGAGATAGTAAACAAATGTTTGGAAGGATATCTTCATTGCTTTGTATCTGATAAACAGACACAATGGGTCAAATGGTTGCCTCTGGCTGAATGGTGGTATAACACTTCCTTCCATACAGCAACAAAAATGACCCCAATTATGGCACTTTATGGGTATCAACCACCATCCATCACATCATATTTAAGAGAATATTCCTAAGGTTCAAGCAGTGGAACATCACATCGAACATCAACAACAAGTCCTCCAAGTCTTAAAGGATAACCTTGTGTTGACACATAATAGAATGAAACAACAGGCAAATCAACATCACAGTGAAAGAAGTTTTGATGTAGGTGATTGGGTATTCCTACGGCTACAACCATATAAGCAAATGTCCCTCAAGCAAGCGAAGAAGGATAATAAATTATCACCAAAGTATTATGGTCCGTACAAGGTGTTGCGAAAGATTGGTACTATGGCATACAAATTGGAGCTTCCTGCAGCTTCTCGATTGCACCCAGTTTTCCATGTTTCATGTTTAAAGAAGGTTATAGGCGACAAGCTCCCAGTTCAAACAATATTTCCAGAACTTGATGAGGAAGGAAAAATTATATTGGAACTGGAAGCAATCACAGAAACAAGAACTCGACAGCTACGAAATCGATCAATTTTAGAGTATCTTATCAAGTGGAAGAACTTATCCGCTAAAGATTCCACACGGGAGGATGAGAATTTTATGCAGAAGTATCCAGAACTACTCAAGCGTTGAGGACAACACTTTTTTGAAGGAGAGGGGCATGTTGGGTCCCTATAATACTAGTGATTACCCCATTACTATTGTAGTTATACCCCTTATTAATATTGTTGTGCCCCTATTGCCCCCATATTGTTATTACTGTTCCCCATAGAATCCCTCTATTGTTATTTTTGAGGCTTTATATTATTATTGTTAGGTCGGCTGGGTTATATTGTGACTCCTTAGACTCCTATATATAGAAAGGAGGTTTTGTCATTTGTATCATCCAAGAATTGTTCATTTATGTAATGTAAAGGAGGTTGCCCCCTCGAAGAGGCTGAATTCTAAGGCGTTGATCTATCTTTTCTATCTTTTCTTGAGCTGGTTTCATAACATTTCCACATAATAAATCCACTCAATTTGTGAAAATACCTTAGCCACCAACCTAGCCTTGTACTTCTCAATACTACCATCTGCCACATGCTTCACCTTATACAAACTCCTAAGAATAGTTCTTCAAGATGTAGTCATACTCCTCCACCATGGAATCCACCAATATCTATTGGGAGGCAACCTCTTCAAAATAATATGGCTCAACATCTATCAATTCTATCATAAGTGCCATATATCCTACATCTATCTAGTGATTTATGTTATCTATATGAAGAACTTGAAGGCCCAACCTACTACTGAGTTTCCTGCACCAATCTGTTAACCAACTTGGTCCTCTTCCTCTATTACCTAGGAGTCATTGTGTGAGTGGGTGCCTCCACTCGGTATGCTCTCTACTCCTTATCATATAGTGGCTGCACACCATCCTCCTATAATTCCCTCTTACCCTTAGGCAAGGACTATCTCTTTGAATTTGACTGAGGCTCCTCCTTGGGACCTAGAAGCTCCTATTCTAGTGATATGTTCAACTCTCTTTGTAGATAACTCCTCATGGCTTTCTCCTCATAAAATATCACATCCATTCTCAAAATAATATATTTGATAGAGGGAATGTACACCCTGTAAACATGAGTTGTCTCAATATAGACCATAAATATCCCTTTCTCTGTAATGGGATCCAACTTCTTCCTGCCATCTTTGGACACTTTACAATACACCATGGAACCAAAAATGGGAAAGTGGGAGACATCTGCCATCTTCCTGGCATTTTCACTCAAGTTTAGGCACAACCTCTGAAGCATCATTCTTCATGATGGAGTCATACTCCTCCACCATGGTATTCACTAATACCTATTGGGAAGCAACCTCCTCAAAATAAGATGGCTCAAAATCTATCAACTTTGTCATAAGTGCCATATATCCTATGTATCTATCTAGTGATTTATGTTGTCTGTATGAAGAACTAGGAGGCCCAAGATACTCCTGAGATCCTACATCAATTTTTCAACCAAATTGGTCCTCTTCCTCTATTATTTGGGAGTCATTATGTGAGTGGGTGCCTCCAGTCAGTCTTATTCATGCTCCTCATCATGTCGTGGCTCCACACCATCCTCCTAGAATGCCCTCTTACCCTTAGGCAAGGACTATCTCTATGAATTTGATCAAGGCTCCTCCTTGGGAGCTGGAAGCTCCTCTTCTAGTGATATGATCAACTCTCGATGTAGAGAACTTCTCATGGATTTCTCCTCATCAAATATCACATCCCTTCTCAAAACAATCTTTTTGAAAGAGCGAATCTACACCCTATAAACATATTTGTCTCAATATAGCCCACAAAGATCCCTGTCTCTATAGTGGGATCCAAATTCTTCCTTCCATCTTTTGACACATGCCAATACACCATGGACCCAAAAATGAAAAAGTGGGAGACATTTGGCTTCCTACCAGTGAAAGCATCCTCAGGTGTAATTGTCCCAAGAACTCTATAAGGACTCCTATTCTACAAGTACACAAATGTGTTGCATGCCTCTTCCCACAAGGATAAGGGAAAATGTTGTTCATGCAACATGGCTCTAGAAGACCCAAAAATACTCCTATTTTCCCTCTCTATAACCCCATTCTCTCGAGGATTATGGTGTGCAATCAACTCTCTCCTAATTAGCTCTTTGGCACAGAAATACCTGAAGGAATTTGAGACATACTCTCCTCCATTATCACTCCTTAGGGACTTGATTTTCTTCCCTACCTCATTTCCCACTAAGGTATTCAATTCAAAAAACTTGGAATAGACTTCATCTTTCTTCTTTAAAAAAGAAATCCAACATTTATGAGAAAAATCATCAATGAAGATAACATAATACTTGTGTTTATATAGTGAGACTGTCGAGAAGGGGCCACGAAAATCTGAATGAAATCTCTTCATAATATATACAATCCTACTATCTTGAACCTAAAAGGAAGATTTCATATACTTGCGAAGAGGGTATCCCTTGCACACATCATGTTGATCAAGGGTGCATTGTGGTAACCTAGTGGTAATCTGTAGGAGTATTTTGAATGCTCCGTGATGCATGTGTCCCACATGCCTATGCCATACCTCTCGAACATCATTTACCTATGTTAGCACTCTATAATTTTCTGAGGTTGCAGAAGAAAATCACAAAGGTAACCACAACCCACTTTAGAAGCTAGGATCTAGCCTTGCCAGCTTGAGAGAGGGCTCTCTCTGTGAGATTTAACTTTGTTGTATTAGATATTAGGCTAGTTATGAGGGTTTAGAGTTTGGTTTTAAATTGATTTGTTGATTAGGTACCTGAACCTTCCAGTGGGCTATGGAGTCTATAGTTCAAAATGGGTATGTTTTAGATTTTAAAAGGAGTTTCATAGGGATAGGTAGCTAACCTAAATGGATCCTTTATATTTAAGTGAAATGGAATGGAAGAAAATATATAAGTTCAATAGAATTTAAAGAGAAATTAAGAATTCCTTAACATGATATCAAAATAAAACATAGAAATTACCTACAGTCAGAAGGAGAGTGTATTTTTCAACAAATTATGTTCACCAATTTTCTATAAAATAATTCAGATTTCAGAAAAAATGAGCATGGAAACAAAGAAATAACACATTAACAATGAAAGAAGCACATCACCAGATAGTCTAACACATGAATCATGTGAAGAATGTTCATTTTATTTCTAATTAGCCCATCAAACGAAAATAACACAATAAATTTCTAGGATGAAAAAATCCACGCAGAAATCAACCCTTGATACTTCTAAAAGAGAAGTATTTATAAGATATTTACAAAAATTCCTGTCAGAACCGACTAGGATGTATTTATAAATTCATAAATTGAATCTATCCAACTTATTACAAAAACTTAGGAAAATTTGAACTGTTTGAAGTGCCAGCACTAAATTTGTGGGATTGTTGACTGTTTGGCCCTTAAAACCCTGTTGTGATGTTGGTGTTGAGCTGTGCAACCAAATACTTTGCTTAATCTAGTAATTCAAATAATTTATCATAGTGCAGCTCACTAGGGATAATTTTCTTCAGTAACTTTCTGTAAACATTATTCACTTCAATATACTTAGCAAATATTGGTTTGGAAATGAATATGTGTTTAATTTCATACTGAATGTCTAGGTCATATGCCAACGCTTCCAAGAATGCTTTTCCTATCATGTTCATTCTTCCTCCTATAAATTTAGAAATTTCTTTAACATTGTTCATTAATTTCTCACTTTAATCGGGCCACATACTTACATTATCATTTATTACTAATAAATTAGGAAGTCCCTTTTTGTAGAGGGCTTCCATCTTGTTGAAGAATCTCTGTACGCCAATGTCTAGAATATGACACTTTTCTTCAAGGTGTCTCATCAAGTTTCTCTTAGTAAACTCCTTTTTGACTTCTAGTATAGTTTATGTTCTATCTTCAATATCAAACTCTTCTAATTCCTGTTTATTTTTGGAGTTGAGGAACTTGATGAGCCCAGTAGCTTCATTGGGTTTGTCACCTAATTGTTTTCTGACTTCATCAATGACGTCATTAGATATTTCAATCAGTTCCTGTTTCTCAAATATGATTTGTATTGTAGGAAAAATATCTATCATATCGTCATTGATCCGTTTCCAAATATTTTCTTTGACTTGAGACACGATATTACCCATGGAAATATATTTTTCCATTTGTTGCAATCTCTAGGACACTGTCTGGGATTTTTGTACTTCTGTTAGGAGGGAATTCTCTTATCTTATATTTTTCTCCTGTAAGGTATTCACATCATGTCTTTACTTCTTTATTTCTTCTCCTTGTATAGACATGTTTTCCAGGGATTGGGCCAACTTAATTGAATCATCTGCACTTGATGTGGGAAGTATTGTAGAAGAGGGTGTTCCTGCTCTTATAGCTGCTATAGGAATTCTTGTTTGAAGTAGGGATGAAATAGGCACTACATCAAGAGGAACTATTGCTAGTTGTGAACTCTGCTCCTTCTCTTTGATCAACTTATCCATCTCTACTTCCATCTCCTTGATATGTGCACTCTTCTCTACCATTAGCTTTATCATTTCTTCTTTATATAACTATGTATCTCCTAACTCCTTTGCCTGGGGATCTTGAGTCATAGGAATATTGAATTTCTTCTTCAGGGCTGCTATGTCAACATTTTTCTTCTTAATAATTTCATCCACAACCTTTGACTTACCAGGATCAAAACCTACTTTGATCACCATTTCCTCCAAATATTTAGTTATGTTGTCTTTAGCAAGAGAGAAAAATTTCTCCAATTTGAATTGTGATTGAACGTTGTTTAAGGAAAAATATAGTTTGGAAGCAATGAGGGTAGTATGTGTGAAGGTTGAGTAGACCATTTCTCCTATCTTCCTATGCATATCCATCTGATCCAAAGGATGAACATCCTTCACCTCAAACTCAAAGGTAGTCTGGTTGAATTCAACTGCTAATTTTGGTTGTGGAACCTGTGCTTGTAAGAATGACATTGTATTCTTCCTTTATTTGTGTCAAAGGTTGAAATGAGCCTATGCTGGATTCAAGAAGACTGCTTCCTTAATTGAGCATAAATGTTGTCATGAAGGGCTTCATTCCCCTATTTAATTTCTTTATATTTTTGGAAAATTTTCAGCTACCTATGTTCTGTGAATGTCTCTGTTGTGTGAGGTGTTGTAGATGGAATCTCTTTAGTAGTCGAGGATGGTGGAGAATCTGTGGTACTATTGTCAAACATCAAAGTTTGAAGTCCAGAGAGTACAATGGTACCCTATGTTTTCTTTAGTAGTGGGAAGTTAATCTTAGAGCCTGTCTTAATCTTATTTGTGTATATCTTAAATTCTTTGACCGAGAATTCTATGACTCAAGGAGAGTCTTCCTCTCTCAGACTCTTCTCGTTCTTTTCTCTAGGTATAGAATTCTCTGAGGCAGTCCTAGAAAGCACCTGCTCTTCGTCCTCCTGTAATGTGTTTTCTACCCAATTCTACTGGTTCATGTACTTCTCTATTTCTGGTCTTTCGGTATGCATATAGGGTGTTTCCTTCTATTCCACTCTTAGCATATAAATTACCCCAAAGGGGTCCTAATACCATTTAAAGCTAAGAGGGAAATTGATTTGTTTCACTAGGAGGTCTGCTTCCTCTCCTGTTTCCCTACTGTTATACATAAAAGGTCTTATCTGTGCCTTAATTTTGAACAGAGACTTCTTCTTAGGTAACACAAAATGGATGTTGTCTGAGTGGATTATTTTCCTAGTGTACTCCAAGGATAATATACTCATTGGAAGGTACTTGGGTAGCTTATATGGAGGTAGCTCTAAGCCATAAACTCTCATATCTGTAAATGACTGGTAAAGGTACCAATCTACTATCTTTGCCTCTTCACTGAGATGCAAAACTTACTGAATATCCTCATTGATTCTTCGAATTTGCTGGATACTCAACAAGCAAGTTGTTGGATACAAAAAATGATCAATAAACTATGTAAAACTGAATTCCTATGATTGTTTTCTGATGATAAAGGTCCACGAAATAATGTACTGAGGCTCTCCTTTCTGATTGAGCTTCTGCATTGCAAAGGGAAACTAGTCTTTCTGGAAGAAAATGAACATGTACATAAAAATGGAAGAATATTAGAACATTACTTCAGTTAAAAAGATGAAGGAATTGTTCATGAATTACATTTGCAAGGAAGTGACCATATTGAAAGGTGATTGATAGTCCTTCTTCTGTAGAAAGGGTAGATAGAAAGCCTAAAATAGGTTCATCTAACCATTCATCAGGAAAGTAACCAAGTAGGTAGGACAAGACAAAGATAATCTATCTGGTTCTTTGGGGGAAAATAGAAGAGGGATACAGGGGATTCTTCTCACGGAGTTGAGAATCTTCTGGAAGTAAGACCTCAAAAATCCTAGCTTTCTTGGGAAAGGTGAGTTTCTGATAGATTTCTTTGAGAGCCTCAAGGGAAAAGGGAGCTAGAGAATCATTGTAGGGGACCTGCAACATTTGGTTTATACTTTCAAAGGTAATGGTGAGAAGGATTTCACCATTAGGGGTGATGATAACCCTCTTACTTAAGAGATAAGAGTCATGACAGTTGAGGAATAATTCAGGAAAATAATAGGACTGGGGGAAGATGAACAAGGGTAGTCTAGACTGCCAGAGGTTAATCTCATCAGACTAGTCAAGGCAAGTATCACAAAACCAATAGCATAATTTGACAAGGTTGAATTCACACTATGTCTCAACAATTTTGTAATTTCTATCCGCAAGGGGGATGTGGTCTAAATCCAAAGTGGAAGCGAGCATGGGGTTAACCACTGTGGCAGTTTTCGGGGCCATCATGGTAACAAAATGAAATTGGAGAGGGTGACAAGTGGAATGCATAGGATTAATATTAATTTCACGAGAAAATCTAGAATGGAACTCCTCTGTAAATAATCGTTGATAGGCAAGAACATAGAGTGATTAGGAGCAATGAAAGTGGGAAAACGAGAAAAGGATGTGATCAAAAGAGAAAACAAAAATTTGTAATTTGTAATTGGAGTGGGGCTATTGGATAAATGGTTGTCCGGGAGCAACATTTACTCAGCGACTGGATAGAGGTAACGGGAGGGAGCTGCAACGGAAATGGTGTAATGATTGTTGACGTGGTGGCTCATGATAAGAAGATGGACGCGCGGGGCCATTAGCGGGAAGTGGTAGGTGGAAGGGATACATGGTGGTAGGGAAATGGTGGATGAGCGGAAGTGGAGGGTGATGTAACTGGGAAGGCGGGTTGTAGGGGGAGCAGAGGAAACTGCTTTCGCAGGGGTTTCATGGTAGTTTATGGTATGAGAGGGGGGGTCTGATATCAAGAGGAAAGGACACGTAGAGGTAGGGAAAACTACTTTTCAGACCCCCCCCCCCCCCTTTCCATTAAAAATAATCATAGTGGGGTTTCCAAAAAGATTTTAGAGCCATCAGATTAAAAACTAATTGTGATCGGGAGTAGGGAGGTGTGCAGATTTTAACACCAACGGGATCCAATATCACATTTCGCATACCTTTTTAAGATAATGTCTGGCTTTGGACAAATGACCAAATTTATCCATTTACATAATAAATCAAATTTTTTCGTAAATTAATGTAATTTAAACTAATTAGTGTGCATTAGAAGTGCAAGTGCTGTTTTATTTTTCCATTTTTAAAGGACTAAAAATATCTATTCAAACAACTAAACTAATCTACCAATTGTATTAATCCAGACTATACTGTTGGATTAATTTATTCACTTATTCTACCTATCTAATCTCATCCAAGATTGCACTGTTTGAATAAGTTAGTCACTCTAATCTAATTGACATAAATTGAAATTTGTTTGAACGTGATTAAACTGTATGTTTGAAAGAAAAGAAGTATCATGGAATTTTAAACAAGATGCACACAATTTCATGAATTTATTCTCTACAAAATTGTTGGACTATCAGTGGCACTTCAACTAGCATCACTTTAACATTTATTCTTTTTTTGTGGGGTTCTTTTATCATTTATTTTTCTTTTTCTATTTTTCTATTTTTACCCTTTTTTCATTTTTTATTTTCATTTATATATCTTTTTTTTGGAAATCATTTATAGTATGAAATATTATTTACAATTTGAAATATTGAGAGAAATCATTAAATCATCATTTGATCCTATAAATTATAGGACCCTAAAAGTGGCTCTAGCTAGGGATGACACTCTCCCTCTGAGGTGTAAAGAATAGTAGACTAGTAGCCTTGAATCCTTATCTTGAGTGTTTTACTGCATTTGTTTTTTTGTGGTTGTTGTAGTTATGGTGGAAAAATAACTAAAATCTTAGGGCCTTCTCCATGGGCTTCAAATTTTAGACATAAGCTACCCAACCATGACAGTACAAAGTAAATGTTATCTAGAATGAGTATGATGAAAATTTCTTTAATTTCTGAAAAAAATAATGTTTCAGCATCCTGCCATTGACAGGTACTCTAGGTAGCTCTATTCCATCCATGTCCTTAAAAAAAAATGCACTATTACCCCTGTAATCATGAATAATTTAAGGTCCCATCCACAAATTATCAAACTTACCATGCTTTCCTTTCTCTTCTCTTTTGGAATCCCATTTCAGAACATGATTGTCGATTTGAAAATCATCAACCTTACTTCTTATGTCAAATGTTTTCTTTATACTTTCTTGGATCAAATGAGTTATGTTGTGAACCTCCTCTCTTGATTGTTGTAGGTGAATTGTTTGATTTATTCTCCTCTGTAGATCATTTGGTTCAACCTCCAATTCTTGAAGCATTTTCAAAACAGGAATTCCCAACGAAGTTGGAAAAACAATATCTATTCCATAAACTAGTTGGTATGGAGACATGCCAATTGACTTCTTGGTAGTAAGTTTGTTTACCCATAATACATTTACAAGCTTGTTGTGCCATGATTTCTTGTTATCCTGCAACAACTTTTTAATAATATTAACCAAGCTTTTGTTGGAAGATTATTCCAGTCCATTTCCCTGAGGGTAATAGGTTGTAGAATGTACCAAAGTTATCTAATATTTATTTCAAAAATCCACCATCCTCTTTGACCTGAATGCTGCAACATTATCTATAATGATTTTTCTAGGTCATCCAAATCTTGAAAGGATATTGTTGTCTAGGAATTCAATGATTACTGCATCAGAGGCTTGTCTTGTAGGTATGGCTTCTATCCATTTTGTAAAGTAATAAGTGGCTATAAGAATCCACTTATGTTGGGCAGAAGAGTGTTGAAGCCTTGAAAATCATTTCTACAACATGGGGGAAAGCCACCAGTTCCAGACCTTGGTTAGCAGCTCCTTTTTCATTTGGTGTAGTGGCTCCGACTAGGTATAATGGGATCAGTTTTCGAAAAGAGATTTTGAGAGTGTTGATGGGGTGATATATGATGTAACAAGGGAATAATCATGCTAAGTATAATCTAATCTAAACTACTAAACACATGCATGTATCCTAGTTTAAACACTATTTGAATATAAATATACCAAATAATTAAATAAAGTATGTGATCTACAATAATGTCCTATAGAAATTAGTAATAAAGGTCATTCAACTGCAATAAGAAGAGAAATTGTTTAAAAATAATCATTTTGGGTAAATAGTTAGCCAAAACAATTGTGAAAGATATATCACATATAAATCATTCATGTATTCAAAATAAAGTCAAAGCCAACATCATACAGAAGTGCAATAATGCTAACTGTAATTTAGACTTTCACACATAAAACAATTGAAAGGATAATTATTGCCTGGTACATAAATAAACTGAGATCATAAGATAAAAGTACCATATGTGACGAGTCCTCCTCACGTGCTTCAACAATATTGACCTAATTCCAATAAATCCAACATATTCTAAGAGTACAAAAGTGCATTTCAGTAGAGCATGCTAGAAATTTAAGAGAAAATAGATCATGTTCCATTCATTCCATTAGAACCTCCTCAAAGTTACATAAGTGCATGTTTTGAAGAATGTTTCTGATACAATTTATGGACCTCTCTCTAAATGCAAGAGAGGGGTTTGAATACTAAACTATAGGTACTAAAATAGATTATTACAAAAATAGCTAAGGAGGTTTAAACGACCTGCCTCAGATTATGCAAAAATAAAAATAAACTAAGTGACTAACTCCTTCGCATTCGATATTTGAGATCGCAGATATCTGTCATAGGCTTGAGTTGTGTTGGTTGGTCAATCACATATTTCAACTACCCAACAGAAATAGCTTCTATGAGCGTTGCCACCATTTTTTGTGTGGAGGTAGTTAAGCATCACAAGGTCATCCACTGGCTATATCATTTTACCAAAAAATGCCAGTATGCTTCCTAGTTTAGCTTGCCCATTTGTTGATTACCTCCTTCTTTTCTTATGCCGCCTGCCTCCATTGTTGTTCTAAGTGTTTGGAATTTGGAAGAAATCATGTTATAGAATCTATAACCAAGTTGGAACCATGCAAATTTTCATTTATGGCTTATACGATGTTGTTTTTTGCTGCTGTCGTGACCGTCTTCGCCCTTTTTTCTTGCTTGAGTTGTGAATCCCAATCTTTGAACAAGGTTTCTTTATGCGATTCCTCCAACTTTGGCAAATCATCCTTCCTCCCCTCTTCAGATTCTTGCTAGGTGATAAAGTCAGAAACCCTTTTATGGATTTCCTCATACTCAAGTCACATGTCGACAACTTGGCTTGTTAGCTTATCACAGATCTCGCAATAAGGACTTATTTGCGACATTTTCTGGCATAGAACTTCCTTTTCCTACATTAGATGGGAGTTAATACTAAGCACTTCCTTTATGTCGATTTGTAGATTGTCTTTATACTTATATGTCATGTCTTGTATCTACGCATCTCTTTTTTCTAGGCTAGCCTGATGTTGTATTTGTATCTGTTCAAATTCCTGTCGGAGCTGGCTACTTGTAATTTGGCTTGTTGGTTGGATTTATCCTAAGTTAATTGTTGTTCCAATAGAAGAATATTTTGTTCCTTTTCTCTAAGTAGCATTTGGACCTTATCGCTTTGTCAATAGTTGTCGTAGCATACACTCCTGCAAATTGCGACAGTCTTTTGAGGTTTTTGGATGGGTCCATGGGCAAGTCTTTCCATAAAATTTCCACTGGTTCATTGTCGAGGATCGTAATAGTTGCGGTATCTAGCTTCCTCTTCTTCCTCTGTCTCTTAATGAAACCTTTGTGATCAGGACTACAAAACACATATAATGGAGGAATTTCCTCAATTCTCAAGATAATTTCTAAAGTGGGGGTGGCAGGAATGAGCTCAACATCATGAGTGCCTACTGTTTTCTCCATTGTTATTTCTTCAGTTGACTTGTGCTATGGAGTTTGTATCTTAGATGTTTGTTCATCTGTATGAAGCTTCTTGTTGAAATGCTACCATTCCTTTTCCAAATCAAGAATTGGGGGTTTTTCTAACTGAGTGGAAGTAGAGTAAATTTTTTCCTGTTTCTTTACCGAGGTTTGCTTAGTTGTTTCTTATTTAGTTTCGGAGGTGTCCCTTTTAGACTCTTTCTTTTTATTGCCTGCCCATTTTTAGGTTGTTGCTCTAAGTTCTCTAACTCATGAGTAGATATTTCTTAGGTCTCTACTTCAGAATTTTCTTTGGAGCTGTCCTCGAAGCTTACACTAGGAGTTGGCTCCATTATTGGTTCAATCTATAGTAGGTCCAACAGGACCTTCTTTAATCTCCTCTTTCTTTACACATGAAAAGATTCAACATCATCTAGGGCAGAAAGTAGTGATGCCATATGCGTCACATCTAAAAATGTTTCTTTTTGTAGGAAGAGGTCATCAAAGGCATCTTCCTCATGGGTGAATGGTTTCACTTTCACGATAGTAGTGAAGTCCTTAATAGTGCCATTTAGGTCAAATTTCCTTCTTGGGAATGTAGCTAAATTTGGAGATTTCATAATCTCTGCCTCTTTGCATGCATGTCCAAAATCATGTAGTGAAAACACACCACATTGCAATGGAAATGTAGGCCAAATGGCCTTCTTCTATTCTTTCAAGCCTTTGCTTATCTGACCTTCCCCTCCCATTTGGCAGGCTATCTCCCTGGCCATTAACTTGTTAGAGACATAGTATGGGAGGACATGCATTGAAGCAATGCTCCAAAATACTGTGATATAGGTAAATGTCTCTTCCCCAAAACATCTGGCTATAGGTAAAATATCTACTTCAACTTGTTTAGGAAACCTAGTGGTGCTTCCGTTGTAGAATTGCTTATGGATGGATGACATAACTCCTTGACAAATCTTGTAAAAATGGGGGTGAAGCTGAGACTCCCACAAACTCTTATGATACACATGGATAGGAAGCAGGTCTTGCACAATCCACCTCCATACCATAATAGGAAATTTAAAGCTAAAAAAGATTGTGTCCATTACAAATGCACTGACGAAAAAAGGGGGATAAACCCTTAAAGAGGGACTGCTCTTTCTCCTATACTCTATAATGGCTTTCGCCAGATTACCAGAAAAAATTTGAGCCCAATTCATTATTGTTGTGTTCACAACTACTTCTATTAATGATAGCCACTCCAGGGAAAATTTGGTACTATCGGGCTTACCGAGCAATCTACATAGGATGGTTGCTGCAAAACTATATGGGGGAGAAAGATATGTCATAGAATACATCCCTGTCTTATCATGTTTGATCTTTCTTTCATTTTATGTCCAGGCCCAAGTAACATCTACTGGGTCTTCAAATTTCCTTAGAAAATTTCTCGAGGAACTGTTTATTGTAGAGCTTTTGTGGCTCTGGTATATTGTACAAAAGCCATAGGCATTCTGCTAAAAAAGATCCCATAACCTCATGCATTATATTCTTGAACTCTCTGTCTGAGACACCCACCACATCAATTATCCACTTGATCATATCTTTGTATGGGATTATCTTCGGCCTTGCAGCTATGTTGTGTAGGAACGAGCATCATATCTTGAAGTAAGAGGCATCAAAGCAAATATGACCATCGGCTGTTACCTTTTCTACCAGAGGCCTTGGTTTCTCTTCTTCTAACAAATAATACATGGCTTCCCATGTTGAAGTTCCTCCATCTCTACTGCACATAGTATCAGAGAATAGAGGGATCATTTCTGACTTTTCAGATGTGACTGCCTTTCCCTTCTTTACCATTGCTCCTAACGACTCTTGCTACAGATTTTTCCTGAAATGAATCAAAGAAAAAGATATTGGATAGACACAAGTGTGAATGAAAATAAGAATGAATGATACAGATAATGTTGAAAAGGTGACAAGTAAGGAGTTTTAGTTAAACGCAGATGAGAACATATTGTATCACGCCGCGCTGCTTTTCAAACATAAATGTTGTTATCCCATAGTAAATGCCCACTAATGATTTTTTATCACTACCTTCATTGCTCATTAATGTTCTGCATTGTAAAATAGGAAGAAAATTTTTTAAGGTTATGAGGTTTGATTTTCAAAAATGTTGATTTTGCAATTGCAATGCAATATCGCAAATCGTATTATCGCATTTTTATTGTGCACTTTATTTAAAGTTCCATTGGCTTTTGTTGGATGCAAGATGTGAGACATTCTTTATTGTTTATTAAAGCATAGCTTGTTTAATGGGATTTACCTTATAAAGCCTTTTTCATTTGTGTAACGGATTTAAGTGTTACTTTATAACATAGGCTTCAATCAGGTCTAGGCTTTTATTGCATTTCGCAACATCATGTGGTTTGTAATATTTCAAACTTTTCTTAAGTATTTCTGATGCGATGCAATAAGGTTAACCATCACATCACAATATCACATTTCACATGATTCAACATACTTTGTGAGGGTGTGCCCTTTGTGAATTGTGATATGCGATACGGGCTTTATTTCAAGAGGAAATGCCTTAGGACCTAGTTTTTAATGAAAAGCTTAATGATAGCTAGGTTAAGTGTGGTGATTCCTTTAGATCGCATTTCGCAAGTTTTTCTTGTTAATAAGGCTTTTGACACACTCGGTTCAGTGATATGCGAAAAGGCGAGTATTGCTAGCTTTCACAAAGGGTTTTGACTTGATATCTTGTTTTATTCCAAAAATTTAAAAGAAAGTGTCTAAATGCTAAATTTGTTTTTTGGAAGGATTTTTTAAGGGTCCCCATTTATTGATAGAATATTAGCTATTATATTAATAAATGGGGGGGTTGTTGAATAACACAACAATTGGCAATTCGATGGAAGAACTAGTTATCTCTGACAGTTTTTTGAAATTTCTAAAAAGTTCCAAAATAAAGGTAGTTCAAAAAATAAAATACATGAAACATAAGATAAGTAACATTCATCTAAATAATAAAAACACAATCTACTTAATTATCATCCATTTGATTATCCTCTTCAATATGAAAATTGCTTTGTATACATCAGCCATTACTGGGTTTTTAAGATAAAAACAGGGGACTCTCACAAATCAGCTTTTAGGTGTACACTTTTGTCATAGGTAGAGCCTCTGTTTCCAGCAAGCGTCCATAACCTCGATAGGGTTACCTTTTAACCAACAATGATTTAGTATCCCATCTAGGTAAGAATGAAATTTTTTAAAGATAAGTTCAGATTCATATAGTTACTGTCTTTTTCTCTTTTATAAACCATTCTCTTTTTTTTTTAAATTTTCATTTTTCTCCTTAAAGGCCATTGCCTTGGTTTGGTGACCAAAATTGACAACTCTAGTCACTGGTTGTAACTTACTTGAACAAGCTGGCTCATGATGAGACCCCTTGTCTTTTGATTGATACAATCTCAAGCCATTACACTGTTTTGATATGTAGTATTGGTAATGTTAGCTATTTATTTCCCTATGAACATGGTAAGTCAACTCTTGATGAGACCTCTTATCCTTTAAGTTTAAGCATATTTTAGAATTACACTGTAAAAAAATGAAATCTTACTAGATTGGGGAATCATTGACTTCTTAAGATGTTATGGATGAAAATTATAGAGTTAAAGATGCTTTCTTGTAGAGATTCCTTGCTTTGTTATAGATACTTTTCTTAACTGATGGTAGAACAAAATTTTTTATGTCAAAAAAAGGATGGGATGAACTAGAATGGTGGGCCAAACTACTGTGGAAACTAAAATGTCCAAAAAAAGCTAGGTTGTTTTTCTAGTGTGTGCTAAACAAGAAAATTCCAACATGGGACACTCTCCAATCTAGATACAAGCAAGGGCCGAGGAGATGCCCTATATGTATAGCTGACTCTGAGACCATCAATCATCTGTTTTTGGTCTGTCCTTTCGTCAAAAGAATATGGGGAGAGGTGCAAAATCTCTTAAAAAAGCAGTTAAGTTGGGAAGGGGAAAATTTACCCGTGGCCTGGGAAAAATGGTGGAGGCAGTACACAGAAGGGAATCTACGAAACCTACCCCCCATCATCTGTTGGGGTGTTTGGATAGCAAGAAATAGGTGTATTTTTATAGACAAAACTACCCCAGCAGAAATTATTTCGATCCAGTGCACAGCTATACTGTCCAGTATCCCTGAATCAGAGGAGGCAAGGAAACCTAATCAGAGCAAAGAAGAACAAATCAGAGAAGGAATTCCATGGGCCTACTTTGATGGGGCTTCTCAGAATAACTCAGCAGGGGCAGGGATTATCATTCATTTAAATGAATCTCACACCTTAAAAGCTTCAGTGGGCCTTGGAACCGGAACAAACAACTTTGCTGAACTTTCTGCTTTAAAACTCCTTCTATGTTGGGTTATTCACAGGAACATCTTCACAGTTCAGATCTTTGGGGACTCTTTAAATGTTGTGAAATGGGTCAATGGTTAAAGTAAATGTCAAAATTATATGTTGAGACCCTTATTAGAAGAAATATTGAATCTAAAATGTTCTTTTAATGTTTTTTCAATTGGCCATATTTACAGTGACCGAAATGAAGCAGTGGACAAGCTTTCTAAAGATGGTCTGCAGCAAATTATGGGCAGTTGGAAATTAATAGAACAAGTGCATGAAAAAATCCGTGTGTCGGATCATCCTCCATATGTCTAGACTCAATCTTTATCTGTTGTTTTTTTTATACTTCATATGCTACTTATAGTTGCTGTAAATGAATGATGTCTACAGTTTTTATCTCTTGACAATCTGAAGGATGTTTTTGATGGTATTCAGGGTAACTTGTTTCCTTTGTGGGTTGTTTTCCTCTATGAGGAGACCCAGGAGTTGAAACGTGACCTGGATATTTCGGTTTTTCTTTGTTGTTTCTTAAAGGACTGTCTTTAGCAAAATGCTAGAATGGGGGAGGAACTATATAGACTCAGTTGACCAGAGTTCTGTCTCTTCCCAGGTTTTGTGCAAAGAAGATAGGCTCTTCTCTGAAGTTGCTATAGGATCTATCCCTACAGCAAACTGAATGCTATGCATATACTTGTAACTTTTTATCTTTTTATATAAAAAGTTCGCTTTTTTCTTTGGAAAAAAAACTGATGGTAGAACAAAGGATATTTTACAAAGATGAGTTTCATCAAAGGATAACTAATTTTGGTAGAGGAAAAAGAATTTCAGAGAGATAGAACTTAGCTTATGTTTTGAATGTAAAAATTGTTTTCTTAACCATCCCTACTTATACAAGCGAAAAGTCAAAATATAAAAGAGACTATTATTATAAAGGCCAAAAGTAAATGCTACTGATCTTTCATTTTGCTAAAAAGTAGAAACAATAATATATAATGTTGGCATTATGAGACAAGTGTTGTCCTTGATGGCAAATCACACTAATGACAAATCATAGTGCAGAAGGATAGCAGGGAGGAATTGATGATCAGACTACAAGTATGAAGAGAAAATATATATACGCAGGTTCACTATATACCAGGTAGGGTATACATGCAGGTTCACTATATACCAAGTCGTGTATACGCAGGTTCGCTATATACCAAGTACGGTATACATGCAGGTTCACTATATACCAAGTCGCGTATACGCAGGTTCGCTATATACCAAGTAGGGTATACACGTAGTTTCATGCATGGAAAAGCGCGTACATGTCGAAAAGCTTATTTTTGGGTCCGTGGTATTTATACCTATGGTTTTGGTCCGTGGTATTGCACCCAAAAATGTTGATCCCAAGTATTGGGTCGATGGTATTGTTTCATTATGGTTTTGCTCCGTGGTATTGAGCAAGGCCTAAGACTATAAAAGGAGAGGAAGATCATTAGGCAAAGTGAGTTTAGAAAAGTCTGATGAAGTATGAGATCCAGTATGCAGGTTATGGGTTGATGATGCATTGCTTGATCTGAGCTAAGGAGGGATCTCACCAGTTGATGGAGAACAAGATCTAAGGAGAGATCGGGATCAAATGGTTTGAAATGAACTATCTTTATGTGGTTGATTATGCTCATTCTAGATCTGCATACTGACGCATGTAATATAAATGTTATGAGTATGACTGATGTCTGGTACAGCTGCAAAGTTATAAGAAAATATTTTTAGATCTGTACGCGGGTTGGCCTTGGAAAAAGCGCATATGTATGCGGGTTTGATTCATCATAGTAGCGTATACCATTTGAGCTATGATGTCTAAAGCTACAGGTAGTTCTGACTGTTGATGAATTCTGATGACTGTTTAATGGTATCAGTATTCTGCATATCTTGGTTGGATGATTGTTTATTGATGGATGAGAACTAATATGGATCAAGATCATAATGACTCATATTTATGTGATCCGATGGACTAGATCTGAGTGCTAACACATATATTATCCTTGTATATGTAATGATCTGGTTATGTCTGAAGTCAGGAAGTGCATAGAAGTTATGAATAAGTAATTAATGACATATACACTGGTTCACCTTGATTAAGTTGCGTATACACGCAGATTTAGCACTTCCAAGTAGCGTATGCACTCTAATGCATGTTTTTGATGATACAGTTGGTTCTGATTGATTTTGCAAAGTTCTGTGACTGTGTTCATTGACAAGGTTTCAGTGATTCAGAGATTGATGATGCTAGTAGTGATTGTTTTGAGCTTCAATAATAGTTATGGGTCCAGTATGAAAATTTGATGAAACGTGGCCTTTCAGATTATGTTTTGTGCTTCAGGAGTATCCAGTCTGAAAATGTATGAAACATGGTACCTGGAGAAGAGAAGATTGTAGGCAGGTGCCTATGTACTAGTATCTTAGCTAGTACAAGAGCAAAGGGGGTTGGAGCTCCCTTCCAGGAGAGTCTGGAGAATGAGAGAAGGTTGTAGCCTTCTGCAGGTTGTAGCCTGCGTGCTGGTAAAGGACTGCACCAGTACATTGTAAAAGAAGTTTCTTAATAAAGGAAGATAGAAACGAATTACAGCAGGTAGTTTTCACCCACATTGGGTTTCCACCTTATATCATGGTGTTTATGTGTGCTTCTTGTTCTGTTTTACTGCTCCTGCTTACTATTCATACAGTTAATGAAGTTCTGATGCACTAACTAAAGATCAACACTTAATGGATTAACTGAATCATAAGTATTTTGGATATACACTAGTTGCTTTAGACACAGTTGCGTATACACGCGGGTTCCCTTGATTGAAGTAGCGTATATGTATCTAAGTATGGAAATGAAAAATATTTATTGATCTGATAATACTGATTCACCCCCCTCTCAGTATTATTTCCAACAATTGGTATCAGAGCGGGTCCTTTGGTAGAAGCTTGATCGCTTGAAGGAGATCCGTGGAACTATGGGAAAGCACCTAAGAAGAAGAAGACATCTCAGAAGAACTATGACAGTGGGAGAATTGATTGGGGATTAGGCATAAGAAGCTCTTCAGATTCAGAATCAGATTCAGAATCATTTCAGAATGAAGATGAACTATCAGGTATGAATTTGCTATCCTCTGATGTTCTTGCTATCTATCCATTTGGAAAAGATGAAAGTGATCGCGAAACAATTGAATTTGCTCTTATGGGTGAACAAGAAAGATATCAAATAGAGGCAGAATTTAAAAGGCTCTAAGATAAAATCAGAGATCAACAAGATCTACTGAACAAAAGGGAATGTGACTTCAAAGAAGAAGCTACCAAACATAAGGCCCAACTGGAGGAAGGAAACAAGGTAAGGAAGTTATTCAAGGACAAATGTCAAAAGTTGCAGGATGAAGTAACATCACTAAGAGATGAAGTCAATGAAAGAAGCACAACCATCAAGAAACTCAGAGATAGATCTAGTTACTATGAAAGTCTTGAAGCCACGAACCGCTCGCTAAAGGAAGATCTTGAAGAATCAAAGAAGCAGAATAAATATCTACTCCAAGCTATTGAAAAACAGGTAAACGAAGTTATCAGCATAAAATCTCAGCTGGAATGTGCCTTCAGAATTCATCAAATGCAGCAGGATCTGAATGAAGAACAAGAAAAGGAGATTCTCAAACTAAGGCATCAGTTGGAAGAAGGAAGGAAAGCTGAAGAAGACATGAAGAAGCAATGTCTAGAAAAGGAAGAACAACTTCAAGTTGAGGTAAATATCTTGAAAAGTAAATTAGAAGAAAAGGATAAACTGTTGCGATTTCAAGAGAGTAATAAAGCCTTGGATGATATTCTTAGTAGTCAAAGGTCTCATGCTATCAAGACTAGTCTTGGTTTCCATGAATCTGAGGCATGGAACTCTAAAGAGAAATCTAAAATGATCAACAAGGAGATGAAAGGTCAACCCCATCAACAATCAAGGAAAGAGACTCCTCAAAGAAAATCTTTTACTCCTCCTATGAATAATGTTGAATGTTATGTATGTCATAATATTTGACATGTTGCAGCTAGATGTGGAAGAAGAAGGGTTCAAGACCATCATGCAGAAAGATCATCACATTCAAGGTACTTTAATGGATATTGCTTTGCTTGCAATATGTTTGGTCACAAAGCTACTGATTGCTACAGGAGAAAAATGAAACATGTAAGATGTTATGCATGTAACAAACTTGGACATATAGCAAAGGAATGTGGGAACAAAGTGCGGACATCACACCAAAAGGAGAAAATAACATCACACTTGAAGATGTGGAAGAAGAAAGAAGTACAGTCAGAAAGAGGCGGCACAACACAACATATAGACATAACAGAATCAGAGGGAGCTGGAAGTGTAAAACTTCAGTGTCCTGAATCTCATACACAAGTTCCATAAAGGGAAGTAGCATATATACGCGAGTTGGATACTGCATAGTCGCGTATATGAGTATCTGAAGAAATGTAGTAGGGACAGGTTCAGGAAAAGGATTTGTTATGTTTCAGACCATTATTTTCTCTGTTTGATAATGTTTACAGTTTGCTAACGATGTTTGGAAATTTCTTGTTACTTGTAAGATGTTTAGAAGGGTTTGATACTAACTTGATGATGATGTCTTGATGCTTATTGCTGATATATGCATGACCAGATCTAACAGTAAACAGATGGCTTAGGTTGAGGGGGATCATATGCCTTTAATAATGCATTGTTCGCATTATGGTTAATAGCCTTAATGATGATGTTTATATGGCTAAATGATATATCTTGCTATGATGTGGTTGTGAGTTTTCTATGATAAAATCTCATATGATTCTTGGGGTTACATAGTAGATGTTCAGATCAGATTTATGGTTGATTCTTTGATGATGCATATATGGTGCTTACATGGTGATCTTCATAAGGATAAGGAGAAGTACAAAGCTTGAATACACATCTTCCTCACTTGATGATGAGTCACTCATATGCTGTTGTCATCATATGTATAAAGATCATACAAGCACTCATGTGGATAAGGATTGTTGCTGTTGATGATATCAAGAAGTTCTATCAAATGAGCTTGAGCTCAAGATACATAGTGCTGATACATGGATGACTACTCAAAGTCTCTTTGTTGAGACATGATGATGAGTTCTTATCTATATGATGATAGGTTGATACTTACATATGTTGATTGACGCAGATGTTCCCAAGCAATGATACTTGGATCATGTAGAGCTTGATGTTGATGAAAGGGCTATGGTGGCTTCACATATGATATAATGTGAATGATTTCATGATGATGTTTTAAAAGGATAAGTTGACATCTATGTTCAGACATACCTTGTTACAAGACATTTACAGGTTGCTGATATGGAAATGGTTGTACGCAAGTTTCATAAGGACTATCCACGTATATACGCTTGTTTATGTGGATACAGTCGTGTATATGAAAATTTGAAGGAAATCAGTGGGTCAAACTCAGAATGAGAAGATTCTGATATGGGTCTGACAGAGACCATCTGGCATAGGTTTAGGGGGAGCAGATAAACTTCCAATGATGCATTGTTGGCATTATCTTAGAAGCTTTTGGTTCTAGTTCACAGTTGTTGTTGGTTTCAAATGGAACAGAGGCAGAGGGAGAACAGAAGGAAATCTTGGTCGTTGATCTGAATGGTGATAGATGCTGCTGCTATCACTTATTGGTGACTTTCATAAGTCTTATTCTAGATATTTCGTCTCTATGTTATGTAGCTCTTTTGTGATATCTCTTTCATGGTGTCAAGGTCATGTAACGGCCTATATTGGTTTCCCCACTATGCCTGGGATGAAGATGTAATGTTCTTGCTTTATCATGTGTAAACTTTTGATGTATCCCCACTTGGTTGGGTGGATGAGTCAATTCTAGTATATCCCCATGTGGTTGGGAAATGGATGTATGTATTGAGTCTTTTGGTGATAGGAAGGTCTCTTATGATGTATAAGTCATGGTTCTTCTTGAAGAACATCTTTTTGCAGATCTTGCCTTTAGTCAGGAAGAGCATGAACAACACACTTCAGCAGTACAGAGACTTGGCATGTACTCAGAGGGAGCATGGACAGATTGGTACACTTTGGCATATACAAAGGGGGAGCACATTTGGAGATTTCAGCAGGTACTCAGGGGGAGTATGGACAGCAGAATGTTTATCAAGGAAAGAGAATATCTTGGTCCACCCTTTGCCCTTGATGTCAAAGGGGGAGAGTGATTTGGTGTTGTTGCCATCAAGTCCAAAGGGGGAGATTGTTGGCATTATGATGCATGTGTTGTACTTGATGGCAACCCTCTCATAGAAGAACATCTCACTTACATATAACTAGATCAATCTACAGATGTGACTAAATGCATGGGATGCAAGACAGCTCAAAGGAATAAGAAGATCAAGTTCTAAGTGTGACAAGTTAGCTTTGCCATCAAGTCCAAAGGGGGAGATTGTTGGCATTATGAGACAAGTGTTGTCCTTGATGGCAAATCACACTAATGACAAATCATAGTGCAAAAGGATAGCAGCAAGGAATTGATGATCAGACTACAAGTATGAAGAGAAAATATATATACACAGGTTCACTATATACCAAGTAGGGTATACACGCAGTTTCACTATATACCAAGTCACGTATATGCAGGTTCGCTATATACCAAGTAGGGTATACACACAGGTTCACTATATACCAAGTCACGTATACGCAGGTTCGCTATATACCAAGTAGGGTATACACGCAGTTTCATGCACGGAAAAGCACGTACATGTCGGAAAGCTTATTTTTGGGTCTGTGGTATTTAGACCTATGGTTTTGGACCGTGCTATTGCACCCATAAGTGTTGATCCCAAGTATTGGGTCGATGGTATTGTTTTATTATGGTTTTGGTCTGTGGTATTGAGCAAGGCCTAAGACTATAAAAGGAGAGGAAGATCATTAGGCAAAGTGAGTTCAGAAAAGTCTGGAATATCTGATGAAGTATGAGATCCAGTATGCAGGTTATGGGTTGATGATGCATTGCTTGATCTGAGCTAAGGAGGGATCTCACCGGTTGATGGAGAACAAGATCTAAGGAGAGATCAGGATCAAATGGTTTGAAATGAACTATCTTTATATGGTTGATTATGCTCATTCTAGATCTGCATACTGACGCATGTAATATAAATGTTATGAGCATGACTGATGTTTGGTACAGCTGCAAAGTTATAAGAAAATACTTTTAGATATGTACGTGGGTTGGCCTTGGAAAAAGCGCATATGTACGCGGGTTTGATTCATCATAGTAGCGTATACCATTTGAGCTATGATGTCTGAAGTTACAGGTGGTTCTAACTATTGATCAGTTCGGATGACTGTTTAATGGTGTCAGTATTCTGCATATCTTGGTTGGATGATTATGTATTGATGGATGAGAACTAATATGGATCAAGATCATAATGACTCATATTTATATGATCCGATGGACTAGATCTGAGTGCTAACACATATATTATCCTTGTATATGTAATGATCTGGTTATGTCCGAAGTCAGGAAGTGCATAGAAGTTATGAATAAGTAATTAATGACATATACGCTGGTTCACCTTGATGAAGTTGCGTATACACGCAGATTCAGCACTTCCAAGTAGCGTATGCACTCTGATGCATGTTTTTGATGATACAGTTGGTTCTGATTGATTTTGCAGAGTTTTGTGACTGTGTTGATTGACAAGGTTTCAGTGATTCAGAGATTGATGATGCCAGTAGTGATTGTTTTGAGCTTCAATGATAGTTATGGGTCCAGTATGAAAATTTGATGAAATGTAGCCTTTCAGATTATGTTTTGTGCTTCAGGAGTATCCAATCTGAAAATGTATGAAACGTGGTTCCTGGAGAAGAGAAGATTGTAGGCAGGTTCCTACGTACTAGTATCTTAGCTAGTACAAGAGCAAAGGGGGTTGGATCTCCCTTCCAGGAGAGTCTGGAGAACGAGAGAAGGTTGTAGCCTTCTGCAGGTTATAGCCTGCGTGCTGGTAAAGGACTGCACCAGTACATTGTAAAAGAAGTTTCTTAATAAAGGAAGATAGAAATGAATTGCAGCAGGTGGTTTTCACCCACATTGGGTTTCCACCTTATATCATGGTGTTCATGTGTGCTTCTTGTTCTGTTTTACTGCTCCTGCTTACTGTTCATACAGTTAATGAAGTTCTAATGCACTAACTAAAGATCAACACTTAATGGATTAACTGAATCATAAGTTTTTTGGATATACGCTAGTTGCTTTAGACACAGTTGCGTATACACGCGGGTTCCCTTGAATGAAGCAACGTATATGTATCTAAGTATGGAAATGAAAAAGTTTTAATGATCTGATAATACTGATTCACCCCCCCTCTTAGTATTATTTCCAACATACAATGAATATAAGAGGATATCTTCTATGAAAATTATTTTTTTAGGATTTGTCCATTAACAGGGAAAGAATCTCTCTTACTTGATAGATCTTGCAATAAAAAGGTTGATGGGCCTACTTGTTCCACAATTTGAAATGGTCCAAGCCACATTCTTTGGAATTTGGTAAGCTTACCTTTTTCCTCATGTGCTTTATCCCATTTTGATACCAAGTCTCTGAGTTGGAAGGATTTTGAACTTACAAAATTTGCATCAAAAGAAGGTTTGACTAACTCTTGATGATGTGCATGTGTGATTTTGGCCTTTTCCCTTTCTTCTTCCAGCTTAAGGATTTGTGGTTGTCTCACTTGCATAGAAGAGGAAGGGGTTTCTTCAATAAATTGAACTAGGTCTAGAGAGGGAATAGCTATATTTGTAGGGAGGAAATCCTCTTTCCCATAGCCCAAATTGAAAGGAGAAGTGCCTATTGAGGACTTCTGTGTTATTCAATCTTCCATAGAGAAAATATTAAAGATTTGGGCCATTTTTTATGACTTTGATCAACGGTTTGTTTAATAATTCTTATGATATTTTTGTTTGTAGATTTGGCCAAGTCATTTTCTTGAGGATCATAGTTAGCAGAGTATTTAAGTTTAAAACTTATTTTAAGAGAAAATTTGTCATAGCATTGCCTAAAAAGTAAGATGCATTATCAAATATGAGGGCAGATGGCAGACCAAATCTGTTAATAATAAATTGGTCAATAAATTCAATATTGTTTTCAGAATTGGCTACCTTAAGTGGAATTTCTTCCACCCACTTTGTGAAGTAATTAGTTGTTGTAAGGATATATTTATGCGGCTTTGAAGAGTGAGGAACGATCTCACCTATTTTATCCAGTCTCCATTGTTCAAATGGTTGTTCAATAATGACGGGTTGCAATGGTAATGTGGGTTTCCTCTGTCTCCCAGTAATTGTTTGACAAACTTTACATTTCTTTACATAATCGTGTGCATATTTAAATAAGGTTGGCCAATAATAGCGACTGTGAAGGATTTTATGTGCGGTTCTGTCCCATCCAAAATGTCCACCAACTGGTCCATCATGGAGTTCCTGCAAAACCTTTTCTGCCTCAGATTTTCCAAGACATCTAAGCAAAACAGAATCATAATTTATTCTAAACAAGACACCATTGATGATTTGGTACTGTCTAGCTTTTATCCTCAAATCCATTTTTATTTTGTAACTTAGTTGTGTATGGGAATATCCATTTCTCAAATAAAAAATGATATTATCATATCTAGATTCAGTGTCATTGAGACTTACCTCGTATACTTATATATAATCACCTGAATCTTGTAGTGCTAGTAAGTTTGATTCTCTTGCTAACATTTTGCAAAAACCTTGAACTTTGACAATTTTGGTTGGTCTAAACTCTATGTCATATTCTTGTAGTGTTGTTACCCAATTTTCCCCTTTTTCTCCTACATCTCTTTGTATTACCAGATTTCTCACTGCTGAGAATGGGACTATTACCTTGTTGTGGGTTTTGAGGAGAAAGGGTATGAAATTCTTTATTGATTTGAAAATAGCGAAAGCTTATTTTGCAACATTTGAATAGTTTAATTCAGCGCCCTGCAAATTGTTTCTAAAGAAATAAATCGATGCTTCAACTCTATCATCATTGACCTGTGTTAATATGGCTGCATATGATTTCTGGGAAGCAAAGGTATACAAAATGAAATGATTAGAAAAATTTGGGGTTGCTAGTGAGGGAGCATTTAAGATTGCTTGTTTTATCAGATCAAAGGCTTCATGCTTTGTATGTCCCCATTTAAAAAGAGAATTTTTCTTAATCATGGATTGAAGAGGTAAAACAATTCGTGAAAAGTCAGGGACAAATCATTTGACAAAATTTATCTGACCCAGGAAAGATTGCATTGATTTTTTGTTATGAGGTAAAGGAATTTTAGAAATTTCTCTTATCCTATTAGGGTCAATGTCAATACCTTCTTTGGATCCAATAAATCCAAGGATCTTTCCTTCACTTAGAGCAAAGAAAGATTTCTTGGGATTGAGAGAAACTCCATACCTTTGACAATGCTAAAAGATTTGTTTTAAATCCTTTAAATGATTACCATGCCTTTTTGAGTACACCGTTATATCATGCAAATATATTATCATTGATTTATTAACCAAGCCTTTGAAATCTATGTCCATGGCTCTCTGAAATGTGGCACCAGCATTGATTAGCCCAAATGGCATCTTTTGATAGGAATAGGTGCCCCATTTGGTTCGAAAGGTAGTCTTCAGCCGATCATCTGGATGTACTAGAATCTGATTGTAACTTGAGAATTCATCCAAAAAAGACATTAGTTCTGAGCCGGCAACTGATTACAGTATCTGTTCCATAGGAGGTAATGGAAAGTTGTCCTTCTAACAAGCTTTCCTGAGATTGAAAAGATCTAGACATATTCAAATACGACCATTGTTTTTCTAACAGGAACAAGGTTAGAAACCCACCTTGAGTGCCAGACAGGAAAAATAATTTTGGCTTTAAGAAGCTTATTCAATTCAGATTTGATGTGATTTTCTAGATTTGGGTGAATTTTTCTTAGCTTCTGCTTCATGGGTTTTTCATCAAATATCATGGGGATGGTATGTTGAATTATTGAAGTGTCATATGTCTTTAGATCTTCATAGTTCTAAGAAAATACATTCTTTTATATCTTCAACAAATGAATGAAGGCTGATTTTTCATCCAGTGTAAGACCTAGACCTAGATTGATATTTTGAGGTTTAAGGTCAGATCCAAGATTAACTAATTCAAACCTCAAAGTTGAACTTTGAAGTTTTGAGTTGGTGGGCTTCTTGAATCTATCCTTAAGATCATATAAGTCTTCCAACTTAACCATAGATAGGTATGGCATTTATAGTTGCTTCTTGCTTAAGCTAGTTGTCATGCTGATCTTCATCAAACATCTGGTCATCATACGAGCCTTTAGACGTCAGAAAGCTTATGATATCTTGATCATTATTAAAGAATCGCCGATTGGTGATATTGGCAAAAATGGAAGGCCTAAAAATCAATTCAATAGAAAAGAAATCTGGATATAATCTCTTGGTGGAATAAGCTTGGATGCAAGATTAGCCAGCAGATTGGCACTTGCATTTTGGAGTCTTGGGATAGGGGAAATATTAAACGTGTAGAGTGAGAAGTGAGGTCATGGACTAATGATTGATAGTGTTTCAAATGTCGAGACAAATAGTGTATTGTATTTCTTACATGTTTTATCACAATTTCCGAATCTCCAAACACTTGCAGATGTTTGATATTAAGGCCAATAGCCTTATACAACCCTTGATCTAATGCTTGATATTTGAAAATGTTGTTTGTGCATTCGAATTCAATTCTGCATGCTAACATGGTTTTTCCCCTTCTGCGCTAATTAATATGCATCCTACTCTGGCTCCATTGTTAGATTTAGATCCATCAAAAAATAATTTCCAAAATAAAGAGCTAACTATAGGCTTATCTACAAAATTTCTCACTTAGAAGTATCTTTTTGAGAAAAAATTCAACTGGGATACAACAAAATTTTCCAAGAAAGGTGAAGTATTTGCACTAAAATTTCCTAGAAATGATTCAACTGAGTAGTTTCTGATGATATTGCTGATATACGTGACTGGCTCATTTTCTCCTTCAAGTTCTATAATAATGTATTTTTTATGTTTCTCGTGGTCAGCCGTTATTTGATTTCGCTTTCCATTATAGGGAAGCCACATGTGGGACCAATCAGTTACAAAATAACGATGAAGCTTTTCCAACTAATCTCTGCTAAGGATTAAACCATAGAACTCAAGGATATCAGCAACAAGAATGTCAATGACTTGACACACATTAGGGTTTGATGAGAGTCTGATATTGACTTGATTGAGATCTCTTATAACTTCAACGTGGGATCAATCTAACTCCACAATGCACACAATAGACTTCTGGGGTTCAACATTCAAATTGGCACAAATTGTTCATGGTAGAATGTTAGATGAGGCTCTAGAGTGAACTAAACACTTGTGCAAATTTTTGTTGAAAACTTCAAAAGTAAAAAGAAATGGAGGAGTATGGGATTTAGATCTTCCTCCAATTAGAGCAATATCGGTAGGATCGATTTTGTCTAATGAGGTATTAGGAGGCCTTCCAATCTCTTGGGCATCTTGCGAGATTACAACAATGGGAAGAGGAGAAGTAGGGATTACTTTTAGTTCTTTGAGTAATAGCTTCTGCTGATGTTTCAGCTTGCTAAGCTCATGAAAGGTAATGTTCACCCTAGTCTTTTTCATATCTTCCACTATGTTATATTCCATTTCATTGGAGACTATCAGGGTTTTAGCTGGAGATGGAGCATTTGATTGAGGAGGAGTGGTTTGAGTGGATTTAGATGAAGATTTATTACCTATTTCTTTGTCTTTGGGAGCTGGAGTTGATACCTTCTGCTTTGAATTTGTTTGTGGCAAATCAACAGGGCTTCTACTCCTGGTTGCAACAAGTAATGCTTCTTGTGTTTCTTCATTGGGGAGGATAAAATCCCACATTCCTTGTAACTCGACTACCTCTTCATCATCTGTTTTCTCTTTAGTTGTTGAGACTTCATCTTCCTCCACATTCTATTCAACATTTGATATGGTGCTTGGAGGCTTAGTATCAGAAGGGGGATTTCTTTTGTATGGTCTGAAAGGTTTCTTTGAGGAAGTCTTTGCTACCTATTTCTTGATATCAACCATTTCATTGGACATGGTTTTAAGGACATTTTGTAAACCCTCAAGATCAAAAGGATCTTTATATGGTTTTTTCTTGTGTTCATCCCTAAAAGTCACTTTCTTGGATTTTTGTTCTTCTAATGCATTTTTCTTATCTAAGGATAGAATTCATTTTTCTACAACTATGGTTTCTTTCATGTTTTCTCACAAAGTTGGTTTGGTAGCTTTATTGCCGAAAATAGATGTGTTTGAAGGTAGAGAAAAAATTTACCATTCATTTTGGACTTCATCGTTAGGCTTAGATGACGTTGGAATTTTATTCAATATCTTATGGGAATGAGGATTGAAGTCTAAAATCGGTTGCATAGGTTCGACTTTCAAGTTGGAGAGATCATTGATAAGATTAGATGTTGATCTATCGTCTCCACACTTGATTAGGAACTACTTTTGAAAGGCATCCCGACTATTAATAGAACCTGATGGTAATGAAAAGTACCATGATCCTCCTAATCCTTGTAAGGTATAAGGGAATAATCTTACAACTGCATCTTATTCCACCACTTCATTTATGTTTATGGACAGCATAATTTTTTTTTTGTTCCTCATCTGGTAGGCCATCATCAAGATTGAACTTTAGTAACCATTTTTCTAGATGGGTTGCCAATTGATGTAAGGGTCCTGCCATCTGTACAGCTCCTTGAATTGTCCATGGCCCTGGAGGGTTTGAGCCATCATAGGAATCTATGTAGAGGAAGATGTTCCAGTGGTTGATGGTGATTGGGTAGAGGAGTCTTGTGCTCCAATAACTATGTATACCACAATCTGGAGTTGTGAACGGGATGGTTGATTTCGTGATGAAATGAATGGAATGAATGAAGATGTTTGAGGTGGTGATGAGAGAACCTAACTATGGGATTCAGATTTTGTCTTCTTAGCTCTCTTACGGTTTTGTAGACGAAATTCAAATGGAAGGGATCCCAAGCTTTTCACTTTGTGCTCTAGTTAACCTTTGAGATGAGGGGAACTCAGATGTAACACTAGCTTGGGATAACTTAGATTCTTCTTGAGATATTGAAATCCCCTGTAAATTATGGATCAAAGTCTAGAATTCAGGGGTTTCAATAAAAGAATATTGATTTGACTTTTTTGAAATCATAGTAGTGGATTCTAAAGGATTCTTTACAACTTTTCATTTAGGATTCATAGATTTGGAATTCGATCGAGAAGTTGGAGGTGAGGGTGAGGGAGTTTTACTGTTATATTGAACTGTTGATTTGAATTTACTTGCCATTCATAGTTAGGCCCTCCTTCTAGAACCGAAATGTTGAAGCCTTAAGAATCGATTGCTACAACATGGGAGAAAACCACCTGGTTTGGACCTTGGTTAGTAGCTCCTTTTAAATTTGGTCTAGTGGCTCCGACTGGGGATAATGGGACCAGCTTCCCAAAATATATTTTGATAGTGCGCATGGGGTGATATATGATGTAAGAGGGGAATAATCAATCTAAGTATAATCTAATCTAAACTATTAAACACATGCATATATCCTAGTTTAAACACTATTTGAATATAAATATACCTAGGAATTAAATAAAGTATGCGATCTACAATAATGTCCTATAGCAATTGGTAATAAAGATCATTCAACTGCAATAAGAAGTGAAATTGTTTAACAATAATCGTTTTGGATAAATAGTTAGCCAAAATGATTGTGAAATATATATCGCATATAAATCATTCATGTATTCAGAATAAATTCAAAGCCAACATCATACAAAAGTGCAATAATGATAACTGTAATTTAGACTTTCACACATAAAACAATTGAAAGGAGAATTATTTCCTGATACATAAATAAAACGAGATCATAAGATAAAAGTACCATATATGACGAGTCTTGCTCATGTGCTTCAGTAATATTGACGTAATTCAAATCAATCCAACATATTCTAAGAGTACAAAAGTGAATTTCAGTAGAGCATGCTAGACATTTAAGAGAAAATAGATCATGTTCCATTCATTCCATCAGAACCTCCTCAAAGGTACATAAGTGCATGTTTTGAAGAATGTTTCTGATAAAAATTTTGAACCTCTCTCTAATGCATGAGAGGTGTTTGAATACTAAACTATATGTCCTAAAATAGCTTATTTCAAAAATAGCTGAGGAGGCTTAAACAACCCACCTTAGATTATTAAAAAATAAAACTAAAAATAAAAATAAACTAAGTGACTAACTCCTTTGCATTCGATCTTTGAGATCACAAATATTTGTCATAGGCTTGAGTTGTGTCGATTGGTTAATCGCAGATTTCAACTCCCTAGCAAATATAACGTCTGTCAGCGTTGAAACCATTTGTTTTGTGGAGGTAGTTAAGCATCACAAGGTCATCCACTAGTTGTATGGTTTTACCAAAAATTGTAGTTTTATTCCCAGTTTAGCTTGCCTATTTGTATGATTACCTCCTTTTCTTTTGTCGCCTGCCTCCACTTTTGTTCTAACTATTTGGCATTTGAAAGAAATCCTAGTATAGACTCTGCAACTAGGTTGGCGCCATGCAGATTTTTGTTGATGGCTTCTATGATGTTTTTTGTTTTTATTGCCGCGACCATCGTTGCCCTTTCTGCTAGCGTGAGCCATGAATCCCAATCACTGAGCAAGATGTCTTTATGTGATTCCTCCAGCTTTGGCAAATCATCCTTTCTACCCTCTTCTGATTCTTGCATGGTGATAAAGGACTTATTTGCGATATTTTCTGGCATAGAACTTCATTTTGTTGCATTAGTTGGGAGTTAATACTGAGTGCTTCCTTTATGAACTCATCGATTTGCGGATTGTCTTTATACTTATCTATCATGGCTTGTATCCACACATCTCTTTCTGCTAGGATGGCCTAATGTTGTATTTGCATCTATTCAAATTGATTGGACTTCTCTTGAGCTAATTGTTGTTGCAATAGCAAAGTCATTTGTTCCTTTTCTCTAAGCAGCATTTGGACCTCTGTCGCTTTGTCAATAGTTGTTGTAGCCTAGGATCCTGCAAATTGTGACAGTCTTATGAGGTTTTTAGATGGGTCCACGGGTGAGTCTTTCCATACAATTTCCATTGGTTCATTGTCGGAGGTCATAATAACTACAACATATAGCTTCCTCTTCTTCCTCTATCTCTTAACGACATATTTGTGAGCAGGACTATAAAACACATCTAATGGAGGAATTTCCTCATTTCTCAAAATAGTTTCTGAAGTGGGGGTGGCAGGAATGAGCTCAACATCTTGAGTGCCTAAAATTTTCTCCATTGTTATTTCTTGAGTTGAATTGTGTGGTGGAGTCTGTATCTCAAATTTTTGTTCATCTGTATGAAGCCTCTTGTTGAAATGCTCTCGTTCCTTTTCCAAATCAATTACTGGGGGTTTTACTGACTGATTGGAAGTATAGTGGATTTCTTCCTGTTTCTTTACCGATGTTTGCTCGGCTGTTTCTTCTGTAGTTTTGGCTGTGTCCCTTTCAGACTGATCCTCTAAGTGCTCTGACTAATGATTTGATCTCTCGTGGGTCTTTGCTTCATAATTTTGTTTAGAATCTTCTTTGGAGCTGTCCTCCAAGCTTACACTGGGAGTTGGCTCCCTTATTGGTTCAATTTGTAGTAGGTCCAATGGGACCTTCTTTAATCTCCTTTTTTTGTACACACGAAAAGCTTCAACATCATCTGGGAAAAAAGTAGCGATTTCATATGCGTCAGATATAAAAATGTTTCTTTTTGTACGAGGAGATCATCGAAGGCATCTTCCTTATGGGTAAATTCTTTCACTTTCACCATAGTAATGAAGTCCCTAATAGTGCCATTTGGGTCATACTGCCTTCTTGAGAATGTAGCTCATTTTTTAGTTTTCATAATCTTTGCCTCTTTTCATGCATGTCAAAATCATGTAGTGCAAACGAACCACACTGCAATGGAAATGTAGGCCAAATGGTCTTCTTCTATTCTTTCAACCCTTTGCTCATCCCACCTTTTGCTGCCATTGGTAGGTTATCTCCCTAGCCATTAACTTGTCGGTGACATAGTATGGGAGGCCATGTGGTGAAGCAATGCTCCCAAATACTCTGATATAGGTAAATGTCTCCTACCCAAACCATATGGCCACAGGTAAAATAACTACATCAACTTCTTTGGAAAACCTATGGGCGGTTGAGTTGTAGACTTGTTTATGGATGGGCAGCATAACGCATTGACAAATATTGTAAAAATGGGGGCGAAAATGAGACTCCCACAAACTCTTATGGTACACATGGATAGGAAGTGGGTCTTCCACAATCCGCTTCCATCCGATAATAGGAAATTTAGAGCTAAAAAATATTGCGTTCGTTACAAAAGCACTCATGAAAAATGGGGGATAAACCCTTATACATGCACCCCTCTTTCTCCTATACTCCATAATGGGTTTCACCAAATTATCAGACAAAATTTGAGCCCAATTCATTATTTTTTCGTTCACAACTGCTTCTATTAATGGTAACCACTCTCGGGAAAATTTGGTACTATCAGGCTTACCAAACAATCTACATAGCATGGCTGCTGCAAAACTATAAGGGGGAGAAATAGATGCCATAGAATACATACCCATCTTATCCCATTTGATCTTGCTTTCATTTTCTGTCTAGGACTGTGTAACGTCTGCTGGGTCTTCATTCTCCTTAGAAAATTTCTCGAGGAACTTTTTATTGTAGAGCTTTTATGGCTCTGGTAGATTGTACATAAGTTGTAGGTTGTCTACTGAAAAATATCACATAACCTCATGCCTACTATTCTTGAACTCTCTGTCTGAGACATCCACCACATCAATTATCCACTTGACCATATTTGTGTATGGGATTATCTTCAGCCTTGCGGCTATGCGGTGTAGAAACGAGCATGTTGTCTCAAAGTAAGAGGCATCAAAGGAAATATGAGCATCGACTGTGGCCTTTGCTACCAGAGGCCTTGGTTTCTCTTCTTCTAACAAATAATACATGGCTTCCCATGTTGAAGTTCCTCCGTCTCTACTGCACGTAGTATTAGAGAATAGAGGGATCATTTCTGACTTTTCAGACGTGGCTGCCTTTCCCTTCTTCACCATTGCTCCTAACAACTCTTGCTGCAGATTTTTCTTGAAATGAAGCAAAGAAGAAGCTATCAGATAGACACAAGCAAGAATGAAAATAAGAATGAATGATACAGATAACCTTGAAAAGGTGACAAGAAAGGATTTTTAGTTAAACGCAGATCAAAATATGTGATATCACGTCGAGCCGCTTTTCAAACATAAATGTCATTAACCCATAGTAAATTCCCACTAATGATTTGTTATCGCTACCTTTATTTCTCATTAATGTTCCACATCGTAAAACAAGAAGAAAACTTTTTAAGGTTACGAGCTTTGATTTGCAAAAATGTCGATTTTGTGATTGCGATGCAATATCGCAAATCACATTATCGCATTTTGATTGTGCGCTTTCTTTAAAGTTCCTTTGGTTTTTGTGGGATGCAAGATGTGGGACATTCTTTATTGTTTATTAAAGTGTAGCTTGTTTAACAGGATTTACCTTATAAAGCCTTTTTCATTTGCGTAATGGATTTAAGTGTTACTTTATAACATAGGCTCCAATTGGGTTCGAGCTTTTATTGCATTTCACAACATCACGTGGTTTGTAAGATTTCAAACCTTTCTTAAGTATTTCCAACACGATGCGATAAGGTTGACCATCACATTACAATGTCTCATTTTGCATGATTCAGCATACTTCGTGAGGGTGCGCCCTTTGTGAATTGCGATATGCAATACAGGATTTATTTCAAGAGGAAATGCCTTAGGACCTAGTTTTTAATGAAAAGCTTAATGATAGCTAGGTTAAGCGTGGTGATTCCTTTAGATCACATTTTGCAAGTTTTTCTTGTTAATAAGGATTTTGACACACTCAGTTCAGCGATGTGCTAAAAGGCGAGTATTGCTAGCTTTCACAAAGGGTTTTGACTGGATATCTTGTTTTATTCCAAAAATTTAAAAGAAAGTGTCAAAATACTATTTTTTTTTTTGGAAGGATTTTTTTTTAAGGGTCCCCATTCATTAATAGAATATTAGCTATTATATTAACAAACGGTGGGTTTGTTGAGTAGAACAACAAAGAGGAAGGGTGAATTTCTGCTATAAAGTCAAGGCCCCATTGTTGGAAAGGATTTTTAGCAGATATGGGCTTTAAGGGTAAAGGGAATAGAATATTTGGCGTTTGTGGCATGAGGTGAATTTATTTTAGACATCAGAAAATAAGGTTGGACAATAAAAACCTGTTCTCAGGATCTTGTTGGCAGTAGCCTTCTAATACAGGTGTCTGCCTCAATCTCCTTCATAAAATTATTGCATCATTTTATCTACCTCATTTTTCAACAAACAATTTAGTAAAATTCCACCAACATATTTCCAATACATATTTTTTTTCTAGAATACAAAAATCATATCTTTGAATTTAATAAATCTTGCTTTCATTTTAGTCAAACGAAGAGGAGCTTGTAAATGATGTAGAGCAAAAATAAGGTTTGCATACTAGGGAGAGGTAGCAAAAGTTTCTGCTAGTTTTCGAGTCGCCAACTCATCTAGTTCATTAAATATTGTTAGAAAAATTATATCCAAAGCATGTAAATTAGATTCGACCATTAACATTGCTAACCCTAACCCTTAATCAGTTTGGTGGGTCGGATTTCAATATCATATTATAATATAATGGAAATCCATTTACCCCTATTCCCATCAGGATCATTTTGGGTTAGCATATATTTTACCACTTCATTTGGAACAAAGGTAATTATATTTGAATGGAGGATATACGCTCTGAAGTCTTTTATTGGATTTACCAGGGAAAAATCTTGTTTTCCATGATGACAGATTTTAATGTAGCATCTCTTAAGTCTTTGCTAAAGAAAGCAATAGGTTGTTCATGGCCTTCATTATTTTTCTCTAAGAGAACTGCAACAATCATGTGGTCAAACAAAAATGAGAAAATGAGAAAATATTTTGTAAAATCTAGACTAATCAATACATGAACTTGAGTTAAAGCCTAGTTTACCTTGTTAAATGACTATTTTGCTTCAATGTTATAGTTCACATTACTGTCTTTCCTTAACATCTTGGTTATATTCTTTAAAAGAACTGCTATATTAGGAATGAATCTCCTCAGAAAATTGATCTGACCTATCAAAGATTGAACTTCCTTTACATTTCTAGGGGAATTAATTTTTAATATAGCTTCGATTCTACATGGATCTATTTTGATTCCTTCCTTTGAAATGATATGTTCCAACTATTTTACTTCTTGTAAATCAAACAATTTTTTCTTTGGGTTGAGGGAAATACCAAATCTCCTACATTTTTCAAAGAATCTCCTCAGGTGAAGTAAGTGTTCCTCATCTTTTTCGAAAAAATTATGACGTCATCAAGATATGTGACTATAAAATGACCCACTTCGTCCGCAAAGGTAAAGTCCATTTCTCTCTGGAAAGTGGCCCCAATATTCATTAGACCGAAAGGCATCTTCACATACATGAAATTTCCCTAGGGTGTAGTAAACGTTGTCTTCTCTTACTCTTCAGGGTGTACCAAGACTTGATTATAACTAGAAAAGCATCTAAAATGGAAAATTCTACTCGATCCAATCACCTTCTGCAGAATGTGTTCCATCTTAGGCAAAGGATAATTTTTCTTTAAAGAGGCTTTATTCATATTTCAAAAATCAATACAGAGTCTCATTTCTCCAATCTTTTTCGTAATCGAAACCAAATTAGACACCCATTTGCAATATCTTAATTGCACTATGATCTTGGCATCATACATTCTTTTAACCTCTTTTCAATAAGAGGCATATGCATTAGGTTGATTCTCCTTAATTTCTACTTAAAAGGTTTATGATCTATTTTTAAGGGAATCTTATGTTGTATAATGCTGGTGTCATAGGATTTTAAATCCTCATAACTCCACGTAAGGACATCTATGAATTCTTTGAAAAATTCAATGTACTTTAGCTTTTCTGCTGAGGGTAAAGATTTGGACAGTTTGATCATATTAGGTTCTTATTAAGTTCCAATATTATATTCCTCGACTCTAGATCGAGTGGGTTCAATTTTGGGCTTCTTAGATACATCATTAAAGTCAAACAAATCATCATAATGGAGCTAATCCCCTACGAAAAACATTGTCTTTCAACTGTAAGCTTTATATTTCTTGTTTCTCTTGATCTCTTTCTCTCAATTCTAATTTATTCACACTATTATGTACAATATCTTCTAAATCAAATATCTATATACGAATTTTCAAATTCATCTTTAGATTGCAATTTTTTTTAAATATGGGCCATTTTTCCAAAAACCTTCCAGTATCTAATATTATCTGGCACAGTAGGGATGTTCTTTATTTCGACAATATATTGGCGAGTAGGATGAAATTGTAATTTACAAGTACTAGACGAAGTAGAAATACCATCAGGAAGAATTTGTTGATCTATAGAAACCACATACAAACTATATTCAATGAAAGATTCAAAAAAACCGAACACAATATTTCTATAGGTTCTCATCCTTGGATGTTTAGAAGAATATTCCCCTCTAATTTGTTTTATTACCAACTTAGAATCTCCATGAATGGAAATTCGTTTAGCACCCAACTTATTTAAAAGTTGCAACCCTAAGATTAAGGCTTCATACTCTGCTACATTATTAGAACATTGGAAATTCAATTTATAGGAATGACCCTCTACATGATTAGTTTTCGAATTTGAAACCCATACACCAACTCCTGACCCTTATTTACTAACAGATCCATCAAAACTCAAATTCCATAAAGTTTCATCTGAGTTATCATGTTCACTGATTAATGTTTGGCATTCCTCAGTGTGACATAACACAGTGTTTTGATTAGGAATTTGTTCTTGTACATTTCCATCATTATACAAAATAAATGAATCAAGGTCTGAATGGACAAAATATAAGGGATAATTATGAGGTCTCTCCTGAGTTGTGACCATGAATTTCATGAGTTTTTCCCTATATAGTCTCCTATTCTAACCAAATACTGGAATTGTAGTGTAGGACATATCCATTTGTAAGTTCCCTGGAGTTTAGCTCATCATGAACATGAAATCAGCATGCCATATTTAGGAGGTATGTCAGCAAAAACTATGTCCATTACCACACTTTTGGCTGGTATTTGGATTAAGTTGACACATAAATCCTTAATAAGTCCAAGGCACTTTACTTGACTGGAATCAAATGAATACAGATCTTTGTATCTTCTAGTAATATCTAATCCCAATTTTTCCATGATTACCTTAGGCATGAGATTATGAGAGGCCCTGAGTCAAGCATAGCATTGTGTAAGATTTTATCATGAATGTTTAAGCTAATGTAAAAGGGTGGTACGTCTCCATCTTGGAGCTTACCATCGACTTTTGGGCCAAACAATATTTCTGGTTGATTATCTGATACATTGACTGTATCAGTATTTTCTCCTATGCTTAAAGCTTTCATTACTTGTGATCTGTATGTCGTTTTGTTCATCAGTTCTGTTAGGGGAATGGGTATTTTGAGCTTTGCCAATTCATGTTCTATATTAAATGATGTCTGAGTTTTGTTTAAATTGGTAGCCTCTTGTTTATCAACCAAATCCTTTTGGGATATGTCTCTTTGTTGGCTAGTGGAGGGATCATTTGTTTGAATTGATTTGGATGTAGTGTCAGGTCTTTTTTGGATTGGAACCTCAAGATTCTTTCTAGAAAGAATCTCAATGTTCTTCTTAGTAGGTGTATCAACTGACTTTTTAGTTGGAGTATCAGGTGTTTTCCTACTCCTTAGATTGTATTTCTTATGGACTTCCATAATTTCATTTTCAAAACTTTTTTTATACTCTTCTGATTCTTTAGGTTCTATTTCATCCTGGGATAGCATAGAAAAGGTCTTGTCCTTCTTGAGTAAGAAAAGTAGAATCATTGTCATTTACTTCAATTATATTTATTTGAGTATCTTCCATGTCGTAAACTATGTCTTCCTCCTCATATGTGTAGTTCACTTGGAAAGGAGGTCTTACCTGCTTATCTGGACCTGTTGGGTCGCTTTGTTTAATCTGTGGTTGGTTTCCTCTAAAATTTGGATTTTTGATTTGACCAATTTGGTTTTTTATAGGAGGAGCCCTATCAGTTATTCTTATTATATCCATCATTTTCTCCATAGTTATAAGTAGAATGTCTATTATATAATCAGTCATAGAAGAAGATGAAGGTTCCTCATTGATATTAACCCTTTTGTGAGCTTTCAAATTTTCTTTTTTGGCTAATAAATTAGCCTCAACTTTGAGTGCATTAGCCTGCATTTCCTCTAAGGTAGTGGGATCTCTTTCTCTGACTTGATAATCCATATCAACATCAAATCCTTCTGGGAAATGTATGAGGTCCAAGACATGGGGAGGTTTAGTGGCAGTGGGAATTACATTGTAAGCCTTGTTAAATGTGTCAAAGTATTCTTCTACATGCATTAGGTCCTCTCTTAAGGATTTTGTATTCATTAAGGATATGAAGAGGACTCTTTTTGGTTTCCCACCTATTTAGGAAATATTGGTGAAAGACAGCAAGGTCAGCTATACTACCTGCTGCTAAGTTTTTGAACCATTTTCTTACCTCTCCACCTAAATTCTGGGAAAACAACCTCAATTTTACATCATTCTCACTTACTTCAAGAAGATCGAATAAATCGTTCATTTTGTCTAATGTATGTTTGTGCCTTGATATCATCAATGCTATCGAATTTAGGAATTCTGGTTTGATAGTCTTGGGGCATTCATGGAAATGGTCAGGTAAAACCAGGGGGGCATAACGAGCAGCCATTTTGGGTGGACTAATGTGTGGTGTTAAGGAAGGTGTAGATATGGGATTTGTGGGAATAGGTTGGGTTACTGTTTGGGATACTATTGGATGAGTAGTAGAGTTACAGAAGGGGTGGGGCCAATTGATGTTGGATGAACTAATAGTGAAGAGTAAGATGATGCTGAAATAGTGAGAGTACAAAGTTCAACAGATTGTTGAATATAATATTGGTGCACAACTTTATTAAGTGACGATACAAGATTCTGCAATTTGTCAAAGTCTTGAAGGGCTTGATGATCCAAAACAGGTTTCAACAGATGATTATATAAGTTTGTAAGGCTGCAGAATAGATTCATCAATTATTGTATGATCAACAAAACTTTAAGATTTGGTCCTGAATAGACTGTGTTCAAATCGTAAGTCAAAACTGAATATCTTGTATTGTATCGAGGTTTTCAAGAAGGAAATTTTCCCTAGAAAGGGGGGTGTTACTTCCTTGACTTTCAACTAAACTTCTCTTCCTTGGCATCTTTTCAGGTTCATATAATATTTTGGGTGGTTATCATTTTATAACATTTTAAAAAGTGTTTTGTAACTTTTTTTAATTGTTTATTGAAATTAATTTACTAAAACGTTTATACTAAACCCTAACACCCTAAGCATTTTACAACATTTTAAACCCTAAAAAACCCTTAACCAAGAATTTTATAACATTTTAGCAAGCCTTTTGTATATTTCTTTTCTAGTGTTTATGGAAAATAATTTACTAAAGTGTTATAACCCTAAACCTAAACCCTAAAATCTAAGCATTTT
>CM062812.1:510576780-510736753 GCA_031772625.1 Pinus tabuliformis
TTGAAATCATATACAATATATCACCCTGCGTGGACTAACTTCTTGATCAGGTCGAAAACTTATGTCATTAAATGATCATCAACTAACTTATTAAATTAACATTAATGCACATGACTTGACAAATGGTTACGAATTTTTTTTTTAGAATGACGTGCCCTACAGATCTGTGATAATGCGATTTTTCAATTTGCTTTGCAATATCACAGATCTCAATATTGTTGGAAATAATACTGAGAGGGGGGGTGAATTAGTATTATCTAAATATTTTTCAATATATTTATACTTTGAATTATTGTATGTTAGTACCATAAAATAATGAGCATGAACAAGAAAAACAGATAGTCACACCAAAGAACACCAGATATAAGGTGGAAACCCAATGTGGGTGAAAACCACCTGCTGCAATATGTCTCTATATTCTTTCAATTAGAAACTCCTTTTACAATGATTTTGTACTGGTGCAGTCCTTTACCAGTACGCAGGCTGCAACCTGCAGAGAGCTACAACTCTCTCTCCTGGAAGGGACCTGGAAGGGAGTTACAACCCCCTACTTCTTTTCTTTCAAGGACCACTTTTCATTAATTTTCAGACTGGATCAAACAACATCAAAAACCCATCAACTACACTTGCATCATCAATCTCTGATTTATCCAATACTGAATCAATGCTTTCACCAAAGCTAACCCGCATATAGATCTGCAAATATTTCCTTATAACACTATTCCAGCCTTAAGATTTTGACCCATCAATAGAACTTATCCTTCTCCTTACGCTCAGGTTCCTTAATCATTCAGATCCAGATCTGCACCATAACCCAATCACAATATTCCAGATCTAGCACTTTATCAGATACTCAATCATTCAGAAGATGCTTTGCCAAATGATCTCCTTCCTCCTTTATAGTCTTAGGCCTTTCACAATACCACGGTCCAAAACCATAATAACACAATACCACGGACCCAATACTTGGGATCAACAATTTTGGATGCAATACCATGGACCAAAACCATAGGATCAAAAACTGTCGGAATAATACCATGAACCAACCATGAAAGTGCTTGAGATCAACACTTTTGGATGCAATACCACAGACCAAAACCATAGGATCAAAAACTGTCGGACTAATACCATGAACCAACCATGAAAGTGCGTGAACCTTTCTCTTGCATGAAGGGAACGTTTCTCTGCATGAAAGTGCGTGAACATTTCTCTACATGAAATAAACTCTTCTCTACATAAAAGTGCGTGAACTTTTCTCTACATGAAATAAACTTTTCTCTGCATAAAAGTGCGTGAACTTTTCTCTACATGGAATAAACATTTCTCTGCATAAAAGCGCGTGAACTTTTCTCTGCATAAAAGTGCGTGAACTTTTCTCTACATGAAGGAAACTTTGTTGCACTATAATTTATCAAATAAATTTGCTGCACTATAATTTATCATTTGTGTGATTTTCCATCAAGGACAACACTTGTCTCATAATGCCAAGAAATATCACAGATCCATTATGTTTCGATAATCATTCATTACCATGCGTTTCTGCGAAATTTGATTTGCGAGACTTGTTATCGCATATTGCCAGCTTTGAAGAATTTCATCTTAAGTGACATTATATGAAAACTGCGATGTGATGGGTTCTTTCGGTGTGCGATCTTGCATAGCGATTTTTGCATTTGTAGGGGTTTACTTATATGATGTCATTATTTCCTTTTTGTGGTGCGATGCTTTTATTATTAAGAGAATGATTTTATTCGAACTCATCATAAACTTAAGTCTTTTTGTATTTTATAGGTATTCTCCTAAGTTTATGATAATAAAATTTATTCAAAAAAGGAGATAAAAGTTCTAATTTTTGCTATTTTCTAGATGAAGGGTCCCCACTTATTTAGTATTGATGTCAAAAATAAAATAAGAAAGGGGGTTGTTGTTGGCCACAACACACTCAAACCCTATAATTCAAAGAGAAGCAGTAGAGGGAGGGTAAGTATGAAATTTACTTACCACCTTTTGATGAAAAATCCTACAAAACCCTTCAATTTTGTAGAAGTACATCCTATAGGAATTTCAAATATAAATTTGGGAATGAAAAAGAAATGGAGTATAGGTGTTTCTGAATTGAGCATAATAAGAAAATAAAATGCAATTGCTTTGAGTTGTATTATGAAATATTCCCTCTTCTAAGCAGTGCAAGAAAACTCTTACTTTTATCTCTACCTCAATAACCCTAAATGCACATAAATCTCTAAAACCTATAATAGAGCAAGGGAATTGCTTATCCAAATTTGAAAATTTGTATTGAAGACTATGGGGGTGGATTCAATAGTAGGGAGCCCACATATCCATCTAGAATTAACCAACATCTTTATGTGAGGGATATCTTTTCCAATCATAAATGGCCAGGGTTCTTTGAAACAATCAGGGGTTTTAATGATGTGATGACTCAAGAAATCGATCTAGGCCTCTAGCCACAAGGATAAAATGATTCCATCATGATAGTAATGGGACTCATTATCAACTTACATGAATAATTAATCAACAAAGTAAAAACACTTCCCCTAGGAGTGTGATGGATCAAATAGGAAAAGACAAAGGTTATCACAAAAAAGAACTTTTTCCTTATAGAAGAACAACGCATTAATGGAAAAGACTAGAGTTTGAAGATAAATTTTACCCTATCCCTAGGATGAGGTAGCATACCATATCTTGAAGTACATATCTTTTGAAGCAAGGGTTAGTATGTCTATGCATACTAGTTTAGGATGCTGCATCAGGTGAAGTTTCAAATGCATTTTCCTACCTAAGAAAACTTGAGCATTCCCCACTTTATCTTCCAGTCAATCAAGGAGATGACCCAAAAAGTTAAAGGAGGAAAACATCAATACATAACACACCATGGGCTCATACTATTACTAATTATGGATACTGTAGAGGGTCTTCAAAAGCTTATAGCTTGGTTTGATGTTGTGGACATGGATAGGGATACCTTCCTAGAAACCCAAGCACAAGTCCAATTGGAACTTGGAGGGGCTGCAAAGGTGGAAGGATTTGTTAAAGAAGTAGAAGAAGAGGAGCCAAAAGAAGAACTAGAAAATGAAGTGGAGAAATAAGAAGAAGCAAAGGCACAAATTGAATTAGGAAAAAAATACCAAAGTTCCTAAGGAGGACCCAATCAAACTTGTTGTGACACAAATAGAAAAACACAGGACTTTAGAGGCCATTGGGACATCATCTAGGCCACAAAAGTGAAGGAGAGGGGAGTATATAGAAATCACTTTATAAGGAAACATGGAAGAGGGAGTTTTTGCCACGTTGGTAGCATTATGTACCCTAGATAAACCAAAAGGAAGGAGTCGAAGGCAACCCACTATGTACTTAAAGAGAAAAAATGCAACATAATAAGGAAAGGGAATCCTCAACCTCATTCTCCAACCCTATCACTTTTGAAGAGTCAGCCAACCACCAAGGGGAGAAGTGGAAAGAAGTAATAATTAATTAGAGGAGTTGATATCCATCAAAACTAAGGTGAAATAACCACAGAGCCCACAAAAGAGGCCAAGCACCAAAGAAATGAAAATCCCTAAGTAGACCATCAGGCTACAAGATAAATTTACAGTGTTATAGGAAGGCACAATAGTCCTACATGAAGGCACATAAAGGCTACATGAAGGCACTGTACAATTACAAAAATAGGCAACACAACTATAGGAAGGGCTTGTGTAGACCTACAAAATCCAAATCCCCAACCATACCTTGGATCCTACTATAAATAGTTTGAAGAAGGAAAGACACTCCGTACCCATTTTTCAATTCCACGATTCTTTGAGGTATAGAAGGAAAGGAGTATGACCCACACGTGAATGCAAATTGAAAAATATAAGCGAGTTGAATATGTAGGAATAATGGAGGAGAGTATGAAAAGGATGGGTAAGGAAATGGTTTATCTCATACTCAGGGAAGAAAATGTAAGGAATCAACAACAAAAAAAAATAGAAAGCTAAAAGCCTAACCAGAGGAGAAGGAGGAGGAGTTTGCTACCATGGAAAGTTTGGCCATAGAAGCCATCTAGTGCAAGAATCAATTGAAGACCTATTCATTTCTCATAAAGGAACAATGGAACTAGTTCGAGATTAAAACCATGGCCCAACAAGGCTCTCTCCCCTTCGAGGACTACAAAAATTTCATTGAGTTTTCTCGTAAGAGCAATGTTAAGGATAGAGCTAAAATGTCTTAAATTTATATGCACAATTTAAGACTAACTGACATGAGAATTTGGGACCCAAATCAAGAATGGGAGATCTACAATTGATGACCTTGGGCTCCTAGCTTACGCATGAAGAGGCCAGATATGAAGACATCAAAAGAGTCATGCATAAGGAGGTAAATGAATCGTTATGAATTATAGCAGAATTGAGAGGCCCTTGTCTTGTCACCAATAACCATTGGCTCATTGTTGGAGCTCATAGGTTGGCACAAACTTACATAGAGAAATGGGAGCAGGAAATAATACACTTTGAGGATACGTCCATATTATTTGCAAATGAAAGATGGCAAGCTTGTCAGAGAAGGTGGCACACCATACCACACAACTTGAGAATGAAGGAGTATCACTCACCAAAAAGGCTAAGGAATTATTTGGATAAAATCCCTTTGTACAAAAGGACACTCTAGGTATTTGGGATCAATTGGATTAGAATCAAGTTTAGTCATCCTCTACTATTGGGATCACAAGAAAATAAGGAATACGCATAGGAAAAAAGAGAATGGGTAGAGATTGAAAAGAATGTAGGTATCCATCCCGAAGAAGGCATTCCTTTTGAGGTAGCTTGGGATGTCAAGGAGGCCACCAGGGCCATGAATGAGGCACAACTAATTGACTAAGTTTCTTAGAGATTGAGAAACACTTTCAGTAGGAGGGTATGAAGGGCCTTCAAAATAGGTACAATTCAAGGTCCATATGACCATCCTTAAGATCATTTTAACCTCTCCTTTTGCATTTGATAATATGTTTTTGAGCTATAATGTGTTCACTAGGAAGGTTAGGGAATATTTGTGATATCGTGTAGCCTAATGCATTTAATGTGAAATACAAAGAGGATTTAGTGTGTAGATGATCCAAATTTAAACATGAACGCAATAAATTATAGATATAACCACAAATACAAAGATGTAGTGGAAATAGCACTTCGTTTCATTAATATAAAATACTGAAATATGCCTACAAACATGATGGAAATAAGACTAGCTCAGGTGATGGTAGCTTATCTCTGAGAAGAGATGTGGCCGCTACCTATCTCTGAACTGTGTTACAATGATGCTCAAAGGCATATTTATTGTTGTGAAAAAATTGAAAACACTAAACATCCAAAAAACTAACCCTAGGAGATGAACCACCAAACTATGTGCCCCGTTTGGGTGAATTGGTACATTAGCTTCCGAGGGTCGTAACATTGGAATACAATCGCTGTTTTATGTGCACAATACCTCATTATAAATATGTAATAGAGAACTACAACTTTCTCGAAAAAACGTCATTTAGGGCCTCAAAACGGTTCCAGAAATTTAAGACCTGAAAAACAACCAAAAATAGTAAATTGTGCTACAAATAAAGAAAGGGAAAAACTAAAAGATATAGTGGTGGGTGTCTAAGTGGAATAGGTAGTTGGCCACCAACAACCACCTAGATCATTCCTCCACCCTTAGGAAGCAATGGTCCCAATTTCATTGAGTGCCTCCATGAGATGGGGAAACTTCTGATGAACTTGCTCGTTGGTGAGCCACTTGCGATGGTGTAAGAGTTGGCCCGCTTTGAAAACCCGATATAGTTGTTAGGCCCCTATACTATTAGTGTAACCCCTTATTGTTATTAGGACAACCCACTTATTATATTGATGTACCCATGTAGTGCCCATATTGTTACTATTGTTATTATTGTGCCCTTACATTATGTTGGCATTATGATACATATGTTGTACTTGATGGCAACCCTCTCATCTCAGATAATAAATTATAGTGTAGAGAAAAGTTCACGCACTTTTATGCAGAGAAAAGTTTATTTCATGTAGAGAAAAGTTCACGCACTTTTATGCAGAGAAAAGTTTATTTCATGCAGAGAAAAAGTTCACGCACTTTCATGCAAGGAAAAGCGCGTATATGTTGGAGAACTTACCTTTGGTCCATGGTAGTTAGTCCTTGGTATTTGAACCTATGAGGAAAAGCGCGTATATGTTGGAGAACTTACCTTTGGTCCATGGTAGTAAGTCCTTGGTATTTGAACCTATGAGGAAAAGCGCATATATGTTGGAGAACTTACCTTTGGTCCATGGTAGTTAGTCCTTGGTATTTGAACCTATGGTTTTGGACCATGGTACCTCGTCAAAAGTGTTGATCTCACGCAATTTCATGGTTGGTTCATGGTATTAGTCTGACAGTTTTTGATCCTATGGTTTTGGCTCGTGGTATTGCATCCAAAAGTGTTGATCTCACGTACTTTCCTGGTTGGTTCATGGTATTAGTCCAACAATTTTTTGATCCAATGGTTTTGGCCCGTGGTATTGTGAAAGGCCTAAGACTATAAAAGAGGAAGGAGATCATTTGGAAAAGCATCTTCTGAATTATCGAATATTTGATAAAGTGCTATATCTGGAATATTGTGATTGGGTTTTGGTGCAGATCTGAATGAAGAAGGAACCTGAGCGTAAGGAGAAGGATAAGTTCTATTGATGGGTCAAAATATTAAGGCTGGAATAGTGGTATCTCTATATGATTTTTATCTGTGATATGTGGCATACGCTTGATCTATAAATCTAATAATCTAGGCCTGAATTATTGATGCATGTTTTATTTTACACATGTTATGATCTGGGTATGTCTGATGTAACAACTGCAAAGTTATAAGGAAATATTTGCAGATCTGTATGCGGGTTGGCTTTGGTGAAATCAGAGATTGATGATGCAAGTATAGTTGATGGGTTTTTGATGTTCTTGGATCCAGTTTGAAAATTTATGAAAAGTGGTCCTTGAAAGAAAAGAAGTAGAGAGTTGTAGCTCTCTGCAGGTTGCAGCCTGCGTACTGGTAAAGGACTGCACCAGTACAAAACCATTGTAAAAGGAGTTTCTAATTTGAAAGAAGATAGAGACATATTGCAGCAGGTGGTTTTCACCCACATTGGGTTTCCACCTTACATCTTGTGTTCTTTGGTGTGACTATCTGTTTTCTTTGTTCATGCTCATTATTTTATGGTACTGACATGCAAAAATAATTCAAAGAATAAATAAGGAAGATTTATTAAAAGAACCTGATAATACTGATTCACCCCCCCTCTCAGTATTATTTCCAACAATTGGTATCAGAGCAGGTCCTTCAGAGAAGCTTGATCGCTTGAAGGAAGATCATTCATCATGAGCAACTACGAGAGGGAAGCATTAATCAGGCCACCAATTTTTGATGGGACAAACTTCAATTATTGGAAGGTAAGAGTTACTGCCTATCTTCAATCTCTTGGTACAGAAGTTTGGGATATCATAGATACAGGCTACACTTTTCCTTCAGCTACTCCTACAGATACAGCCGAAAAGAAGAAATATGAAACAAATGCTAAAGCAGTCAATACTCTTCTGGGATGCTTATCTCAAATAGAATTTGTGAAGGTTATGCAATATAAATCCACAAAATAAATATGGGACAAGATTGTCTTGAGCTACGAAGGAGATGAACAGGTAAAGCGTGCTAAACTTAAAACCCTAAGGATTCAGTATGAGAATCTCATAATGTATAATGATGAAAGTGTGGCTAACTATTTCCTTCGGGTAGATGAGATTCTTAATTGCATGAAAAACTTCGGTGAAGAAATAAAAGAGGCTATTGTGGTTGAAAAGGTTCTAAGATCATTGTCCCCCAAGTTTGAATCTAAAGTGTCTGCAATAGAAGAAAAGGAAAATCTACGAATTCTTACTATGTCTCAGCTACACGGAATTCTAACTGCTTATGAAATGAGAAAGGGAGGTCCATCAGACAGAAGAGAAGCTGCTTTCAAGGCTTCAGGCAAAGGAGACTATTATGAAGCAAGTCATGTGCCAGAAGAAGAAGAAGAAGAATCAAATTTTGTCAGAAATCTTCAAAGGGGAACTGGAAGGTTCAGAGGTAAGTTACCTTTTAAATGCTTTGCTTGTGGAAAAGTAGGTCATTATGCTGCAAAATGTCCTCATAAGGACAAAGGAAAGGAACCTGCTAGATGGAACAAGAAACAGATTGCAAATAAGAAAAGCTACTACACTCATGAAGATAGTGATGGTCTATCAAATAGTGATGAAGATGAACGAGGTAATGACTATAAACTCTTAATGGAATTTGAAGATGATGATTACATGGATGCTATAGATGTGGATAGCTTTTGTGAAGAGATTTCTAGACTCAAGACATGTATAGAAGAAAAGAATAGGATCATTGATACTCTACAACTTCAAATTGATGAAAAAGAAAAATATCTTGAAAAGTTAGAAGGCGAAATTGTTGGTCTTAGAAAAGAGATTGAGAAAACAAAGGAAATTAATCTTAAGTTTGTCAAAGGATCTGAAACTCTGGATAAGATCATCAATGTACAATGCTCTCGTCTAAACAAGACAGGTCTGGGCTATAATGGAGAAACTTCTCAAGCATCCACCTCAAAGAGTTATCTTGATGCAGCAAGAAGGAATGAGCAAAAGGACAATGGAGATCACCAAGTAAAGCAGGGACCAATTACAAACAAAGACTATCAGGCAAATCAGGGGCAATCTGTCTTAAGGATGAACAAAAGCTACAACCAACCACAGGTAAAATCCTCTCAATTTGCTTCAAGAATGAATGACAATAGAAATTACAATCGTTTGGCCGGAAGATTTGATAACCGCAGAAATTTCTTCAATGGACAATGCTTTTCTTGCCATAACTTTGGTCACAAAGCAGCTCAATGTGTTGCATATAAAACGATCATGACTAGAGAAGCTCAAAAACAAAGAAGTATGACCGGGATTACAAAAAGGACCTATAACAACTTTTCGGTTCTTGAAAATGAAGTTGAATGTTCTATTTGCAATAACTTTGGTCATGAAGATTCTGAATGCAGGAGCAGGTTTCAGTAGACAAAGGAACAAGCCTCAAGCACCAAAACATGGAGAATAATGGAACCACAAACAGAAAGATGTGGGATAGCATTTTATGCAGAGGGACAGGAAAATCTATGGTACATTGACAGTGGATGTTCGAAGCATATGACAGGTGATAAAGAAAAACTTGAATCATATTCTTCTCTAGAAAAAGGAAAGAAAGTTTCTTTTGGAAATGATACTCCTGCAACTATAAAATGAAAAGGCATTGCTCAGTTAAAAGAAAAGGTCAACGCTGGAAATGTTTTGTATGTTGATGGATTGAAACATAATCTTCTAAGTGTCAGCCAGATGTGTGATCAAAGAACCGAGGTGATATTCAGATCAAATGGATGTCTTGTTCGTGATCTTGATATAGGTAAAACAGTGATCAAAGGTAAAAGAACTCCAAATAATCTATACATATTTGAAGAAGGACAACAACAATGCTATCTGAGCAAGGATGATGAGCACTGGTTATGGCACCGAAGGTTGGGGCATCTAAGCTTTTCACAAATAAGGAAAGCATGCAAATATCAGGCAGTTCGTGGTCTTCCAGATATCAAAGTTCCAGACAACACCATATGCAAATCAGTCAGTTTGGAAAGCAAACCAGAACTACCTTTCCGGAAAAGGAAGGATCAGCTAACATGCCTCTTGAGCTAGTACATACAGATACATGTGGCCCATTCAGGAAAAGGACACCTCGAGGAGAAGAATACTTGATATTATTCATTGACGATTTCTCCAGGTTTGTCTGGTTAGGAATTATGAAGCACAAAGACGAAGCATTCGAAAAATTCAAATCCTTTAAAGCCTTGGTTGAAAATGAATCAGGATACAAAATTAAGTGTCTTAGATCCGACAGAGGTGGGGAGTTTACCTCAAATGAATTTTTTGATTTCTTTGAAGAACATAGGATAAGAAGAGAATTCTCTACAGCTAGAACTCCTCAGCAAAATGGAGTGGTGGAAAGAATGAACAGAACTGTCCAACAAATGGCTCATGCTATGCTTGATGAATCTGGAACTCCCGCAACTTTCTGGGGTGAAGCAGCACATGCTGCGGTTATTATTCTCAACAAAACAAATGTCCGAGTGAACAACACTCAAACCCCTCATGAGCTCTGGTATGGTGAGACTCCTTCCGTAAAGCACTTCAAAATCTTTGGGAGCAAATGCTATATTAAAAATACTGATGAGAAACTTGGCAAACTTGAACCTAGAGCAGATGAAGGCATCCTTCTTGGTTATTCTCCACACAGCAAAGCATACAAGTGCTATAATAAAAGACTTGGAAGAATTGTTGACAACATTGATGTAGTGGTTGATGAGAAGGGATACATTCCTAGGCAAGTAAATCATGAAGATATCGAAGAAGATGAAGGCCATCCTCAAAGACAGAATGATGAAGAAGAAGAACCTCAAGAAGAACCAGAGGAGCAGATAAGGATAGAAGAGAAGACTCCATCCAGATATGTTCAAAAGAATCATCCAGAATCTCAGATTTTGGGACAGAAAGAAGTAGGTGTACAAACAAGAAGAACAATTGCATTAGCTTCAAGCTATTTGGCATTACTGTCTTCTACTGAACCACAAAATGTGAAAGAGGCATGCAAATATGAATGTTGGGTCAAAGCAATGGATGAAGAACTTGAGAAGATCGAAAAGAACAACACTTGGGAGCTGGTTCCTAAACCAAAGGATAAGAATGTTATAGGAACAAAATGGGTCTTCAAAAATAAATTGAATGAAAATGGAGAAGTAATTAGAAACAAGGCCAGACTTGTTTGTAAAGGGTATGCGCAGCAAGAAGGAATAGATTTTGAAGAAACTTTTTCTCCTGTTGCAAGACTTGAGGCCATGCGAATGTTCCTTGCTCTCTCAAGCTTTCAAAACTTCAAAGTATTTCAAATGGACGTGAAATCAACCTTTCTGAATGGAGACTTGGAAGAAGAAGTATACATTGAGCAGCCAGATGGTTTCATTCTTGGAAATGATCCAAATCTTGTATGCAGATTGAAAAAGGCTCTCTATGGCCTCATACAAGCTCCAAGGGCTTGGTACTATCGTTTGGACAAATATCTTCGTCAACAAGGTTTTTCAAAAGGATCAGCAGATAGAAATCTTTATATAAAAGTTGAAGATGACAAATTGCTGATACTTGTTGTGTATGTAGATGACATTATCTTTGGCAGCAATGAAGAAGCTATGAGTCAAAGCTTTGCCTTGGTGATGCAGAAAGAATTCGAAATGTCCTTGCTGGGAGAACTGACATATTTTCTTGGTTTGCAAATCCAACAAAATGAAGGAGGGATCTTCTTGTCTCAAACCAAGTATCTCAAGCAGATTTTGAAGAAATATGGTATGGAAGAAGCAAAACCAGTATGTACACCCATGGTCACAGGATGTAACCTCAGTGAAAATGTTGAATCAGCAGCAGTGCATCAACCAACTTATAGATCTATGATTGGAAGTCTACTTTATTTGACAAGTACCCGACCAGACATCATGCATGCAGTGGGAATAGTTGGAAGATTTCAGGCAAATCCAAAGGAAACTCATCTTCAGGCAGTAAAGAGAATCTTCAAATATCTTCAAGGGACTCAAAACTATGGCTTATGGTATCCTAGAGATACAGATCTCACACTTCATGCTTATACAGATGCAGATTGGGCCGGAAGCGTGGATGACAGGAAAAGCACAAGTGGTGGTGCATTCTTTATGGGTTCCAGATTAGTATCTTGGTTCAGCAAGAAACAGAGTTCGATTGCCTTGTCTACAGCTGAAGCAAAATATGTTGCTGTTGCATCTTGCTGCACTCAACTCCTTTGGATGATGCAGACCTTGCAGGATTTTCAAATCACTTGTACACCACCCATCTCCATCTTATGTGATAATACAAGTGCAATCAACATTTCAAAGAACCCAGTCATGCATTCAAAAACCAAGAACATACCAATCAAGTATCACTTTCTCCGGGAACAAGTGCTTGAACAAAAGGTCAAGTTGGAGTATGTTGCTTCTAAGGAACAGGTTGCTGATATACTCACCAAACCATTGCATAGGGAAACCTTTGAATACCTGAGGCAAAAGCTGGGGGTTGTTGATGCATCATCTTGTTGTTGAATCTCTTCTGATTGTTGGTTGTACGCAAGGTTCATCTGAAGTATATGCGTACATGTGCTAGGTTGCGGATTGGTCAAAGATCGAATGGCACAGGTTCAGGGGGAGCATATCATGCATTGTTGGCATTATGGAGGAAGTACAGAAGGAGATCATGGATGCTGGTCTGAATATTGCTGCAATACGTCTCTATCTCTTTCATGGTCATGGATTATGGTTCTTCTTTGCAGATCTGGTTTATAGTCAGGGGGAGCATGTTCTTAGGGGGAGCATAACCCTTTGCCCTTGATGTCAAAGGGGGAGAGTGATTGGTTGTTGTTGCCATCAAGTCCAAAGGGGGATATTGTTGGCATTATGATACATATGTTGTACTTGATGGCAACCCTCTCATCTCAGATAATAAATTATTGTGTAGAGAAAAGTTCACGCACTTTTATGCAGAGAAAATTTTATTTCATGTAGAGAAAAGTTCACGCACTTTTATGCAGATAAAAGTTTATTTACACTATTTCGAATTAAAATATTGCTCCATATTTTAATCTATATGGTGTACCACTATTAAAAAAGGTATGTATTGCATCTTCATATTTAGAACCGGATCAATTTTTATGGTATGAAGGGCTTTGTTCTTGTAAACAACTTGTTACGTGGTCAATTTTCACGGAGGAAATGATAGCACATTATGAGGATACAAAGAGAAACACCTTCTTTAGAGCAACACCACAACAATTGGAAAGAGTAAAAGGGCTTTGTGACATAATGGAAAGCAAAATTACGGAAACCAGGAATCATACCCCTCAGAATTATAAAGATGGAAGTGTTGTTTCTCCTAGCCTTCCACAACCTACAAGGGTTACACGACAACAATCGAATGAAAAAAGAGGAAAAGGGCTTTGTTACAATTGTGATAGAAAATGCACTAAAGGTCATAAGTGTGCTAAGAAGAAATTATTTTACAGAGAACATGATGAGGAGGAAGAAAAGGATCAAGAAACATCAAAAGAAGAGGATATATGCCAGGACCCCACCCCAGAGAAAGAAGAAATGAATCAGACCATATCTTGTAAAGCATTGGCAAGAATTACCACTCCTCAAACTCTCAAGATAGAAGGACATATCAAGAAGAAAAAGGTGCAAGAAGTGAAAGATCACATCAAGCATGAAGAAATGAATCCAACCATATCTTGTAAAGGATTGGAAGAAATTACCACTCCTCAAACTCTAGAGATAGAAGGACATATCAAGAAGAAAAAGGTTCAAGTAGTGAAAGATCACATCGAGCATCAACAACAAGTTCTCCAACTTTTAAAGGATAATGCCACTTCGGTGCAAAATCAAACGAAACAACAGGTAGATCAACATCGTAGTGAAATTTTTTTTGATGTAGGTGGTTGGGTATTTTTACTGCTACATCTCAAGCAAGCTATTTATGAGAAGGAAATGTTGGCAATACTACATGCATTTAAAAAATGGCGACCTTACCGAATGGGAAGACTCTTCAAGGATGAGGTTGTGGAAGCATTGTTTTGTGCTATTTCTATTATCCAACCAGATTGGATAAATGAAGAAAGAGATGAATGGAAGAAGGACGAAGAAGTATGGCCACTTATTCAAAAGTTGCAAAAGATCCCAATTCAAACAATATTTCCAGAAATTGAAGAGGAAGGAAAAATCATATTGGAAATTGGAGCAGTCATAGAAATAAGAACCTGACAACTACGAAATCAATCAATTTTAGAGTATCTCATCAAGTGGAAGAAGTTACTCGCTGAAGATTCCACATGGGAGGACAAGAGTTTTATACAAAAACATCAAGAACTACTCAAGCATTGAGGACAACGCTTTTTGAAGGAGAGGGGCATGTTAGGCCCCTATACTACTAGTGTAACCCCTTATTGTTATTAGGACAACCCACTTATTATATTTATGTACCCATGTAGTGCCCATATTGTTACTATTGTTATTATTGTGCCCTTACATTATTATTGTTATGTCGGCTCTGATTATGTTATGACCCCTTAGACTCCTATATATAGAAAGGAGGTCTTTTCATTTGTATCATCCAAGAATTTCTCATTTATGTAATGTAAAGGAGGTTGCCCCCTTGAAGAGGCTGAATTCTAAGGCATTGATCTATCATTTCTATCTTCTTCTTGAGCTAGTTTCATAACAAGGTAGTTGGCCACCAACATCCACCTGGATCATTCCTCCACACTTAGGAAGCAATGGTCCCCATTGCATTGAGCACCTCCATGAGATGGGGAAACTTCTGGTGAACTTTCTCCCTCGTGAGCCACTTGCGATGGTGTAAGGGTTTGCCCGCTTTGAAAACCTGATATAGTTGGATCATCTACTAGTGATAGTTCTTGACCTGTGTGTCCATAATCCAATCAATTGTGGTATGTTCCATGCAACCTGGGTTTAACTTTGTTGGTGTGAGTTGTTTTGCAATGTCTGATGTGTTGAGTAATGATGGGAAGTATGGTCGAAGGCGGTCCACATTGAACACTGGGTGTAGGCCAAGGAATGGGGGGATGCTTAACTCAAAATAATTGTCTTGCATAGCCTTGGTAATGGTGTAAGGACCATATCAGAGTGGTATGAGCTTCCGATGGGGTCTAGTAAGGCGTTCTTTCTACAAATGCAACCAAACTTTGTCTCCCACCTAAAACTTGTGTGGCACCCGATGTTGATCATGTCGATGTTTTTACTTGGCATTTGACTTCTCCAGAACGTCGTGAACCTACTAGCAGATGTGTTGGATGTGTTCAATTAGTTTGGTCACTTTATTAACCTCGGACAATACATGTGTGGATTTTTTTTGTGTAGTCGCATGCGGCATGGCAACATCAATCAGACACAACGGTTAAAATCCTAGGCCCACTTGAAAGGGACTCCAATTAGTCAAGCTATGGAGAACTATATTATAATTGTGTTGCACATATGGAAGACTCTCATCCTAGGTTCGAGGATGATTGGAGTTGTACATGCAGAGTATGTGCACTATCATCCTATTGACGACCTCTGTCTGGCCATCAGTCTGGGGATGGAAGGCAGTCGACTTGGTGAGCTTGGTTTCCAATAGTGTCCAGAGGCTTGACCAGAATTTTCTTAGGAACCTACTATCCCGATTTGATATAATGGTCTGTAGGATCCCAAAATGTACCTATACTTGTTAAATGGATATTTTGGCAGCGTCCTTTGCGATGATACTCTTCTTGCAGGCCACCAATATAGACATCTTATAAAATATTTCCATGACCACAAATACACAATCATTACCATTTTTGGTAGAAGGGAGGCCAGACATATAGTCCATGGAGATGGATTCCCACAACTGACTAGGAGTAGGCAGAGGAGTGTACATGCCTTACTTCTTGATGGATTCTTGGTGATGGCATAGGAAGTGCAGGATCCGATATATTTCCCAACATCCAATCAGATTTTGGGCCAATAGAAGTACTTTCTTAGTACAACCACAATTTTGTCCACCCCAAAGTGTCTTGTGATCCGACTATAGCGTGCCTCGCAAATCAGTTTGGCATGCTCGCTTGAAGGAACACAAACATGGCCCAGGTAGCATAATAATGCATCATGGAGGTGGAAATTAGGAACTTGCTTCCCATCTTCTAGCATCCGGTATGTGGAGGTAAACTTTGGATCATTTTTGTATAGTTACGGCCATCCAGAGATCTTGTAACCACAAGAGTTGAGAACAACAGTCACTGCTGCAATTGGGGCTGATTAAGGTAGTTTGCAACAGATTAGCGCTTACATTTCCGTAATTAATGTTTAAATGGAATTGTTGTATATATGTAGACAACTTCTAATGGGGATCATTCTACAACTTCCCCTATGTCTGTATAAATTGAAGAGGTTGGTGATCGATGTGGATGACCATCTCCTTCCCCAGAATATAGTGCTTCCACTATTAGCAAGCCTGCATGATGGGATACATTTATTTATCATAGGTGGGTTACTTCTGAATTGTATCGGAAAGTGTCTCACTATGATAGGCCACTGCATGTCCGTGTTGGGTGAGGACTGCACCAATAGTCTCAATTTCAAATGGATGATGTAGGTCTAGCAAAATGAGTACCGGTGTAGAGTAGAGGTGACGCTTCAACTCAATGAATGCCTTTTGTTCGGACTCAAAGCAGGAAAAATTTTCTTTCACCTTGCCCTTAGTAATCTGACTCAAATGCTAAGTGATATGGGAGAATCCTAACACGAACCTCCAGCAAAAATTTGCAAAGCACAAAAAGCTGTGAACCTTTGTTAGAGTGGTTGGGATTGGCCAATCCTGAATGACTTGGACCTTGGTCGGGTCAACATGCACGCAACTCTCATCTATGATGTACCCCAAGTATTGGACTTGGCTCATGCCAAAGGTGCATTTCTCCAAGTTGGCACATAGTTTGTGCTATCAAAGTGTTTGAAGGACCTATCGAATGTGTTGCAATTGTTATTCCCAGCTCTTGTCGAAGAAGACGATGTCGTCTAGATAAACCACCATGAATGAGTTGGTGAAGGGCCGTAAGATGTCATCCATTAGCCTCTTAAAAGTAGTGTGGGAATTTGTCAAACTGAAGGGCATAAACAACCATTCAAAAAGGCACTCCTTGAATTTAAACGTAGACTTGCACACATCTGTGGGCTCTATTAGAACCTAGTGATAACCAGACTTCAAATCGATCTTGCTGAAATACCTGGCCCCCTTGAGTTTCTCCAACAGTCCAGCAGGTCATAAATCCATGGGATTGGATACCTATTCCTAATAGTGATTTTGTTTAATGCCTGATAATCAATGTAAAGCCTCCAGGTTTCGTCCTTCTTCTGTACCAACACAATCGGGCTCCCACAGGGCGAGGAGCTTGGTTGGATTTTCCCTTTTTGTAGCAACTCCTGGATTTTCCACTTGATATCTTCATTCTTTAGAATGGAGCAACAATATATTATCCCATTGGGAAGAGGTGCTCCGAGAGTAAGATCGATTGAATGCTTGACCTAACAATGTAAGGGTACCCATGTGGGTGAGGAGAAGATGTCCCTGTATTCTTCCACGACGGCATCCACTGTCTTCTGTTGCTTGGAGGAACCCTTCTCGGGGGTCATAGACATGGCTATGACCTTCCCCTTACTTTGGGAGTGAATAAAAAAGAAGACAAATTTTTCAGTCTAGGAGATGACCTTATTGCATTACTTAGCAGAGTTCAAAGAGATGGCAGTAGGTGAGGCCACCTCCGGTATCCTGTATAACTTAGCACCCAAAGAAATAATAATAGAGAAAGGTCTAGGCTTATTTATAGTATTTTGCTTCAATAAGTATGGTTGTCCTAATAATAAATGACAAACTTCAAGAGGAAAAACATCACATTGTACCTCATTTGTCAAGGGCTTGATGTTGTAGGGAAGGCGACACTACTGATTGATGCAAAGATATCGTCCTTAGTGAAGCTACCCGATGCTGTACAAATGTAGATGTGTTATAGTCGGTAGGCCTAGCTTCTTCATGATCTCTGCTAAAATAAGGTTCTTTTGGCTCCCACTATTGAAAATGAATTGCAACGGAGAACCCTTCACCCACATTTGTGAGTGGAATAGGCACTCCACCTCTTTTGGATCTTAAGGATCAATCTTCTGGATCTTGGTGGTGGCCATAATGGCATTGGTTTCTACGCCAATGATTTGTTTCCCTTTGTCATTCCCCTTTTCGAGTTCTGACTCAGAGTTGGAGCATGCGTCAGACTTAGAAGCCTTCAACTCAGCCACCAATGACTGCTTGGTCTGACACTCACTTGTGTTGTGAGGGGATCTCTTATGGAACTCACACCACTTTCTCATGTCCTTCTTTCCCTTTGTGGTGTTGTTCTTTTCTTTCATCTTTGATGAGTTATCCTAGGTCACCTGCCTTGGATTTTCCCTTTTCGTTGCGGTTTAGGGGCGCCTTTCCCTTGCCTCGGATTCACAGATCCAAAGTCTCTCTTTTTTTGTTTAAGATTCTACTCAATCTTGGCAGCGTATCGATACATTGTGTCGAGCGAGGAGATATCTAGGAACTCCCTCTCACCCTGGATGTACCTGTGTAGGTAGTCATAGTACTTCAGTACCAAATGTTTCTCAAAATCCTTGATACCCAACTTGGTATGAAGCGTATGAAAAAAATTGTAAACTCCAGCATGTCTTGGTCCACTCCCTGTCACAATGTGGTCCACTTTATGTATTTATCCTCATAGCTCTTGATAGCATAGTACTTCTCCTTGATGGTGTCACATAATGAATCCCAAGTGTGTGAAACCAAAACTAGTGAGTGCACACTTTCATCCTTTTTCTCGCACTGGGTTGCCCACTAGTCCTTGATGTGCCGGGTAGCTTTAAGAAGAGCAAAAATAATCTTTTCCTAACTGGAATAATCATGAACAGAAAAATATCGTTCTAGCAGATTTAACCATTTATCTACGATGTCTAAATCTATCTAACTCTAAAATATGGGAATGTCAAAGTTAACTTGTACCTTAAAAGGTGCGGCGCTTCCAGAGTAGCTTCTAGAAGTAGATGTGTTGCCCCTGGGTAGTCGTTGAAGGATCTGGGCAAAGTTGTCCATCGTCATGTTCTTTTCTCGCTCGAGGGCTTCTTCGAGTAGGATTTTGAAAGGATCTCCTGCCCCCTTGTCTGTCTTTTCTTCCGCCATGGGAGGCTATCGATATTTGCGATGCTGGTCTTACAAAGGTTCGACCAGTTCAAGCCCTAACTCTTTATCTCCCGACCTCATTAGGGACATGCAAACAAAAATAGAGAAAGAGATGACCGCTTTGATACCATTGATCAGAATTTAAACAGGAACACAACAAATTACAAATATAACCATAAATACAAATATGCAGTAGAAATAACACTTCATTTCATTAATGTCAAATACTAAAATATGCTTACAAATAGAATGGAAATAAGACTAGCTCAAGTGACGGTAGCTTATCTTTGAGAAGATATCTGGCTACTACATGCCTCTGAACTGTGTTACAATGAGGCTTAAAGATCTATTTGTTATTAAGAAACAATGGAAAACCGTAAATAAATAAAAACCTAACCCTAGGAGATGAAGTGCCAAACTATGGGCCTCGTTTGGGTAAATTGGTACATCAACTTCCTCAGGTCATAACTTTGGCATACGATCTCTGTTTGATGCGCACAATACCTCGTTAGAAATATCTATCTAAGGACTACAACTTTCGAGTCGTAAAAATATTCGTGTTTACCATGGTTTTCCCAAAAAACGTCATTTAGGGCCTCAAAATAGCTCCAGAAGTTCAAGACTCGAAAAACTATCAAAAATACTAAATTGTGCTAGAAATAAGGAAACTGAAAAATTGAAAGAGACAATGGTGGGGGTCCAAGTGTAATAGGAAGGTGGCTGCCAACATCCACTTGGATTTGTAGAACACGTTGGAGACCAACAAGATAATATTTAGGAGGCTCATTCCTTGGATCGACCCATGAACACGTCAACTAACTTATGGGTAGTTACTACCCCTCAAAGATTATGAGAACCCCAGGAGATCAGATCCACTTTTGTAGGAGTTTTGGAGGGACGAAATTGTCCCTTCAATGAGGATGCCCCTTAATCATTTTTGTATAAATAAAGGAGCTTAACAACTTAGTGGGATTTGACTTTGAGAGGAAGATAGTCACTATGAGAGCAAAAGACTACTACTTATTATATTCATTGTCATGTTATGTATTTGAATGATTTATGAGATTAATGAAAAACATCAGCTTACCTCTAGTATAAGTTTTCTTTAAGGGAGTTGAGTTTCCTTGGGTGAGGGCCCAACCCAAAGCACTCAATTCCCTCTTTTGTATATTTCTGTTATCTATTTATTTTTCTGCACTTGTTATAGTTGTGTTTCTTTTTACAAATTTGTTTATGAGAAAAATATATTATCTCTGTAGGTTGACAAGTAAGATCTCTTCAGAAGCTTGGGTGTACCAATGCCATTTGCTTCAACACTCCTTTTATTTTCATTCATTCCGTCAAACTGTCTATGAAAAAAAATTAGACTACCAATCTACATGAGATTCTTAGTCTTGATTTTCCTTTCAGCAAGTTGGGAAATTGAGTAGGTCTAAGTTTGGAAAGTTCCGTTATACTCTTTCACAATTTCCTACCACCTTCTCCCACCTTCAGACCACTCCTAGAACCCATAGATCACTCTTGGATGCAATCTTGTAGCAATACAAGTCATGTTGCAAAAATCTTGTAGCAATCCTATAACATTTCACATAACTCAATAAAACATGCCCAAATTTTACTCTAAAGCTTATTTTATGCTCTCCATCAATCCCCTATTTCCTCTAAGCCTTGGAATCAAACTTGAGAAAACCAAAGAACCCTTTGTACATCTTCCCTCTATCACTGTAGTTTTAATTTTGCAACAAGGATTTATTGTTTTGATTATGAGTTAAGTAGCATAAAATAGTTTGCATTGATCCCTTGTGAGGATTTGATGGTTTCTAAAAATAGAGTAGAGTTTACCTTGATTGAAATAGTATATATTTGATTTCTTACAAGAATCATTAGAGTCACTACTTTCATGCAACTAACTTAGGTTTAATTTCTTGTTATTTATCTTCGATAAAACAGATTAGGATTTATTTTCCAACATTTATTTCCATGAAAATAGATTGGTGTTTCATTTATGCAGTAGCACAAGTAATGCTTTAATTGTCTCTTTTCTTGGAAAGTTAAGTTCAATAGTTTTCCTTCTTTAGAATTTTTCAAAATGGTCTCTATACATTTTAGTTCAATTCGTTAGCAACTTAGGTAGAATCTTGGTCACTGTGCATATAGCACTGTAACCCCTTAAGTTTGTATGGACTATAGATTGATAAATTTAAGTTAGTAGCCCTGAGAGATGCAACATTCTTGTTGTAATACCAAGACTCATCACCACTCTTTAAGTTTTTAAAATTTTGAAGATTTAAGACATTATTTCATTTCTACATTATTTTATGAAGGATTTATTTTATATACAATTTTCAATAAAAGAACATTTCTTTTAATAATTTTCATCTTTAAAAAATTAAATGAACATATACCTTTCCAAATGAAATTAAGACTCATCTTTCAAATTTGATCACTAATTGGGTTATCAAAATAGTTTAATATATCATTATTAAAATTTAGCTACAAAATATTATACCAATGATATATTAAACTACTTTTTTACTACTTTTTTAGAAACTATAATTATATAAAATATTTTATAATTATGTAAATAAAAATGTAGCACAAAGTTCATCAATTTATATCAATTTTCATAGATATTACTACTAAATATTAATGATGTATTTTAAAAATATAATAATTTTATTTAAAATAAAATTATTATTATATTAAATAAAAATATTATTATTGATATTAACTATGATATGAAATTGTTTATTATTTATAAACAATTAAATATATGATATTATTAATTTTTATATTCAACATAAAATATTAAAAAATAATATTTAAATATAATATTAATTTTTCTTATGGGCTTCGAATAGATGATGATGGGGTGTGCTCTTAAGGCATTTTATGATGTGAAGGTCAATTGTTCGAAACTATATGGGAAAAAACCCAGTGATGTTAAGGGCTAGTGTGAACCAGGTCGGGCTGCGATCATGTGATTTTGTTGGCTTAGATGCTCCTGTGTCGTGGTTTCTTAAGCCAAATGTTAACCCTGGAATCATCTTAGTACTCAAACAACTTGACGAACAAACAAACAAAAAATTATAATATTATGTTTTCAGTAGTCTATGAAATAGCTTGATTTGCGATGATAGTCTTATGAAGTGTTATGCAAACCATAAAATTCAAGGTTCAACACCTTTTGATTCAAACACTATAACATGTGAGTCAAGCGTTGCTTCCCAAGGCCACCACTATAACCCCTACATTACTAGAGACACCCCGTATGCCCCATCCAGCTAATTTAGATCTCAAATCTCTTGGTACATAACACTTCATGACCCTTGACAATTAATCTTAAACATAACACTTTATTTTCATGACACTTACAATTAAACTCCCGATAAACTTATAAACATTTAATTAAATTAATTAACTTATCTCTATTTATAATTATCTAAATCTCAATTTAAAAAATAAATAAAATTATCTTGTACTTTCTCACTAAGAAAAGTAAAATTGATATTTTCTATTTATGTAATTAATATAAATTTATTATATTTCTAAATTTATAATATATTGGAAAACACATTTAGAATTAAAAACATAGAGTAACGAGTGATATTCGAAAGCTTTGATTCCTTTATATACATATAAATAAAAAATAAATCTCTACTAATAAAATAGTTTATATATCTTTTTTTATTTTTAAATATTAATAATTTATTAGTATATATATCTTTTTCTATTTTTAAATATTAATAATATTTATTTATTTAAGTTGATTTATAATTAAATAAGGACATTTTTTCATGATATTTCAAATTTAACCGTATTGTTTTTAGTAAGATTTTTTGGAAGTTTCTTCTTGTAATTTCTCTAAAATCCATATATATAATAAAAAAAACATGTTTAAATAACACAAATGAAGATTTCACTTCAAATATTTGTACCACTCGTAAAAAAATCCAAAAAATCACTCTAAAAACTATTCCAAACTTAAATTATAATAAAAACCTATTCATGACAAAAGAATATTCACATGTTTTTATTATTATTATTATAAAAGATATAATACAGAATTACTTTGCCCCACCCCAAGTCTTAGCTTCTATGAAATATTAATTTAAAGTTGAATGTCGAAGTTCATCATTATATTTGAACCATATGCTGAATTTAGTCAAAAAGTTATCTACAGATTAAGATAAGTGGTGCCCAGTTGAAAGCTTCACAGGATCACGAAGATTGCACTGCCGTACATCCTTTCGCTTCGTCCAGATACATTTATGGTTGCATGGTGTAGTCCTGATTTTGAGCAAAATCATATTTATCCTATACCTTGTCCTATCGTCTTAAAAATACAATTGTTAATGTTTAGCATGTGCTTTGACAAAAAGCATAGCATAGTCTACCCTCTCCTATCATCTTAAAATTACAATTGTTAATGTTTAGCATGTGCTTTGACAAAAAGCATAGCATAGTTTATCTTGAAAGCAATGTTCTTTTCCTCACATATTCAAGATTTACTCGAAGCTTAAATTCTGTCTGATCAAGATTCACTCAATTCTCTCGTTTTCCAGACAGGAACATGCTACAGATAACCTTTGATGTGGCATCGCTAATTTTAACGCTGAAGACAAGAAGTGACGTAAAAGTAAAGTAATGGCCAAAGAAAAAATGGAGTGGTTTTCTCTCGGAACTTAGCGGACCGGTGAACACGGCAAGATTTGGATTTGGACAAGAAACTTGAACTTTTAGAAATGTCGTTTCGAATATGGAATGTTAAATTCATAACGCACGCTTATCACTTTAATATTTTGAGCAGGATTGTTAAGAAGTGCTTAAAGGCAGCGGTATTTAAGGCTCAGGTGGAATCATCCTACTTTTCACTGTTCTGGTTGGAATTCGGCAAACCAGAAACCTATTGGTTAATGTATTTAAATCGTTTCACAAACCATAAACATTTAAATCGATTCACAGATCATATTTTTAAATCTTTAAGAAAAAGTTTGCCATTAGAGAAGTTCTCAAGGGTACATAATCATATTGGCCTAGGATTGGACAGTTGGATTGGTAAAGAACAAATTTCCACATTTGTGTAAATCATATTTTATAATATTTACTTCTTGTTATTAATTTTTACAGTTTATAATATTAATAATTTTTTGGATTTATAATATTAATTTTTTGGATACAAAAACTTATCCAATGTCGTAATGTGATAAAAATTATCCTATCTCAACACATTACATTGCAATTTATTCAATGTCGTAAAGAACAATTATCTACATTTGTGTAAATTATATTTTATAATATTTATTTCTTGCATTTATTAATCTTTAGAGTTATTAATATTAATAATTTTTTCGGTTTATAATATTAATCTTTTGGGTATAGAAATTTATCCAATATCGTAATGTGATAAACATTATCCTATCCCAACACATTACATTGCAATTTATTCAATGTCACATTGTAACATTGAATAAATTAAAATTTAATATTTTGGTTTATAATATTGGGTTTAGAGTTTAGGCTTTATTTTGTTTTATAATACTGGGTTTAAGGTTTATAATTTTAAGTTTTATAATAGTGAGGTTTATAATATTAATTCTATGGTTTTTAATCCGTTAGATTTATAAAATCTATCGTAAAGTTTATAATCTCTTGGGTTTATAATATAAATTCTAGTGTTTCATATTATCCCTTGAGTTTTTAATATTAATCCTTTGGATTTATAATTAGGGTTTATAATATTAATCTTAGGGTTTATAATCTTAGAGTTTACAATATTAATCTTAGGTTTGATATATTAATCTTAGGGTTTATAATCCTTTGGGTTTATAACATTAATTCTTGGGTTTAATATGAATCCTTTAGGTTTATAATCCACAAGGTCGTCCAAGATCAACATGATTAGAATTGTCAGCCAATGCCTACCAAGGTCAATGTCTCAATAATGTACTACATTGCAATTTCCCTATGGCAAACATCATTGCAGTGTGGCAAGCATCATTGCAGTGTGGCAAGCATTGTCACAGTGTGACAAATAATGTGACAAGCATTGCCACAATGATACATTTATATTGCAATTTATTTAATGTGACATTGCGACATTGAATAAATTAGAGTTTAATATTCTGGTTTATAATATTGAGTTTAAGGTTTATAATCTCAAGGTTTAAAATGTAGGGTTTATAATATTAATCCTAGGGCTTATAGTATTAATCATAGGGTTTATAATCACTCAAGTTTCGAAATAAATCCTTCGGTTTAATATTACTCCCTTGGATTTATTATCTTTTGAGTTTATAATATTAATACCTTAGGTTTATTAATCCCTTTTATAATATTATTAGTCCAATAGGTTTACTAATCCTTTAGTTTTTAATACTAATTCTAGGTTTTAATGTTAATCCCTTAGGTTTACAATCCCTTGGGTTTATAATATTAATCTTAGGGCTTATATTCCTAAAGCATAATATTAATCCTAGGGTTCATAATTTTAATCCTAGTGTTTAATATTAATCCCTTGGGCTTATAATATTAATTATCCATTAGATTTATTATATTACTGTTATATATTAATTAATATTAATATTATATGTTAATATCAATGTTATTAATATTAACTTAACATTAATATAATTTCTGTATTCAAGCTTCTGTGATCCATAATGAATTAAACAAAGTCTTTCGGTGAAAATCACATGAGAAAACTTTTTGGTGACGCGTTTCGAACCAACAAGTGTGGTTCATCCTAGTGCAATTCATCCTGAGGACCACGATGAACCACACTTGTTGGTTCGAAACGCGTAGCCAAAAAATTTTCTCATGTGGTTTCTACCGAAAAACTTTGTTTAATTAATATAATTATTAATAAAATATTAGATTAATATATACTATAATATCAATATAATAACCATAAATATATTATATACCACTAATATATAAATATACAATATATTTATATAGTTATTAATAATTGTGGTTATTTATATGATTATTAATGTTATTATTCATAATATTAATGTTAATATTATTAATGTGATTATTATTGTTAATATTAATATTGGTATTGATTTTATATGTTAATGTTATATTTTAATTTGAAATATAATATTATATAATGATATAGTATTATATTAATATATAATATAATATTAATATAACAACCATATATATATATATATAAAATATGAATATATATATATATATATGAATAGTTATGATTATTTATATAATTATTAATTATGAAAAATACTTAGTTTTTAACAATATACATTTAATAAGCGCCATGGGGGTTGGCGGCGAGTTGGTAATCACATTGCGGTGAAGTTCGTTAGAAAGTAGGCAAGTTGGTAATCACATTGCGGGTGAAGTTTGTTAGAAAGGCGGGCTCCATACTGAAGGTCATGAGTTCAAATCCCCGGACTAACCCGGAAGCTGAAGCTGTGGAGAGGGGCGAGCACAGTTTCCCAGGCGTTATAGTGGTAGCGGTCAGAATCGACCCCGTGTTACGCGAGTTGCGAGGCTGCTCCAGTTACCAATTCCTCTGTAACAAGAAAACAATATATACTTAATAATTATTGGTGTGGTAAAGATATATTTATTTAAATATATCAATGACATTTATTAATGTAGTTGTAGATATGCTTCATGGGCTATATCAACCTATATAAACCAATATGGTTTTACTAGTTTAAATCTTTTAAAAAATAAATTACAATGGAACAGTTCTGAAGGTTACATAATCATGTTTGCCCAGAATGGTACAGTTACTTTTTAACGGTCAGACTCGGACCAAAAAAATCGTGTCGGATATAGCACTTGATTAGTCTGCCGAGGCGGCAGATCCCACAAGAAGCAGAGGGCCCGGTTTTGAGGAAATGGTGTTCCCATAGCTATTTGTATTAGGAGTTGTCTATAATGTGATTTTTTGGAGATTTTTAATTGCATATTTAGATTCAGCACCCTGAAAAACCCTTTGATTGTGCAGAAACTAGCTATCAAACTTGTGATTCCAATAAATTGCTGCCGGATTTTAACCGGAAAAACCCACCAAAAAAATTCCAAAAAATCTCGACAACTGCTTTGTATTATTCCTCATGTTCAAATAATAAAGATCTAAGAACTGCGCCACAGCTGCAAACATTACACAAGTTTTCTTCGCCTTTCCTGGAAGCTTCGTGTGACTGCGAGAAAGAGGAGCAGCGAGGTCTTTATTTTTCATTCGTCATTGGGAGTGCAACCACTTAAAATCTGGGATAAAATTGATGGTAGAAGGCGTTGTTACAGTAGTGATGGCTGAGTTAATGAGGAATGCAACCATCTCGGGAGTAATGTAGTTGTTACTGCACGTGCGGCAGAAGCGAAGTATAACAACAATGGTTTATTAAATAGAATCGTGTGAGCTTTGGTGGTTCGTTGAGAAACTATTTTTCTGAGGAAGGGAGCTTCACATCCGAACTGAAAATGGCGTTGGCGTTTAAAGAGCAATGCAATGAGGAAAAGGGTTTACCATCTTGGCTTCGGAGTGTAAATGGCGTTGCTAAGCGGCCAGTTGCAGAGTTTATACCTCGGCTGGATCTCTCCTCTGTTGGGAGAAGTTTTAATTGCATTAATTTATTCCCCAGCCAGTCTGGTTTTGGATCCCCAATCGCAGTCATGCCGGGGACGGAGGACGGCATCACTTCGTCGGATGATGATCAGGATGGTTGTTCTTGCTTTGTGACGAGTTTCAGGTGTGGAATTGTATTTGGTAGAATTACTAGCTGCGCTCTTTTTTTAAAGCTAATTCTTGTGATTAGGTAGGTTTGCTAGGCTTATTTTATATCACAGAGAGATTTGAGTATATTCAATATGGAATTAGATAAACTTAGATATATATGATATCATATAATTTTATATAAAATAATTAAAAATAATCTTATATGCACATCAAAAATTTTCATCCCTCTAAAACTCATAGCTCATGTTATATCCTGACTTAAAATGGATTATTTTGGATTATTTTGAAATCCAGCTCCGCTGCATCCACAATTCCGAGTAAGAAATCAGGTGCGCAATTGACAATTTTCTACGGTGGAGCGTTGAACGTGTATGACGATATTCCTGCTGATAAGGTATGGGTATTGAAATTCAAACGGTTTTGGGCTAGAGAAGGACTGTAGATATTGGCTGGACATAGATTTTGTTATGATGACATCTGTTTGGTTAAACAGGCAGAAGCCATTATGTTAATTGCCAGCAGTGGAAGCTATTCCAGTTATCCCGACAATGGAGTCCAGAACGGCCCATGTGGATCGCAGACTGAGCAGAAAACAGCCCTTCCTGTTGTAAAGTTATCGGACAGAACAGCGATCCACCACCAACCTGCTAATTGTCCTGCTAATTGCAAGGTGCACATAGGTACGCCCAAGGCCACCAATTATGGATGAGGTCACAAAATTATATAATCTACCTTTAGATTTAAGGGATTTTGTCCCATGTTCGTATATAGCATTAATGTTAAATTTGTGCACATAAATTAGTATTAAATATGTACTCATAAATTCAATCTGATATGTCCACATAGAACTAATTAGTAATAACATCTATTAATCTAACCCTTTATAGTGGCATGCAAATTCCTTGGAAACAATATTACTAGTTCCCTATAGAAATATAAGTGACTTGATTTCTGATCATGTCCATTTGGGAATGGCGTCTTCATCAGATCCTCCAATAACGAGGAAGCATTCTCTGCAACGTTTTCTGGAAAAGCGAAAGGAGAGGTACCATAACAGCTTCATATTTGCCATTCTTTTCTGTACGCCACTGAATCTCACAGCTCAAAACTAAAAATGAAATGGTTATCTTCTATTGTGTTGTGCAGGGTTAATGCAATTGCGAAATCTCCATATAAGGCAGCCGAAAAGGACAATACTAACCCTCAACAACGTCCATCGTTATCACCGTCTTTTTAAGGGCCGCACTTGACTTCTCCTTCATAATGCCGTCCTCCACCATGGAAATCTCTTGTATATTTTTCAAAACAGCAATTTACTACGCACGGCATATTCCCAATATTCACTGCTATCTATATGCTTTAGTATCGATGACCCAGTACTGGTTAATGCAGATGGATGACCACTATCAGCTTTGTTGCAGTGAAGGGATAAATAAAATTAATATACGTTTGTGTTGGATTTGGGCCGTATTTAATATAAATATGAATCACCTAGAGACAGGTTTCTTTCAATTTTTTTACAGATGTATGACTCTTGCTGTCACGTTACAGATATACAGAGATATTTACAAATCCGGACTCTGCACGTTCCGTTTATTTTAAATATTTCTACCTGTAAATTGATCAGGCGATGATGGAATTTTTGCGATTCTACATTTTTCAAAAGGATGATTCATGACATCGTGTTTTTAGCACATATTGTTTATTAGGGTTTCGATTACATCAAAACCCGGAAGGATTTTTAAACTTTTAAAACATTATTATTACCTTATCTACTAGAGTGGGATATGCAAATCAGGAATTAATTTTACGCCAAAGCTAATTTCATATCATTTTAGTTTTTTCATCCCCAAAAATATTAGATAATAGTAAACTTAGAAACCATTATCATTATTTTTGAGAGTCCCAGAATAAATCCAAAAATAACAATTAATCCCCATAAAATACGAAAATCCAAGAAAAGCATAATTAATCTTTCAAAGAAAATCTAAAACGTCGAAATTAATGTTGGACTGAAAGTTTGATTGCTATTTAAACAGAAAGTTTGGTTGCTATTTAAATATTTTGAGTTGCCATTGGATCTCCTTCGACGACAAAATCAGGAATCTTTGAAATTTGTCCTGAGTTGAAGTCTACACAAAACTGAGTTGGAGTCTACAGAAACCTGTGACATATATTGGAGTAATTCTTATCATCTGAGAAATGAAGTAAGTTAGAAATATATTGTTGTAGGGATGAAATTTATTGTAGTAATATTGTAAGTTATAAAAGAGGCATGTTGTTCAATAAATATTGTTAACTTATAGTTTTAAAAGACGCAGGTTGTTTAGTAAATCTTGTTATAGGGGATGTTATAATTTAATGAATTTCATCTTCTAAAATTTATTTATTTCTCATGTATTCTTGCTTTTTGTTATTCAAGTCTATTTGTATGTGTTTGTTTCGACCTATTAAATCCAACGATATATCCTCCTTACTATAGAAATAAACTATGTGTTTGTTTCTACCTATTAAATCCAACGATATATCCTCCTTATATAGAAATAAACTTCTTTGATATATTAGAAACGAGATGGATCAATTTGAGATTAATTTTGAAAACATAAAATATAGTGTTTGGCCCGAAAGATGCTTCTTTTGCAACCACATTTTTCTATAAGCGGGAGATAGAGGGGTTTCGGAGATAAAGGAATGAGGACAGGAAGAGTCTGAATTACATTACTCAACAGCTCAAAGAATCATTCCGTCCATGTGCAGAGTCAAATGAAGAAAGGAATATAGTACCCAAAAAAACAGTCAGAAGACACTACAGTAACATGTACGGAGTAACTTGATTCGTCGATGGATTTAATCTTTGCCATTAATATTTAATGCTAAATAAGGGGGACTTTTGTTTGGAGTTCTACTTACGTTTTGATTTATTAACTGGTTATTCATTATATAATTTATTTAAAAAATTTTGAGCCATTTTAAATGATTTACAATTTCTTAATTAGCAAAACAAAAAACCTAATTCACAAATAATAATATCATTGGGAAAAACCAAATCTATCCACGAATTAATGGACTCAGTAAACACAGTATTAAGTCTGAATTCCTGTAAAGAAGTTGAAATTTGATATTATATTTTAAAAAATCATTTGTATTTCTTAAAAAATTTCAAAGTTTATCGACATACTTTGTCAAAATGAATCAAAATTTGCCAAAACATAATTCATAAATAATAATATCATTGGGAACAAGCAAATTTGTCCGAGAATTAATGGACTCTTGTATCAGTAAACAGAGTATTAAGTTCGATATTATATTTAAAGATTCATTTTTATTTCTTAAAAAATTACCAATCTACTTTTCATGTGCATCGCATAGAGAATAATATAATGTTGTAATCCTATTGACTTCTCCTGTATCTTCTGCAATCAATATTACTCATGTGGTTGTGAATTTGTTGTTACCTGATATAAAATATCAGGTTTTTTTAGAAAATATAAATTTCAGATATAATATATAAGTGGCTGTTTTTATCTATTGACTACAAATTTAAATCAGGACAATGAATCCAAAATGGTATATTTATCTTTTTTATTAATTAACAGTTTAAGTAAAGATTATTTTGACAGACTTCAACATGCAAATTCACATTAAATTTAATTTTTTCAAATATAGACAAAACTTAAACTAACATACACTAAACTCAAACTCTAAATCTAGACTACGTTGCAGGTGAGAGTAAATAGTTATTTTTAACACTCTCATTTAATTACAACTTCTAAACTAAGACATGACTCATCACAACTCAAACAGGCATGTTGGTCTAAGTCTCAACTAGGCTTACAACACCTAAGTTTCCACTACGAAACTCAAATACATCTTTCCCTAATGGCTCACTAGATTTACAAGGTTTTAAATACATTTCTCCATTCCTCGCAAGTCCTCTTATAAATGTCTTGTATCAATATGTTTTCTCTTTTAATAGAACACACTATGCTTCAATAGTGCAATGGCTGAGGTGTTGTCACAATAGATTGTTGTTGATCCTCTTATTTTCACTAAATTCCATCCAAAAGTCTTCATAACCATACTGATTGGCATGCTACGAATGTTGCTACCACATATTATGCTTCCGTTGATGACAATGTCACAATAAGTTGCTTCTTAGATGTCGATAATATCACATTGATCCAAGATGAAAAACATAACTAGAAGTGCTTTCCCTATCATCCAAACTTCCTACAAAATCACTGTCAATATATCCAACCTAATCTGTCTTTTATGTTCTTTCATACAATATGCCACAATTTGTAGCTCCTGTTATGTATCTCATAATCCTTTTTCTAGCTTTCCAATGTGAGTCTTTTGGCGACTCCATAAATCTATAAATCAGACTAACTCCTTCCATAATATTGGGTCTTGTAGTTGTGAGATAAACAAGGTCACCAACCAATCATTTGAATAGAGTTGGATTGAAATTTGATCCTTCATCATCTTTACCTAACTTTGTACTTGTCATTATAGGTGTAGGAGCAAGTTTACAACTTTACATTTTGAATCTTTTCAGCAATTCTTTTCCATATTTATTTTGGCAAATAAAAATTTCTCTTTCTTTGATTGTCAACTTTTATGCCAAGAAAGTATTTCATAAGACCAAGATCTTTCATTTCAAATTCTCTCTTCAGGGGTACTCTAAATTGATCTATTTCAAAATAACCAATATAAATCATGTAATCAACATAGTAACAAACAATCAAAATTTGACCATGTTTATTTACCTTTGTGTAGAAGGTTGATTCAATGATGCTTCTATAAAATCCTTTCTTGATCATTTAATTGCCAGTTCTTCTATACAAATCTTTTGGAACTTGTTTGAGTCCATAAAGCGCTTTCTTCAATCTATAAACTTTGTCTTCATGACCTTCAACTTCATAACCTGGAGGTTGTTGCACGTAAGTTTCCTCTTCTAGAATGTCACTCAAGAAAGTTGATTTCACATCCATATGATAAACTTCCCACTTATTATGAGTTGTCATTTCTAAGAATTCTATTACAGTATCCAATCTAGCTACTAGAGAAAAAGTTTCTCCAAAGTCTATTCTGAGTTGCTGCAAGTACCCTTTTGGTACAAGCCTTGCCTTAAATTTGTTAATCTATCCTTTTTCATTCAACTTTTTTTTGCAAACCCATTTCACACCAATGAGATTATTATCTTTAGGTAGCTCTACCAAATCCCAAGTGTCATTCTTCTCTATAGATTTTATTTCATCATCCATAGCTTGCACCTAATTCTCATATCTCATGACTTCTTCAAACAATGAAGGTTGAAATGAAATTAACGAAAAATTTGAACTAACATCTAAATCATCATAAATATATTATAAACTTCACATTTTTCTCTTACCATTTCTTGATCCACTACCTAACTGAGATATAGGAGTATTCTGATTTGTTGAAAATATTGGAGTCCTTGCTAGCATGACTCCATTTGGAGCCTTCTCATGTGATTCTTGATGCTCATATTCTGCTACATCCTCTTCTTCTGAGGGTGGTACTCTTGCACCAATTGTTTTGTATACACTCTCATTCCATGATTCTCATTCTTCGAACGGAACATCATTGTTGATTGGTGTATTTTTGGTGATAGGGTTATATAAGTTATATGCTTTTGAATGCTCACTATAACCATTAAATATGATTTTTTCACTTTTATCATTTATCTTACCTCTTATTTATTTAGGTACATGTGCATATGCTATGCATCCAAACACTCTTAAATGTGATACATTACAAGGCATACCTGACCATGATTCTTAAAGAAATTTATTCATCAATGCTCTTTGTAGGAGATTTGTTTATCAAATAAATAGTTGATGCAATTGCTTCTTCCTAGTACTCATTTCATAAGTTTCATCCTTTCAGCGTGCTTCTTTCCATGTTAGTAATTTTTTTGTTCTTTCTCTCTAGTACACCATCTATTGTAGTGTGTATCTGGTTGTAAATTTCCTTATGATTCCATGTTGTTTGTAGTAAGCATGAGATACCTTCGAATCATATTCTCCACCATGATCTGATCTCAATACTTTGATCTGACGATCACTCCGGTTCTCTACAAGGGCTGTGAATTGTTTGAAATTTTCAAAAGTCTCATACCTTTGCTTCAAATAATATATCCATTTATTTCTATTGGAATCATCAATAAATGTGAGGAAGTAACAACTTCTACTAATTGATTGTGCCTACATGGGTCCACACAGGTCTCTATGAACTAGCACTAGTGGTTTCGTTGGTCTATATACAACTCCTTTTGGAAAATTTTCAAGGTGTTTCTTTCCCACGATTCAACACTCACAAGTACTAGAGGTTTCTTTGATAGGAGGTAAGCCTATAACCATCCATTTCTACTACAAAAATTTTAAACCAGATAAATGAAAATGTCCAAATTGGGAGTCCCATAACCAACAATCATCATAACATGCAATCATAAAATAATTGACCTAATTTCTATAATTCATGATTAGGGTAAACAGTCTATTCCTCGTCATTTGCACCTTCACTATCAACTACTTTCTTGGGGGCTTGTCATATATAATACAATCTTGTCCTTCAAAGATAAATTTATATCCTTGTTGCAGTAATTGACCAACACTTATCTAAGATTGTCTTTGACTCCCCCTGCTAGGTCAAAATGTTTCCCACTCTTTTTCCATGTACATCCACAATCTTGTCAATCCCTAATTTTCCCTCTGTCATAACTAATTGATCCAAATTTTCAACGTGATTTTTGTTTCTAATCATGTGGCTACTACAACCACTGTCTAATACCCAAACATTATCAGAAGGTTCATGCATGGTATGTAAAGCTAGGAACATGGAGTCACTATTTTCTATAGTTACATTATCTCTTTGCTTTCCTTGATCACCTATCATCTTCCTGCAAGCACATGCATGGTTCTCAAATTTATTGCAATAATAACATCTCTTCTTTGATTTATCGACTATTTTATTGATGTTGAAGATTTTCTTGTTTCTTCCACTTTCTTGTTCCTTCTCCTCTGCCATCTTTCTGACCACCATTTATTTTTTCTCATCCTCTGCCTTTTGATCTACCTCTACCTCGACCTTTGTCTCTTGTGATAGAAACCTAACTTTTAAAAGTTTTTTCTAAGGAGGAATCCTTATTTCTATCTCTCCTCACCTCATGGGATAGAAGTGATCCCATCAATTTGTCAATAGTCAGCATCATCAAATCCTTGGGTTCTTCAATAACTACTACTACATCATCAAACTTAGTATACAAACATGTGAGGAGCTTCTCAACCACTGTTTGATACTTAATGGCATCACCATAAATCTTTAAATAGTTTCCAATAGTCAAAACCCAATTCATGAATCAATCGATATTATTTGTTTCTTTCATCTACAAACGTTCAAAATCTCTCATAGTATTTGCAACTTAACAATACTGACTTTGTACATACCTTGATAGCTCATCACCAAAGTCTCCCATGCTCTCTTTACTCAAAACAAGGTCATAATTTTATGGAAAAGTGTTTCGTTCACTACTTGTTGGATAATTTACAATGCTTTTGTATTCTTCTTTTTATTATCCTTTATTGCTCCCTTTGTGCATTAGTGAGGGCCCGTTCTATTCCTCCATCCTCAAGTTTAGGGAATTCATTCCTGATGTAGTCCCAATCATCATTATCCTTTAACAATGTCTCCATCTTAATGATGCACGTATCATAGTTCTTCCCCATGAACGATGGAAGTTGTGGCTGAAAAATCATTGAAGCCTTTGTTAAAATATAATCTTCAAATAATAAAAAAACCCTAAATTTATTCTTTTAAATAAACCAATTTTTTTCAATATATAAAAGAATTTTTTTTCAAAAACTCCTTTTATAAACATTGCAAATCCATTTTATAAACCTTTTAATAAAACCCTTGCATAAACTTTTATAAGTCGTTTTTAATAGACCTTTATAATCCTCCAAAAAATATATTTGAAGGCACGTTTTAATACACCATAACAATATTGTTTTTCTAATATCTTCACAAATAACTATGTAGTCATGAATCCACCTTTGACATTTCCTTTTAAATGAAAACGAATTTCGTCCAATAATGTTTTTTAAAGCGTGTTCAAAGATATAAAAACATGTTAGCAAGATGAACAATAAGCTTGAGGTGGGTAACGTGCCTCTCCTTGGGTGTATCCTACATTATAATGCATGTGGAGTATTTCTACATTGTGTTACTACTTCAACCAAGAGAGAAAAAGAATTATCTTCTCATGGGCTTTGTTGATATGCTCTCTCTTCGCTCTATCTCTTAACTCTGTAAAACATTGCTTTGATACCAATTTTATGGAAATGTAGAGGAGGAAAGGAACAAATTTGACAAACAAAAAACACATGAGTTGTTTCTCTTCTCTATTGATCACACAAACTTGATTGATTATAATAAACCCAATGTGGGGTATTTATCCTTTCTAACCAACAACTCAACTGAAGTTCACTCAGACTGACTTGCAAATTTAAGCCCACACTAAATTTAACTTTTCAAAATATAGTTTGAACTCGAATAAACAAATACTTAACTCAAATCAACATAGACACTAAGTCTAGTCTACACTTCAAAATGGAGCAATTAGCTATTTTTAACATCTCTAGAGCTTATGATTGTGTAGTTATGATTTTGGACAATATAAAATATCTAATATGCGAGTATGATTCCCAAGCTAACAAATCAAGGACTTGATTCTTTTCAGGCTAATGAATTTCTTCACAACATTTTCCAATGAGTTGCTTCTTGACCTCCCTTGTGAATTAACTTGAATTATATTCTGGAATTTAGTGGATAATAATGACGTTATCCTTCCTATCCATTCCCTGAATTCCCAAAATTTCCTAGAATATAAATAAAGATGACTCTCATGGAATGTTTTATCCTTTCCTATATGTTCATCAAATTACCAAAAAATCCTCCAATTGAAATTAAGATGACTCTCATGGAATCTTTCACCTTCTGGTGTAGTTAGAGATAATTATTCACCACCTCACAGAGCTGCCTTAGTCAACATTGCCTCACCATGAACGACCTCAACTCAATCTAATCCAAAAGAGAAACACTGCTTGGATTGATCCAAACCTAAATACGAAAATTCAGTATTTTAATTGATGTAAAAGACTTCAAACCTTGTACGATTATAGATTCTCAGACAAATTCGATCATCCCACTCTTTTGGTTTCTGTATTTGTTTGTAATTTGACAACGATAGTTGCCTTTTGTTTTTTTCCAGAAATAGAAAAAATGCTTTCCATTGATATTAAAAGAAAGTACATATACCAGAGAGAGGAAATCTCATGGTCGCTTATGAAAAAAGTGAAAACTACTACAAAATTGATCTTTATGAACACTTAAAATAATCTCTATGAAAATTCATCATAATCAGTCCAAACAAAGTGGAAAGAAAAGAACTATTGAGGACTATCTGTAGATCATTGATTAAAATAGAGTAATATTATTCACAATGAAAACATAGTAATATTTTTCACAATGAAAATAGAGTATTAGAAAATCTGAGTAATGCCAATAGTTAGATCAAAATATACCTCGACCTATGAATAATGTTAGAGAAAAAGAATTGGAAGTTTATCTTTTTAGTCTCCAACCTACAACCTTCCTTGGAGAGACAATCCGCTTCACCATTTTGGATCTGATAGATATGTGATATGGAGACAGAGTGGAACTCATTGATCAGGGCCTTGGTACTGCATTTTCATGTGTTTAGATTAGGAGAGTTTAGGGAACCTTTATCATTTTCCCATAGCCACATAGTCCAAAAGAGGAAGCCCTATCAAGAAATATGACCGGATAAGGAAACCGTATGTTGTGAGGAGGAAGTGGGCTTTTAGAGATCGAAGGAAAAAGGGAAGAGTACCAAGATATAAAGAAATGATTCTACAAATGGACTGCCATATATTGGGCATCACTTTCTCAAAGATGAGAGCGTTTCCAGACTACCAAATACCTAGATGATAAAGAAATCCAATGTTATATGTAATGGGTGATCCACTGTCCATCTACTAAGAGAAGAGGTAATGTCTAAGTAGTCCCAATCTACAGGGGAGTTAATTAGTTGTAGAACACAGGTCCAAACAAAAGAGGCAAAAGGGTAGTGGAGGAAGAGGTGATTGATGTTCTCTCTGGCTAATAAGTAGACACAACACCTTCCCAGGACCAGATAGCCTCTCTTACTAAGAATTTTCCAGGTCAAAATCTGGTTGTGTACCATAAACAAGGAAAAACACTTGAGTTTGAGAGGAAAATTCCAATTCCAACACCTAGCCAACCAAGAGAAAAAAGACACATGTCTGGTAGGCTGGAAGATTATCTGATATGCCTCATGAACAATTACCTTTCCCTTTTGTGATCCATCGAACCAAATATATTTGTTTTATTTTATAGAGAGGACAATCCCAAAGAGCTTAAGATTAGAAATATATGATATCCATTATGGGATTAGGGGCTCTATAATTTCAAGATCTGAAGCATCTTTCCATTGAGTGAATGTTGGAGAGGAAAGATAATCATTTACAATATCCTTAATCACAAAAAACCATGATTATGAAAAATATTGATAAGAGGAGGGGATAATAGATGTGGACCTTTCATGCTTGAGAGGGAGTCCAGGCCAAACTCTTGAGAAGATCCTGTACCAATATCCCATTTGACATTCCCAAAAAACCAATGCTTGGTGAGAAGGAGACAACATCATGATAACGAGAAATTGGGAGGTACAAAGCACGAATAGGAAGCCATCCAATGAGCTCTATGTTCTAACGGTGTTTTTCCTTAATGATTTGGTTCCACAGGCCATGACTACAAACTTCTCTCCAAATATTTTTTAAAAGCAATGAAAATTTGAAAAAGGTAGTGTCCTTAAGTCCCCAACCACTGTGTTTAATAGGAAGGTTAAGAATCTCCAAACTGGAAATATAAAATATGCGATCTAGTTGTGTTCCAACCCACAATAAACCAAAGATAATAGCGTTGACATTATGGACAACTCCTTTTGGAAGTTTCAATATGTGCATCCAGAAAATAGGGATACTGTGAAGTACATATTTGATTAGAATGAGATTCCCTCCAAAATAAATCCATGAATGTAGCCATTGTTTAAACTGCTTGGCAATTTTTAGTAGAAGCCAATCCCATTCCTTGTTTTTATACCCATTCATCTTTAAGAAGAAATATAGGTACGTGAATCGAGCGTCTAAATGAGTAAACTTTACCTTGAAAATATCAGCAATCTCCATAGGCTAGTCCGCACCAGGCTCACTTGAAATCAGATTGGACTTTGACTCATTCATGAGGAGGCCTGAGGCAATTCCAAAATCAAAAAGGATATTGAAAAACACCTGCCATTTAGTAGGATCATATTTACCAATTTCTAACAATTCATCCACAAACTCTAAATGGGATAGGGGAACCTTGTTATAGATTATACATCTAGATATGATGTCATCATCATGTGCATTAGAGAATTTTCTAAACAGACCATCAATAACACTGAGGAACATTAGAGGGGACAAAGTGCAACATTGTGAGAGCCTTTTGGAGACCGGTAAAAAGTCTGTGAGTAAGCCATTTATCATTATTTCAAAGGAAGCCATCTTGATGCAAGCTTCATCTAATTTATCATTGTGAACCCTAGACCAATTTTTTGCAAGACCATCCACCGTAGTTCCCAATCAACACAATCAAAGGCATTGGTAAAATCAATATTCATGAGGCATGTGTCTAGATGGAAAGTCTTGATGGAATGAATACACTCCTGTGTGATTGCGGCAACATCATGGATCTATCAGTGCTCTAAAAATAAAAAATTTTAGCTTAAATGTGTTTTGAAAATAATGGTTTGAGTTGGTTTGCAATGATTTTTAAGATCAATTTGTAAATGATGTTGCACAATGAGATGGGATGATAGTCAGAGAAGGAGGAAGGATTAGGGACCTTTGGTATGAGGGTGATGAATGAGGAATTTGTAGCAACATAGGCCCAACCAAGGTAATGCGATTCTTCCACAATATCTCCGAGCTCCACTATCATGATGTCCTAAAAATGTATGAACAGTTCCATGGTCCAACCATCAGGACCTCGATTTTTCCCTTGGCTATTTCTTTTAATACTGATAGGAATTCATCTTGTGTAACATGGCATTCCATTTGTAGATTGTATTCTATGCTAGACGACAAAGAAAATAGGTCACATAGTTCTAGTTGCTTGCTGAGAGGGACATCGTCCTCCGAGCGGTATATATTGCTAAAATATCTCATTGCCCAACCTTCGATTTCCTTTGGAGAGGTAATTTATTCACCCAATTCAGATTTAATTCTCCAAATAGAATTTCTTTGCTACCTCATATTGATCTATTTACGAAAAAATCAGCTCTTCTTATCCCCTTCATCAACCCACATGATATGAATATTTTGCTTCATTTCTTCAATCTGTCTAAGGAATATTTGGGAACTGCATATCTCTAGTTGGAGAATCTCATGCTTTTTGGATTCAAATAAGTAAGCCAAGTTAGTATGGTCCTCCAATTTTTTGACCTGTTGATCAATCTAGATTAACTCTCTAGTCATATTTCTCTTCTTCTTCCAAACCCATCGTCTAACCCTTTCTATTAGAGCTCTCAATTTGCAGTTGATCTTATCCATCTTCCGCAAACTAGGGTATCCAAATTGTGTCTTCTAGAAGGACTGTAAAAGATTGATGAAATTTGGCTCCTTCATACATAAATGGTTGAATTTGAAAGGTGAAGCCTTTTTTTGTTATACCCTAGACCATTTCAATGGGATAGGAAAGTGATATGAAATCCTGTTTGGGAGGATCGTTAAATTCAAATCTTGTAATTTGTTGATAGTTGATTATTTTACATAGAATCAATCAAGTCATTTTGCAATTTCTTATGTGTCCCATCATCCATTTTTCCATGTAGACCTTATGGGATCTAGTTTAATATCCCATAGGAAATTCTATTTAAATAATATCTTGAAAAATATCACTAACAGGTCAAGTCTACTGTGGGAGCCCCATATTTCTAAAGAATCAATGGAGAAATTAAAATCCCCTATGAGTATTAAGTAGTTGAACTAAAGGAGGCCACTGAGGTATTCCCTATACGAGAATGCCTTTTTGTTCAATTAGGGAGCATATATTTTAATGATTCAAAGGTGAATTTTGGAACCGATTTAATCCCTTATGATAAGTAACCCCACTAATGTGTTGAACTCCTTAAATTTATATGTTTCTAGATTCCACATTACATCCATTCCCCCGATAATCTAGTTGCATTGGTTTCACATACATTCCAATTTGGATAGACCTGAAATAAATATCCCCATGCCTTATCTTTGCTAGTCATTGTTTCTTTAAGAAGAACAATATAAGGATTGTAGGTTCCAGTTATGATTTTCAGGCAACATCTTTTGTGGGCTGATCCAAAACACCTAATGTTCAGAAACATTATGGACATTATGGGAGGTCAAATTTAGGGGGATCTACTTTAAGGACCTGAGATTTGGGAGGAAAAACTTCCTGGTGGCTAGTATAGGAGATAGAAAGGGGTGTTGATTTGGGTTGGGATAACTCAAGACTATTGAAAATGTTCCAAAATATTGGATCGGGCAATGGTGCAGTTTAATTTTCTTTTATATTTGGGCCCTTTCTCCCATCGAGTGTTGATGATTTTATGGGCAACGGGGCAAGTATGGGCTGATAAAAAAAAAAAAAGCATGGTTAGAGGCTCCATAGAAATTTGTAACTCATGAGCTAGGACCTTTGACTCCATGTCTTGTCAAAATAGGGAGAAAGTTCTACTAGAAGCAGCCCCAAATTTGATATGGGAGGAGAAAAATTGGTCTTCAGATGATTGAGTCACCATTGGAGAAACATGGTTAGTTGTTGGATTCACAAGCGTAGAAGTAGGGGACGTGGTATTGTGGCTAGGGAGTGTTGATAAGGGCTTGTGAATGACTAGAGAGGATGATTTGATAATCGTGTTGAGACATGTAGTGGAGGATGTTGGTTGGTGCTTTGAAAGAAAGGTATGATTAGGAAAAAAATGTGAGGAATTGTTATGTAATAAAGAGATAGAGAGTGCAGTGGGTTTGCTTCACAAGGGAGGTGACTTGGATTCCAGTGAAACATTTGAATTAATATTTTGACAAGGGATATTATCTGACATGTCATGCAGTATAGTAGAGTGGGCCAGTATATTCACTCATCTCCCAGTAGCAGAGAAGAAGTCTGGTTGTCGGGCAGCCCTAGAATACCTATCTTGATAGTCAGTTATTAGATGTCCCAATCGATGACAACAAAGGCATCAAAATGAAATTTACCAATAGTTGACAAATTTCTTGCACGATCATGGACCTGAATATAAATCAATTTATATTGGAAGTTCCCCTATAAGAGATCTTTCAACCAAGACCCATGCAATGTTTTTGACCATACCTATGAGGTTTCCTTCATCAAGGTAGTATAATTCTCCTATTGTTTTTTCTATTATTGCTTTCAGGGTCCATAATTCAAGAGGAAGGCCCAATAGTTTTACCTAAAGGATGTTCCTATGTGGCGTGTCAATGGCTAGATTGAAACCAAAGGACCATCACTGGAGGGATAAGTATCCACATCCATTCACCCATGGAATGGCTACAATGAGATCCACGTCCTCTCTAGAGATAAAATGGAAGTCATACCACCCAATTTGAAGAGCATTGATATGCATGCAGTATTTAAGAAGAGGTAACCACCAGGTTTCTACCCACCTTTCCATTTGGACACCATTCAATTGGTCGGAAACCCATCATCCCACCAATGCTTGATTTTTGAGTTTGATAGATTCATCCAAGTATCCCACCGCTTCGATGACTAGACCTTGATTATGAGTGGAAACTTTAATTTCCTTTTTTTTATGAGAAGCAGGAGGCTTTTGTGGAGGGGGATCAAGAAATTTGGGAGGATCGAGCAGTTGAAACCTTGCGTGCTCTTGATCTAGTTATTTGGATCTAGTGTAGTGTTCTTTAGTGTGAACAATGATTTATATCATGTAGTCCGCATTCGAATATGAAGGGAAGGTCAATGAGTACATCATCTAGTGTTTAGACGCACTCAACCAATCTGTAGGAATCCAGGAGTCTGAGATGTTCCCCAATGGTGCTTTGACCTTTCCACATAAACCACAGACCCAGGTGCATCCCAAATGAATGGTCCCATTGTGTGTCAACTCCACCAAGAATTCCATCCCGTTATGATACTTGGATTTTCTCAAGTGATTTGATACGATTTAATGATAGGATCGTTGCAAGATCTGAAGCTAGTGAAGAGTGGAGAGAACTTTTTTTCCAAATGCGATAGGTTGATCCCAAGAATGTCAACATTGTCACTCCACTTTAATTACTAATTTTTGGATATAAGCCCTTAGTAAGGTTTCGTATAGATCCTACATAAGGGTGGCCCTCCATTTTTATGGAAGCTAGGAAAAGAATAAAGTGAGACTTTGCATCACGATCACCAAGATTATTTGGTAGTTGTATGAATTGTCAAACCATGTGTGATTCCATTTAAGAATCAAGTACAAGTAGATGTAGTTTAACTAGATGCACCAACAACCCACTGACCAATTAACTCTTGATATTTCAAATTTTGTCGGCTGTTATGCTTCAACTCCAAACCAGGGATTGAAACTCATAGCGGAATACATGATCCCTGGAAAAGAGGTGCACATTTTGAGTAGTATAAAGATTGCATATCTTTGCTAATATCCCTTAATAAGGTTTTATGCACAAAAGGAGAAAAAATGACACCATCGCAGGTTAATCTAGAGCCAACAAAAGCAACAATTCCAGCCAATTTATTCCTTTATGATTTCTTCGTGCTTGTCGGGAAACTCCTCCCACCAAGTGCAAAACATTGTGTCAAAATATTCATAGAGGACCTAATTTGAATGACCTACAATATTGTGTCTTGTGTTCTTTGAAGGTTTCTGCAATAAGTATTAATAATATTGAGAGGGCAACAATTATCATCCCCATAGTCAATAGAGTATCAGCAAGATGATTGAAGTCCATGTTAGAGTCCCCAGATTGTTGGCATTATGATACATATGTTGTACTTGATGGAAACCCACTCATCTCAGATAATAAATTATAGTGTAGAGAAAAGTTCACGCACTTTTATGCAGAGAAAAGTTTATTTCATGTAGAGAAAAGTTCACGCACTTTTATGCAGAGAAAAGTTTATTTCATGTAGAGAAAAAGTTCATGCACTTTCATGCAAGGAAAAGTGTGTATATGTTGGAGAACTTACCTTTGGTCCATGGTAGTTAGTCCTTGGTATTTGAACCTATGAGGAAAAGCGCGTATATGTTGGAGAAATTACCTTTGGTCCATGGTAGTTAGTCCTTGGTATTTGAACCTATGAGGAAAAGCGCATATATGTTGGAGAACTTACCTTTGGTCCATGGTAGTTAGTCCTTGGTATCTGAACCTATGGTTTTGGACCATGGTACGCACTTTCATGCAAGGAAAAGCACGTATATGTTGGAGAACTTACCTTTGGTCCATGGTAGTTAGTCCTTGGTATTTGAACCTATGGTTTTGGACCATGGTACCTCGTCAAAAGTGTTGATCTCACACAATTTCATGGTTGGTTCATGGTATTAGTCCCACAGTTTTTGATCCTATGGTTTTGGCCCGTGGTGTTGCATCCAAAAGTGTTGATCTCACGTACTTTCATGGTTGGTTCATGGTATTAGTCCAACAATTTTTTTGATCCTATGGTTTTGGCCTGTGGTATTGTGAAAGGCCTAAGACTATAAAAGACGAAGGAGATCATTTGACAAAGCATCTTCTGAATTATTGAATATCTGATAAAGTGCTAGATCTAGAATATTATGATTGGGTTTTGGTGCAGATCTGGATCTGAATGAAGAAGGAACCTGAGTGTAAGGAGAAGGATAAGTTCTATTGATGGGTCAAAATCTTAAGGCTGGAATAGTGGTATCTCTATATGATTTTGATCTGTGATATGTGGCATACGCTTGATCTATAAATCTAATAATCTGGGTCTGATCTATTGATGCATGTTTTATTTTACACATGTTATGATCTAGGTATGTCTGATGTAACAACTGCAAAGTTATAAGGAAATATTTGCAGATCTGTATGCGGGTTGGCTTTGGTGAAATCAGAGATTGATGATGCAAGTGTAGTTGATGGGTTTTTGATGTTCTTGGATCCAGTTTGAAAATTTATGAAAAGTGGTCCTTGAAAGAAAAGAAGTAAGGGGTTGTAGCTCCCTTCCAGGAGAGACTGGAAAACGAGTGAGAGTTGTAGCTCTCTACAGGTTGCAGCCTACGTACTGGTAAAGGACTGCACCAGTACAAACCATTGTAAAAAGAGTTTCTAATTTGAAAGAAGATAGAGACATATTGCAGCAGGTGGTTTTCACCCACATTGGGTTTCCACCTTACATCTTGTGTTCTTTGGTGTGACTATCTGTTTTCTTTGTTCATGCTCATTATTTTATGGTACTGACATGCAAAAATAATTCAAAGAATAAATAAGGAAGATTTATTAAAAGAACTTGATAATACTGATTCACCCCCCTCTCAGTATTATTTCCAACAATTGGTATCAGAGCAGGTCCTTCAGAGAAGCTTGATCGCTTGAAGGAAGATCATTCATCATGAGCAACTATGAGAGGGAAGCATCAATTAGGCCACCAATTTTTGATGGGACAAACTTCAATTATTGGAAGGTAAGAGTTACTACCTATCTTCAATCTCTTGGTACAGAAGTTTGGGATATCATAGATACAGGCTACACTTTTCCTTCAGCTACTCCTACAGATACGGCCGAAAAGAAGAAATATGAAACAAATGCTAAAGAAGTCAATACTCTGCTGGGATGCTTATCTCAAACAGAATTCGTGAAGGTTATGCAATATAAATCCGCAAAAGAAATATGGGACAAGATTGTCTTGAGCTACGAAGGAGATGAACAGGTAAAGCGTGCTAAACTTCAAACCCTCAGGATTCAGTATGAGAATCTCAGAATGTATAATGATGAAAGTGTGGCTAACTATTTCCTTCGGGTAGATGAGATTGTTAATTGCATGAAAAACTTGGGTGAAGAAATAAAAGAGGCTATTGTGGTTGAAAATGTTCTAAGATCATTGTCCCCCAAGTTTGAATCTAAAGTGTCTGCAATAGAAGAAAAGGAAAATCTACGAATTCTTACTATGTCTCAGCTACACGGAATTCTAACTGCTTATGAAATGAGAAAGGGAGGTCCATCAGACAGAAGAGAAGCTGCTTTCAAGGCTTTAGGCAAAGGAGACTATTATGAAGCAAGTCACGTGCCAGAAGAAGAAGAAGAAGAATCAAATTTTGTCAGAAATCTTCAAAGGGGAACTAGAAGGTTCAGAGGTAAGTTACCTTTTAAATGCTTTGCTTGTGGAAGAGTAGGTCATTATGCTGCAAAATGTCCTCATAAGGATAAAGGAAAGGAACCTGCTAGATGGAACAAGAAACAGATTGCAAATAAGAAAAGCTACTACACTCATGAAGATAGTGATGGTCTATCAAATAGTGACGAAGATGAACGAGGTAATGACTATAAAATCTTAATTGCATTTGAAGATAATGATTACATGGATGCTATAGATGTGGATAGCTTTTGTGAAGAAATTTCTAGACTCAAGACATGTATAGAAGAAAAGAATAGGATCATTGATACTCTACAACTTCAAATTGATGAAAAAGAAAAATATCTTGAAAAGTTAGAAGGCAAAATTGTTGGTCTTAGAAAAGAGATTGAGAAAACAAAGGCTATTAATCTTAAGTTTGTCAAAGGATCTGAAACTCTGGATGAGATCATCAATGTACAGCGCTCTCCTCTAAACAAGACAGGTCTGGGCTATAATGGAGAAACGTCTCAAGCATCCACCTCAAAGAGTTATCTTGATGCAGCAAGAAGGAATGAGCAAAAGCACAATGGAGATCACCAAGTAAAGCAGGGACCAATTACAAACAAAGACTATCAGGCAAATCAGGGGCAATCTGTCTTGAGGATGAACAAAAGCTACAACCAGCCACAGGTAAAATCCTCTCAATTTGCTTCAAGAATGAATGACAATAGAAATTACAATCATTTGGCCAGAAGATTTGATAACCGCAGAAATTTCTTCAATGGACAATGCTTTTCTTGCCATAACTTTGGTCACAAAGCAGCTCAATGTGTTGCATATAAAACGATCATGACTAGAGAAGCTCAAAAACAAAGAAGTATGACCGGGATTACCAAAAGGACCTATAACAACTTTTCGGTTCTTGAAAATGAAGTTGAATGTTCTATTTGCAATAACTTTGGCCATGAAGATTCTGAATGCAGGAGCAGGTTTCAGCAGACAAAGGAACAAACCTCAAGCACCAAAACATGGAGAATAAAGGAACCACAAACAGAAAGATGTGGGATAGCATTTTATACAAAGGGACAGGAAAATCTATGGTACATTGACAGTGGATGTTCGAAGCATATGACAGGTGATAAAAAAAAACTTGAATCATATTCTGCTCTAGAAAAAGGAAAGAAAGTTTCTTTTGGAAATGATACTCCTGCAACTATAAAAGGAAAAGGCACTGCTCAGTTAAAAGAAAAGGTCAAAGCTGGAAATGTTTTGTATGTTGATGGATTGAAACATAATCTTCTAAGTGTCAGCCAGATGTGTGATCAAAGAACCGAGATGATATTCAGATCAAATGGATGTCTTGTTCGTGATCTTGATACAGGTAAAACAGTGATCAAAGGTAAAAGAACTCCAAATAATCTATACATATTTGAAGAAGGACAACAACAATGCTATCTGAGCAAGGATGATGAGCACTGGTTATGGCACCGGAGGTTGGGGCATCTAAGCTTTTCACAAATAAGGAAAGCATGCAAATATCAGGCAGTTCGTGGTCTTCCAGATATCAAAGTTCCAGACAACACCATATGCAAATCATGTCAGTTTGGAAAGCAAACCAGAACTACCTTTCCGGAAAAGGAAGGATCAGCTAGCATGCCTCTTGAGCTAGTACATACAGATACATGTGGTCCATTCAGGAAAAGGACACCTCGAGGAGAAGAATACTTGATATTATTCATTGACGATTTCTCCAGGTTTGTCTGGTTAGGACTTATGAAGCACAAAGATGAAGCATTCGAAAAATTCAAATCCTTTAAAGCCTTGGTTGAAAATGAATCAGGATACAAAATTAAATGTCTTAGATCCGACAGAGGTGGGGAGTTTACCTCAAATGAATTTTTCGATTTCTGTGAAGAACATGGGATAAGAAGAGAATTCTCTACAGCTAGAACTCCTCAGCAAAATGGAGTGGTGGAAAGAATGAACAGAACTGTCCAACTAATGGCTCGTGCTATGCTTGATGAATCTGGAACTCCCGCAACACTCCGAGTGAACAGCACTCAAACCCATCATGAGCTCTGGTATGGTGAGACTCCTTCGGTAAAGCACTTCAAAATCTTTGGGAGCAAATGCTATAATAAAAATACTGATGAGAAACTTGGCAAAATTGAACCTACAGTAGATGAAGGCATCCTTCTTAGTTATTCTCCACACAGCAACGCATACAAGTGCTATAATAAAAGACTTGGAAGAATTGTTGACAGCATTGATGTAGTGGTTGATGAGAAGGGATACATTCCTAGGCAAGCAAATCATGAAGATATCGAAGAAGATGAAGGCCATCCTCAAAGACAGAATGATGAAGAAGAAGAACCTCAAGAAGAACCAGAGGAGCAGATAAGGATAGAAGAGAAGACTCCATCCAGATATGTTCAGAAGAATCATCCAGAATCTCAGATTTGGGGACAGAAAGAAGAAGGTGTACAAACAAGAAGAACAATTGCAGAAGCTTCAAGCTATTTGGCATTACTCTCTTCCACTAAACCACAAAATGTGAAAGAGGCATGCAAAGATGAATGTTGGGTCAAAGCAATGGATGAAGAACTTGAGCAGATCAAAAATAACAACACTTGGGAGCTGGTTCCTAGACCAAAGGATAAGAATGTTATAGGAACAAAATGGGTCTTCAAAAATAAATTGAATGAAAATGGAGAAGTAATTAGAAACAAGGCCAGACTTGTTTGTAAAGGGTATGCGCAGCAAGAAGGAATAGATTTTGAAGAAACTTTTGCTCCTGTTGCAAGAGTTGAGGCCATCCGAATGTTCCTTGCTCTCTCAAGCTTTCAAAACTTGAAAGTATTTCAAATGGACGTGAAATCAGCCTTTCTGAATGGAGACTTGGAAGAAGAAGTATACATTGAGCAGCCAGATGGTTTCATTCTTGGAAATGATCCAAATCTTGTATGCAGATTGAAAAAGGCTCTCTATGGCCTCAAACAAGCTCCAAGGGCTTGGTACTATCGTTTGGACAAATATCTTCATCAACAAGGTTTTTCAAAAGGATCAGCAGACAACAATATTTATATAAAAGTTGAAAATGACAAATTGTTGATACTTGTTGTGTATGTAGATGACATTATCTTTGGCAGCAATGAAGAAGCTATGAGTCAAAGCTTTGCCTTGGTGATGCAGAAAGAATTCGAAATGTCCTTGCTGGGAGAACTGACATATTTTCTTGGTTTGCAAATCCAACAAAATGAAGGAGGGATCTTCTTGTCTCAAACCAAGTATCTCAAGCAGATTTTGAAGAAATATGGTATGGAAGAAGCAAAACCAGTATGTACACCCATGGTCACAGGATGTAACCTCAGTGAAAATGATGAATCAGCAGTAGTGCATCAACCAACTTACAGATCTATGATTGGAAGTCTACTTTATTTGACAGGTACCCGGCCAGACATCATGCATGCAGTGGGAATAGTTGGAAGATTTCAGCCAAATCCAAAGGAAACTCATCTTCAAGCAGTAAAGAGAATCTTCAAATATCTTCAAGGGACTCAAAACTATGGCTTATGGTATCCTAGAGATACAGATCTCACACTTCATGCTTATACAGATGCAGATTGGGCCGGAAGCATGGATGACAGGAAAAGCACAAGTGGTGGTGCATTCTTTATGGGTTCCAGATTAGTATCTTGGTTCAGCAAGAAACAGAGTTCGATTGCCTTATCTACAGCTGAAGCAGAATATGTTGTTGTTGCATCTTGCTGCACTCAACTCCTTTGGATGATGCAGACCTTGCAGGATTTTCAAATCACTTGTACACCACCCATCTCCATCTTATGTGATAATACAAGTGCAATAAGCATTTCAAAGAACCCAGTCATGCATTCAAAAACCAAGCACATACCAATCAAGTATCACTTTCTCCGGGAACAAGTGCTTGAACAAAAGGTCAAGTTGGAGTATGTTCCTTCTAAGGAACAGGTTGCTAATATACTCACCAAACCATTGCCTAGGGAGACCTTTGAATACCTCAGGCAAAAGCTGGGGGTTGTTGATGCATCATCTTGTTGTTGAATCTCTTCCGATTGTTGGTTGTACGCAAGGTTCATCTGAAGTATATGCGTACATGTGCTGGGTTGCGGATTGGTCAAAGATCGAATGGCACAGGTTCAGGGGGAGCATATCATGCATTGTTGGCATTATGGAGGAAGTACAGAAGGAGATCATGGATGCTGGTCTGAATATTGCTGCAATACGTCTCTATATCTTTCATGGTCATGGATTATGGTTCTTCTTTGCAGATCTGGTTTATAGTCAGGGGGAGCATGTTCTTAGGGGGAGCATAACCCTTTTCCCTTGATGTCAAAGGGGGAGAGTGATTGGTTGTTGTTGCCATCAAGTCCAAAGGGGGAGATTGTTGGCATTATGATACATATGTTGTACTTGATGGCAACCCACTCATCTCAGATAATAAATTATAGTGTAGAGAAAAGTTCACGCACTTTTATGCAGAGAAAAGTTTATTTCATGTAGAGAAAAGTTCACGCACTTTTATGCGGAGAAAAGTTTATTTCATGTAGAGAAAAAGTTCACGCACTTTCATGCAAGGAAAAGCATGTATATGTTGGAGAACTTACCTTTGGTCCATGGTAGTTAGTCCTTGGTATTTGAACCTATGAGGAAAAGCGCGTATATGTTGGAGAACTTACCTTTGGTCCATGGTAGTTAGTCCTTGGTATTTGAACCTATGAGGAAAAGCGCGTATATGTTGGAGAACTTACCTTTGGTCCATGGTAGTTAGTCCTTGGTATTTTAACCTATGGTTTGGACCATGGTACACACTTTCATGCAAGGAAAAGCGCGTATATGTTGGAGAACTTACCTTTGGTCCATGGTAGTTAGTCCTTGGTATTTGAACCTATGGTTTTGGACCATGGTACCTCGTCAAAAGTGTTGATCTCACGCAATTTCATGGTTGGTTCATGGTATTAGTCCGACAGTTTTTGATCCTATGGTTTTGGCCCGTGGTGTTGCATCCAAAAGTGTTGATCTCACGTACTTTCATGGTTAGTTCATGGTATTAGTCCAACAGTTTTTTTGATCCTATGGTTTTGGCCCGTGGTATTGTGAAAGGCCTAAGACTATAAAAGAGGAAGGAGATCTTTTGGCAAAGCATCTTCTGAATTATCGAATATCTGGTAAAGTGCTATACCTGGAATATTGTGATTGGGTTTTGGTGCAGATCTGGATCTGAATGAAGAAGGAACCTGAGCGTAAGGAGAAGGATAAGTTCTATTGATGGGTCAAAATCTTAAGGCTGGAATAGTGGTATCTCTATATGATTTTGATCTATGATATGTGGCATACGCTTGATCTAAAAATCTAATAAGCTGGGTCTGAATTATTGACGCATGTTTTATTTTACACATGTTATGATCTGGGTATGTCTGATGTAAGAACTGCAAAGTTATAAGGAAATATTTGCAGATCTGTATGCGGGTTGGCTTTTGTGAAATCAGAGATTGATGATGCAAGTGTAGTTGATGGGTCTTTGATGTTCTTGGATCCAGTTTGAAAATTTATGAAAAGTGGTCCTTGAAAGAAAAGAAGTAGGGGGTTGTAGCTCCCTTCCAGGAGAGACTGGAAAACGAGAGAGAGTTGTAGCTCTCTCCAGGTTGGAGCCTGCGTACTGGTAAAGGACTGCACCAGTACAAAACCATTGTAAAAAGAGTTTCTAATTTGAAAGAAGATAGAGACATATTGCAGCAGGTGGTTTTCACCCACAATAGGTTTCCACCTTACATCTTGTGTTCTTTGGTGTGACTATCTGTTTTCTTTGTTCATGCTCATTATTTTATGGTACTGACATGCAAAAATAATTCAAAGAATAAATAAGGAAGATTTATTAAAAGAACTTGATAATACTGATTCACCCCCCCTCTCAGTATTATTTCCAACACAGATATAAACTCAAACTATGTTGATGAGGGGTCCCTACTTTCTCAGTGAGTACTATTTTCTTTTATATATGGTTGTGAACCACCCATACCATGGCTAGAGCCACCTTCCTACTTCCTACTAACACCGCACGATGAGCTACCAACTTTCTAGTGAGGGATTTTTGGCTGTCGACTCCCATGTGTTACAAGATACCATCTTCTCAAAACTCATTAGTGAATGTAACAACAATGCCCAAAAATGAGTTGAAAAAAACCAAACTCACACACTCCTTCTAACCTCCTTCTTGCTTGAAATAGTGGGCACAGTGGACCTAGAACCATTTATAAAAATTTGGACGATTTCTCGATTTTTTCATGTCATCCTTGCACATGGGTCATTGTAATCTTCTTTGTATCATTCCAATTTTGTTAGATGTCTTTGAAGAGACATAGTTGCCTTTTGTTGTGTCTTTTGATCTTGAAAGTGGTATCAGAGCCTGACCTAGGCCTATGCCCTCATCGGAGGGCCTAAGGCGAGTAGAGCATATGAAATAGAGGAATTGAGTGTATTAGAATTGTTATTCATTGTCGCGGTCTTAAAGTAAAGACAGAACATGTGGGTGTTTATAGATCTTCCTTCTAAAAGTGTATCATTTCCATACCACTAGTGTTGATTTGGACCAGAACCTCCTATGCTTAGTCACAGTGGAGGGAAAAAATATCCATTGCTCCACAGAATCACGAATTGCTCGACAGAGCTACGAACTTGGCATCTTTGGGGTTGTTTTTGTGTTGGAGTATATTTTTCTCTAGAAAGAATTGAGAATTAGATAAATATTTATATTATAGCATTTTTTCCTAATGTCCTCTCAATTGTTATGGAGAACGATGAAGTAAAAATGATGGAGAGTAGCTCTACACACCTCCTTGGACAAATGACTGAGGGGATTTCCAAATCAAAGGTCGAGTAGGATGGGTATCGAAGAACAATGTCATGAAGAAAAAAAATTACACACGATGGAGAATGAATTTTCTAAGTAAGTTTCTTAATTTATCATATAAACTTTTTGGCTCAGTCAAATATCCACGTACTGCCAATTGCGTGCATGAGGAGCTATTGAATAGCGGGTTGGTTGCAATTGAATAAGGACAAGTAACTGATCTGACTGGGTTTGCTAATAATAAAAAGAAGGGATTCAAAGAAGCAAGTACCTGCCAATAGAACAAGAGGCAGTGGACTTTGTCAATGTATTCTCAGAAGTTTTAGAATTTTTACATTGACAAGAATCCAAAGGGGGACAAGAAAAAAGGGCAGTGGAATTTGCCAATGTATTCTCAGAATTTTTAAAATTTTTAGATTAGAATTTTTACATTGATAAGAATAAGCATAGGGACAAGACAAAAGAAAAGAACTAATCTGCACTGCCCATCACACCATTGATATTTTCAAAGTCCATGAGGGTAGCCAACCACAATACGAATAAAAAACCCTAAAACACATGGAGGAGTTGAATTATTAGAGGAATGCATTTTCTTGAAAATTTCATTTTGAACTGAGTAATTCTACCAAGCTTAATTTCTAGGGCTATATTCCTAGAGTTTGAACCTAGGTCTTTAGTATGACAAAGAATTGTATTTACCACACCCAACAAACTAGCAATTTACAACTTTTAAAAGTGTGGGTTTCTAACATCTCAGCCACAATGTTCACATGGAAAAGAGTAATATTAAAGCCTAAAAGGATTTTTTTGGGGGGAGAGAGGTGCATCCTACAACTTAGCATGGATGTGAGTAATTTCATAAATGAAAATGCCAAAAAAATACAACAATTTATTTTTAAATGGTGGCTTGACCCATGGCTTTTTTAAATATGAAAATATAATTAAGATATATTTATAAATAACATTCATTCATCTTTGTTATAGCACCATTTACCACCCTTGGTAGATTTGATGCTCTATAATATGGCCTAGGGAAACCCTTCCCTACTAGATTTGGCCCATTTTCTAAAAAACAATGTTTTAAATCCTATACATGATTTTGCCCTATATAAAGCCATGCACAAGCGGGTCAGCTTATACGCAACCCGCGTATATGTGTTAAAACATTAAAAAATTGATAATATCCCTTAATTCGGTGAAGTTGACGGGTTTGATTTGATACTCACCTACTATATCCCATGGCCCAACTGTTTACCAACTGAAAAAACTAATTTGGAGAAGTATAAATAAACCTCCATGGGAAGACCTAAGGGAGGAGAAAATATTAGATATTGATATTATAGTTGATTACATCCCTGATCAAGTCTGAAGATATCCATGTGCCTTCTGCACTCCTAAGTCATAGGAAACCCCTGCTTCCTTCTTGAGATGTCCATCATCCCTTCATGGCATGCTTTTGTATACCTATGAAGAAGGATTGTTGATGCCTGGGCAAGATGGATCTAGAAGACAGTTTCGCTTAGAGCTGGTAGATGAATCAAGTTGTAGTCCTTCTGTATTTTATTTAGCTTACATTAATAAAGAGGCATTGTCTTCTTCCTGATGATTATGGTCTTTATGCATTAATTTATGTCATGATTTGCTTATAGAATCTTACATTAATGCTTATTTTCTTACATGCTTATATGACCTAACCTTGATATAATGAACATGCCTTCTATTATTGTTGTTGTATATGCTTTCCTTGAATAGGTTGTAGGTTTTAAGGCATTGGAAGAAGCAGAGGGTTTGGACCCTACAAGAATGACCTTAAACGTAAGACCTACAAGTAATACCTCTTCTTCCTACTTCAGTAGTTTAAGTATTAGGAATTCTTGTTTGTGTGTCTCTTTATGTTGTACGCCCTCCGTTCTGTTGGGGTTCTCAACCCAAGACCCTAGGGTGGTTCTACCTGTAACAATCTTTAATTTGAAATTTTCAAGTACAGTTTTTTTAACCTTGGTTTCCTTTAATTTCTACCAAAGTTTAATAAAAATTTTGCAACACAAACATATACAAAAGAAACATAAATTACAGTCAATGTCACTCTCTTTGTCCAGTTTGTATAGCTGTAGAGCATTAGGGTCAATGCCACTCTTTGATATCAATATTAAAAGCATCTCATGATGCTTTCCCTATTCATTTTAAAGAAGCTACACAATTTTTATCCATTCATATCCGATTAAACATGTACTTAGTTGTGAAGTGCCTTGGGCAGTGCTAAAAAATCCTAATCAATAATGGGTGTAAAAAGTTGTGCACAACTTTGATCTGTTACTGATGAACTGGAATTCGCATGCAAAAATGTAGCAACAGATGTGTAATTGGCTGGAAGTATGAGAAAGTATCATAGAGAACTAATTGGCAACTTGTATCCTAATTTGTGAAGGTAGTATCAAAGAAGTGTGTTATATTTATTTGGTTGGTTAAGAAAGATGTAGTGTAGTTAAAAAAAATTGGATTCAACTTTTTAAGTTATGATTGGCTACTCGTTTCATGAGGTCTTCAAAGGCATTTTGTTCACAGAAAATGACTATGTGTAGGCTCTCTAAATCTTTCAAGTGCCTTATTTTGTAAATACATTTTCTTTTTGGATTGTGATATTATGCTATAAACCTATGCAAAATCTAGCATGGGGAGTGTATGCGATTTAAAGATTCAAATAGATCTACTTATGTATGTTGTCCTCCTGAGGCATCGCATACAAATTCCCGGAATCAACGTTTCGAACCATCCTCCATGGTTCATCATCAGGATAGATCCATGAGTGAAGAAGTCAGGACTCAATAGTGTAAATAAATAAAGGTGAGGGATCAGATGGAAATGAATTTCATAAATCAAATCAATTTCGATGATGGAGTTATTGAAGGCATGTATGAACACCCATGACAAGGCGACATATTAAATTTTTCGGTACTTTTTGCTCAATTTTGTGATGCAGAAATGGAAATCCCAAGCCAGGGAAAAGAATTTTTTCCTATTGGAAATCAGATCATTTGGCCTTAAACGCTCCCTGAGATGTCAAATAATGGTTGGCTCGATTAGATCTACAGAAATCGTAATTTTGGGGGAGTGAAGTTTGGTTTGCATAACCTTTTTTATTACTCGTGGGATGAATAAATTTTTATGTATGTGCATATTATTGATGTCATCTCGAACCTTAAAGTAGCTTGGAACCCAATTGAATCCGGGGTGGCTATGAAACTAGGAAGGTGGTTCATAAAAAACATAGCCATGAAAAATCTCATAAAAATGGATTCAACTACATTGTTGAAACATGTAAAATCTCTTCACACCTTTATGTACAAGTTATGATGATATTGTCAATAGGTTCAAGGCAACATACAACACTTTCTAGACCTCAATGATTAAGGACAAAGTGCAAGAATTGAGAAAGATGGGAGAAAATACCAATGCACTGTAGGGGTAGTTGAGGGTCCTTCCACATTCTCAGCTCTGGACCCAAGAGAAACTAGAGCCAGAGGTGTCTTTAATTAAGCCTTAGGACAATAATGGTATGGGAGTGTTCCATTAATGATGCCCTTGAAGGAAGTGGAAACATAATGATCTTAGAATGAACCATTAGAGATGTAATTGCAAGTAGTTGACATTAGGAATTATTAAGAAAAACTCTAGCATTACCCATGAATTCACACATGTAAACTTCCCTATTTCAAACATGCAAGATAACATGATATATCAGATTCACTTACATTAGATATTCGAAAGAAAAATGTAGAACTTCCAGAGTCCAAGGTATTCATATATTTGAAATTGTAATTATGAGTGTTTTATCTTTGAAATCTTAATTATGAGTGTTTATTTACACATTGGTTGATGTCAAGGGACATAATTTTTAGAATTGAATTGAAATTAATTTTGTGACCATCAATTTCAGGAGTCGTATTATGAACAAGCTTCAAGATCTCTTTTTACACCCCATCAGTTGCATAATACTAAAGAATGTAAGCCTTCCAGTGAAAATCCAAAAAAGAAATTTAGTCAAATTTTTGTCGATAGGAATGTGACAGTAATGCTTTAAAAAAATTCTGTCAAGATAAAGTTGCAAGTATGCATTTAAATTAACCCAAGGAATGTTTTCAACGTAAAGAAGTTATTCTATAGTGCTTGCATGCTTCAAGGCTTTCTGAAAAATCATGTGAAAACCTAGTAAAAATACCTCAGAAAGAATAGTCAACCCGAGATGCATGCCGAAAACCATGTGAAACTAGTGGAGAATGAATAGTTAGCTCGAGATGCACGTCGAGGAAAAATATGATTATATTTAGTCCCATATGCACATCGAGGCAGAATCTGAGTTCCTATCTAGGCTGCGAGCTGCTCAATACGACTTTATGTGCAATGTAGGGAGTCTTGAATACTTTCCAATTCAAATTGATAAAGCATGGTGCACCATTACTTGAAGGGAGCAAGACAAGGACCAAGCACACAACATTTAGGGGAGGAATTGGAAATATTGCATTGATGGGCAAGAGACTCCCACAATCGCCATAAGGACGAGCACTTACCGTGCTTGGACACGACGACACCCATGATCTCACTCTTAATGCAACTATGAATGAGCATGTACCAATACTTGTCCTGACCTCACGGAAAATCCAAAAGCTGGTTGTTATAATAATGTCATTCATGTATCTAATTTTTGCTATGCGTTAGTCATTGTGGGTTTGAAATGCAACCACTCACTACCATTAGAATTTCAAAAGAGAGTTACTCGTTAAATTTGATAAATCTGACGATTGTTTTCATAAAATTTTTGATAAATTTATAAAATTTTGAACCATATTTAACAGACAAATCACACTATGCAAATTACCCATCAAATTCCATCTCTGCTCACCTCACCACCTTGTGACCTCTGACAAATAACGAATATTGACGTGAGCTTCATCATGGGATGGGCTAAATGTATGAGAGAGCATTGATGTGAACGGTGTCGTAGTGACTGTGGACAGCTTGGTTAGCTAAGGTATTAGCACAAGAGTTTAGGGCAATGCATTGAACACAACTTTCGGGAAGATTGACTGCCGTACCGTAAAAAGTATTCTGCAGTTTTGCGATTGGTTTGGTAATCCCTCTGTCTATATTTCGAGAGTAGTCTCTTTCGTTCCTTTTCAGACTCCTTAAAAGAAAAGTTCCATCTGAGCACTTGTCACTTCAGGCTCATTAAAAATCGAAGGCGACTAGAGTCATCTTTTGTTTTTTCTCGACTCTTGAAAATTGAAAAAACAAGTTGTGTCAAAGCATCTAAAATTTATTTTAATCAGAATAATTATCATCTTTCCTACATTGGTCTTAGGTTGAGAAAGATGGAGTCCACCAACCAAGGAGTTCCCCTTGGGGGAAATCCTAGTCCTTTCTCCTCCTAGATGCAGATGTGAGTTACCATGAAAATACCAGAATTTGATTGCTAGATGCATATACTACTTACCAGGAGAATACTAGTTACTTATGTGTCCAAATGCATTAAGCCTGGGGTAAAATAAGATGTGCATCGACCTAATGATTAATTGATAAAGTATTTTTACCAAAGAACAACTATGAAGTTGCATGTAACTCATGTGTTAATATTAAAAAATCTATAAATTGATAAAAACAACACAACACACTTGTGGGTCCATTTCGTGCTAGCATGCAACCCACATCGCCACTTCACAGTAGAGTATGAAATTGAGACAGGTACATGTTAATGTCTTAGTAAAGAAAAATGCTTGGTTATCTGTGTGTTTAGTTTGATATATGACAATCTATTTCAAAATCGAAAGGCTCATATTGATCTTTGTTCTCGATGGATTTCTAGTTCTATATGCATCGCAAGGGCTCACCAATTATATATCATGAAATGCATGATATTACCATGTTTTTCAATGGTTTTCTTTGACAGTTTTATCACTAACACAACATGGTGGTAGAGAAAAACAATTCCTCCCAACAATGATAGCAAGCTCACCTTCCCCTAATAAGTACAAGAACTAGTCTCACTTGCTTGGGTAAAGTGTTTATTCCCATAAAATCACCCTCTTGAAACAACCAACAAACACATTCAAGTGTGGAAAGCATGGATACTTTACATGTGGAGGCTGCTTTTGAATTTCTAGGTAGGGCACTGAGCAGGCTTAAGGGGCCTTAAATCCTCTACTTGAAGGCCATCTCTTCTTCCCCTATATCTATAACGTGATCTCGTGAAGGCAAAACGAATCAAAATTTGCTGATAATTCTTCGGCATTGAAAGGATTAGCGAATTTTCAAATGTTATAATAGATTCTACCCAATTTTATAACTATGCTGTCATAATAAGGCATAGCTAGTCGAACAAGTCAATTTGCATTCCCATGTGAAAATTTCATCGATTATGATGAATATTTTGTATCTCTAGGATAGGAAAACACAGTAGATAATTCAAAAATGATGATATTTGAAGAACTCACTTGGACAACATATGATAGAAATGTGGAAGAACCTGATATTAATGACAAGAAAGAGAAGGAATGGAAAGACCTAAATAAAATGCCTTCACAAAGGAGATGATAAGGTTTTACTGATTCAAGGGGAAATGACATTGAATGCTTTGTAAGTTTTTCATTATATTGATGGGCTATTGAGGGTTTAAGTCAACAAATCCTTACCATGAACTATTAAAATTATGAATATAATAAATTTGTTTTAAGAAGGATTATATATATATATATATATATATATATATATATATATATATATATATATATTTTAAACTTTATGGTAGTTAGTATTTTTCTATTTTATAGTTTGTTAGTAAAGATAAGTCTTTTTTTTTTTTTGGGTATGTTGTCAAATATTGATGAGGAAAGAACAAAGCTTCTTAAATTAGTTTTTCTTTATAATTTTTAATTTTTAAATCGAAGGTTTAAATATTTCTGGTTTTACCTTAAACTCAATGGTTATCTAGTGGCTGGATGTGGTTGATTAAAAAGATGGAGGCTAGAATTGATTTTTGGTGCAACCCATGGTTCTTCCTCTGGTAGATGGATCCTAGTGAAAGCAATTTGAGGCCATCCTAGTTTATGGGTGACCTTGTTGAGAGTTCCCATAAATGTTCTTAGAAGTCTTCAAAAAATCTGCAAAAGATTTCTATGGGCAAGTAAAAATTCTAGAAAATTTAATGCATTTGTTAAATGGAGCAAAATCGCAACGCCTAAGTGTTTTGGTGGATGGGATTTTCATGATCTAGGGTTTTTTTTATGCATTGGTAGCTAAGAGCTATTGGCGAGCTATTTTCTATCATGGGTTGTGGAGCAAAATCATTTTTACAAAATATATTAAACATGATTCAGTGGTGGATTGGATTATGTTAGAGTGTAAATGTGTTAAGGGATCCTCCATTATTTGGTCAAATCTAGTCCAAGCATTAATTAAGGTTGGGAGTTGGATTCCATGGCATGTGGGATCAAGGCATTAAGTGTTACTCGGAATGCATCCTTGGATAGGGGACAAAGGACAATTCAACTTATTCGAAGGTTCGCCATCTTTCCTTTATAAAAAGATATGTTTACTTTAGTTGATGCTTCGGTTCAATATGATTGTGTCATGAATTCTAAAACATGGATACACACGACAAGTCTAGGACTTGATGAGCCTTGGTAGACAAAATGGGATAATTATATTTATATGGTTAAAAACTGTGGGGTTACATTACGAGAGCCCATTACTGATAGAGTGATTTGGTCTTATAATTTACAAACATGAGACATTACAACCAAATGAAATGCCAAGGACAACTTAAAGTTAGGCTTTTTATGTGGCTTGTATTGTAAAACAAAATTATGATGTGTGATGTTTGTAGAAAGAGAGGATAGAATGGCCCAACATATGTATCTCATGTAAGAGAGGAAAATAAACCATTCCCTATCTTTTTATTGATTTCCCTTTCACAAAATTTATTTAGCAATAGGTGAGGAATGAGTTGAATTATTGAAGAAATTTTACAATGGAAGATAATCATTGGTTTTGGAAAAAAAAACTTTGGAGGTTCCAAGTTCAAATTCCTTCCTTTATTTGTGTTATGAGGATTATCGCTTTCTAGAAATATAATTATTTTTTCAAAATGACTATATTAATTTTACATCGCAAGGTCAATTTATTCCTTTATTTTTGTTATGGGGATTATCCCTTTCTAGAAATCTAATTTTTTTTTCTTCAAATGACTATATTAATTTTACATTGCAAGCTCACAAAATAAGCAGCACATTTATGGAACAAATTAATCTAGAGAAGATAAAGAAAATAAGGCAACTACAAGTTCTTCAACAAGAAGAAAATTTTCCTTATGGAATTTTTGATGGAGGATGTTCTCAAGGTCAATGTAGAGCAGGGTTGGCCCTTTATCTTCCTTATTCTCATTATTTTATAATAAAATTAGGTTGGTGAAGGGAATTGATCAAAAGGCAAAATTGATTAGTCTTTGGAGTCTCTTGCATTTATCCAAAATGAAGAAGTTGAAGAAGATTAGAATTTTTGGATATTCAAAGACAACCATGGAATGGGCTAACAAAAGATTTCACTTACATGTTTTGAATTTAGAAGTTAAAATCCGATCATTACAAAAGGAATATTATGATGTCCATGTTTCTAATTTTTCTAGGGAATCAAATGCTTTAGTTGACTTCTTATCAAAATAAACAATTCTATTAGGAAATAGATTTGTGGAAATTATTGAATTTAGGAATCAGCAAATGATATCTTGATATTCTCTTTTGTTTTAATCCTTTTCCTCTCTGTTTTTAAAGTATCAAAATAAACTTTTTATGTAATTGCCAAAACCAAAATATATTTTTTCTGATAAAAAAATTGTATTAAAAAAATTCATAGAAAAACTAGACATGGTATCTTTTGATTTTCTAAATAAAAAATATATACATTTTTTTAATAGTTTTTTAATATATATATATATATAAATATAAAATCAATCATTACTGAAAATGTTATGAATTGAAAATATTTTTACGCTGCATCTTAATATATGCACAATCTTCTTGGTTTGTAAGGACATGTTCATCGCACTTGGAAAATTAATTTTATGAAAAAATTTAAATAATGGTTTAATAAAGTGTAATAAATATTAAAGAAAATTAAAGTGCCGTGGATTAATTATCTTTAAGACTTTTATCATTTTATTTAATTGTAAAACTTGATAATTAAAAATGAGAATTTTTTTTTAAGATGCAGTGTTTCACATTTTCACTTTAAAATTTATCGGTGAAATAAGATCTTATGATATAGCCTTATTTTGTATAAACTATATGTGAAAGCTCATGTCATTGATTTTCACATATATATTATAGATGATATCACCTATATTTACAAAATATTCACATTTATATCATAGATGATATCATCTATATCGCATATATATAAATAATATAGAAAAAAATAATTACCCAAAGAAAAAAAAATCCCTTTGTGACATCTCCAATGCATAGCCAATGAACTTTGAAGCATGTATTGAAGTTCCAAGTCACTGGATTTTATCACTTACGTATAGATTATGCCATGAGATCCATTTCTAATGAGCCAAACATTGAATTGATATTGCCATGGCTTTATCCGCAAGAATTATCCTTACATTGATTTTTTTTATATGGGTTATTATATCACATCCATCACTTGTTATTATTATACTTGCCGAAAGTAGCAGTTGATTTTTTTTCTTAAATTGGTTATCATATCATACCTATCACTTAATTATTATTATACATGGTATATAGTAATCGATCGATATTACTTGCATTAATTGGTTTGACTTATTTTCTATATCAGCGGTTTAATTAAAGTTTAGAGAAAACATTTGGTTTGAAATTATTTATTCATTATTGTGATGTTTTTTGATTGCCCAAAGAAATCGACCTCTTATTACTGACTCTATTTTTCCCGATGAATATTTTTGGAGAAGACCTTATATTAAAATTGAAAATGTATTTTGGCAACCTGTATTAATGCTAAGGTTAAGTTAGCATTAATTCCGCAGCACTAAATATTTGTGCCAATATTTTTTCATTCTTACCCCAAGTGTAAACATATGGTATCACGAGATTGCCCTTTGATTGGTACGCAAGATTTCCATTGGGTTATTACGTGGTATTACATGTCTATCCGATAGAATCACAGATTTCCACCTCTGGAAACCTAATTTGTTCGTCTCAGGTGAAATTAATCCATAACCAGAGACCCTTTCTTAATAGCATAGTATCAGAACAAGCAGATGCATAGATGCACCAGTAACAAGGGCAGTTAGGGCCACGGAGCTAAAGGCAGATCCTTCACCACTCGAAATTGTAGCCACCTTTCATAGGTCTACAATGTCATGTGTCTGGACTATGTCTCCGTCATGAAATTCCTCTGTTATCGTGAGCGTTCACCCAGCAAGAATAAATATTACTGCTACAGTGCCACTTGCACGACGTTCGTACTTCTCGCATCTTCTGATGATTCATATAACTAACATGGACATTGCAATTTTGCATCTTATTTGCTAGGACCAGTTACAACCCTAGATATAGATTCATTCCCACATAGAGATACAGAACAAGCAGCCAAATCAATTTCCTAGGTAATCGAGATCGAGACCCAGAAGCAACAATAGAAAAGATAGGAACAGGAAAGACAGGAACAGGAGCATAGGCTAGGAGAGAGGTTGTACATTATTTTCTTGAACATCATTAATTGCTTCAAATATTTGCATATTGCAAATATCTGGAGTCAAATTTCAATTTTGGTCTCCTTAATATGGTACTAGAGCTTAGCTATGTCATCCCTATAGATCCTCATCAAGAGGATCATGAGGCCTATAACTCTCTGCATTGACAAGCTTTAGATGAGCAACCAACAAAACTAGAGGAATAGAAGGAAAGAGCGAAGAGAGCGAGATATTCATTTTAGCCAAGTAGCTCTCACCTGAGCAAGGCTACCGGTAAGGGGAAGGAAAGGTTCTCATAACCGCATCTCTAAAATTATGGTCGGTTCATTCTTTGGGCAAAAACTCGAGGATGGTCAGGATGTTCTGATGATCACTTGCCATTTCGTAGCATATAACTCAAGCATTTACTGACATTTGGAAATGTTGCAGGGCAGTTATCACATTATTTGGCTCTGCCAGAAATTGAAGTGTCTTTGGTAGTGAAGCTAAGGTACATGTTTTCATACAGGTGTTATCTACTTAACAAAATAGCTTGGATGACAATTTTTTGGTTGGAATCGGTTAAAAAAAGAAATCAAAGATTTATAGTGGAAATAGATTTAGCACCATCAAAAACCTTCAAAGTACCCAAAATCTTGAAGTTTAACTACCTATAAAAAATTTCTACTAAAATTTTTCTGAGCTATTTTGTGCGTGTTAATTAACTACCCGTTTCACACCTAACCTTAACCTAACTTTAACATTTGTTAAATTATTATGTATCATTTATATAATGTACGTGTAATTAATTAAAAATTATTAGATGCAATGTATCATTGAATTATTTTATTGTATTTTTATTTAATTATAACTCTATATACATTTTTTTATTGTAGTTTTGTTTACGGTTTCTCATATGATAAGTAAGCATGCTATGCACAAATCGACAAAACTAGGCCTCCATTGCATAGTCAATCTATTTATTTAATATCGTCCGATTTAATAGAATAAGACGGCATCTTTTATATGTTTGTAAATCAATGAATTCCCGCGTTCACAAGTTTCATATATGTTCCTAGTGATTGAGTTTTAAGCCTTTTATTAAATGATTCAAATATCTTAGAATAATAACTTGTTGCTTGTAATTTTAAATTTCAGGTTTAAAGCAAATCTATTCAATAGGTATTCTGTTGCATTGCAACCTTGTTTTTTAAGTGAGTGTTAGGTAGTTCAGGGATTCATGCCTACTCTATGATTTATAAAATCATAGAAGAAATCGTTGCATTTAAAGTAATTAGTTTTTATTCCTTGACCAGGGATGGCCAACAATATATTTGCTTAGTTATAAGTTGATGCATAATTACGAGTTGTTTTTATAAAATAAAACTAGGTATCACATAAAACTATGAAATTAAGAAACTTAAGAATTTGTAAATGAATTAAAAAAGAAATAATAAAATTTAAAATTTATTTAGGAAAACAAAATCTCAAAAATTAAATAAATTCTAATATAAATATATATATATATATATATATATATATATATATATATATATATATATATAATCTTTATTTTTTATTTATTGAAATTTAAAAAATTTTAGATAACAATGTATACAAATCAACATTTTCTTTTTTTTTTTAATAATTATAATGGTTTTATATTTTTTATAAAATATTAATCCTTAAATTATGATATTCTATGCACATGTAATCGTTGAAGGATATAATATATTAAAATTTGTTATTTGTGTTATAAATGTATATCACTATTGAGAGGGGGTGAATCAATAGTGATGACACTTATAAAATTTTCACTCTTTCTCCTGAATCACTAAACAACCATACACATTGAAGGGACAGAAACCACCCTGTATTGTTGTGTTGCTTCTCATTCCCTTATTATTTAATGAATAGATTATTTTACATCTTTTAGTGGACCACCACAAGTTAGGAGCCATTACTGCTATGAACAGTATTGTTAGCCACGACTAGCTAGGAAGTCTTTACTCACACGTCTTTGCAGGCCACCACTTGCTAGAAGCCACCACTCCTAATAAGCCTCGCCCAACCACCACTAGATGGAGATATTTCTCCCAATATACCGTTTTGTTTGCCACCACTCGCAAGAAGCCACCACCCCTATCTTTTTCAACCACTAGTGAATCGAGGCCACCTCCTCCTCAAATTCTCGGAGCCACACTTTCATTCATTTTCAAATTGGACTCCAAAGAGAACTTCACAACCCAACAACAACATGTTAGCCCTCTCTAAAATATATAAATATATCCAAAAACCAAAAACTACATACAAACACCATTTTAATGAATTCACTGGCAGCGTCCATACACTAATGATCTTCCACCATTACTTACTCCATCCACTTGTTCGCTGCATAAGATGCTAGCCGAAACACATTTTTTCTACCTTCTGCAACTTTTGCAAACCACTTCATATTTTCTACATAATGTCTCTCACAACTTGCACACTTTTCTTTTCTCTCACACTCACCAAACCAATAATACAACCAACATCAACTCCTCAAACAAAACTCCAATATATTATTTGATTGAATGATTGATACAATAATTACAAAGGAGTACCAAGCTTAACAACTCTATTCATACAACATTTATCCTCCTTGACCTAATCCTCTGTGATATTAATTAAATGAGGGATCTTATCAACTTTAACCATCTTCTACATAACTTCCTCAGAGTTTCTGACCAATTACCAAGTGCAAAAGCAATGTATATACCCTTAGAAATAGCCAGAATGCACACAGAATAAGAGAAATTCACTCTAAAAGGGGTAATGTAGGTTATCCATTTAGGAAGTTAGTTATAATGTAGCTTGCTCCGCAGTGACCAAACTTGCCCTATTTTTCACCCTAAAACTAATTCAAACCTCAGTCAAACTACTTCCAACTTCTGGCACACCTTCTTCAACACTTGTAGGACCTGTCCAAGCCTTCACGAGTCTCAATAACACCTCTAATAATCATTTCAAAACCTCTAAACCTATTCAATTGATCAAGATGTCTAAATGTCTAAACCTATTCAACTGATCATCATGTCAAAGTGTCCAAACTTGTTCAACTTCCCCTACAAGCATCAAGACATCATCATAAGGTTCCATCTTTCCTGGTACCTCTGTATCCTCCTACAAATCTTTTTCCAATCATAAATATTTATATGCAATTGAGGTTGAAATCAAGACAAGACAAACAATGCTAAGTGCCTATTGATAACAATGCCAACACTACAATGTCAACATGCTCCTCCTTTGGCATCGATGTCAACCTTAACTGGATCTCCATAACAACCACACTAGTTGGTTCGAAACACGTCGACAAAGGTCTTTCTATATGTGATTTACGACGAAATTCCTCTTATAACTATGCTGGATCACAGAAGCCTCAATTCTACAAATGATCTCTAAACTCTGAGGTTGATCTCCATACTCTCTTCATTTTCTCTCCCCCTTTGACATATTAAATGGTAAAGGGAAATACATACATTGAAAAGCAATGCCAACAATGTGAGGGGATGAGAGACATACTCCCCTTGAAATACTCAACATCATACTAACTACATAGCTTCTACAAATTGATCTTTTGATAAGAATGGATGTCTCTCGTGCAATACAGGTATGTAAAATAATGAACTCAATTGCAAAACATATATCTAGCCAATACTATGCACCCTCTCATGTTTAACATGCTCCCTTAAGTATCTAATGGAGTTGCAAACACATTCTCTTTGTTGCTGTAGAAACACTTCCACTTCTCTCCAATAAGCATCCTTGCAAAGTGTAAGAGACTACTCCTCATGAACTAGGACTCCAATTGACCTTGAACAATGAAATACAATGACATGAAATAGAAATACAAGGCTTCCTAGAGAAAATATATGGTTGTTATAAGTATTAAAGCCTAATATTTGACCTCTCTATAAAGATATCTATCACCAACCAATGACCCTATGGACCCAAGTTTACATCATTCACCCAATGCAATAGTGATACATCAATGATATAGAAAACATGACATGACTTTGACACCCATTAGTCTGTACATAGTTGAATTTGACAACTTTTATAATACAATCTAGTCACCATGGGTCTCTCCATGACCAATGCACCAAAATATTAGACAATAATGATACATGTCTTTTACAAATGCACACAAGTGTGTCCTCCTTTATGCATGATAAATATAATGATATGAATCAAATAAATGGCATCCATGATAAATGATATGTTATATATGGAGAAATAAGAATAGGAGTACAATATGTGGTATATGAAAACACATGTCTACTCTCAATATCTTAACCATAAGAAAGGAACCCAACAACAAATAAAATTGATGAACAACATATCGAATACCAACAATAAATTAGTATCAAAATAATTATAAGCCTAGTAGCAACTACCATAGTTCGCATCGACATCTACAACATAATGATATGTTCCTAAAAACAAAATTAACATGACATAGTGCAACAACATATATATCCTCATGATTAGTAAGTAATTAATCATAAATGAGGCTCAAAATCATAGCAACATATTACTGTAGCATAAAATCTATCTCCATACACAAATGAACAAGCAAAAAAGCATCATTGGTAGCAAATAAGACAACAAAATAGAAATCTCTCCAACATCATCAATGTCTGGCTAAATAAGTAATGCATCTAAGAAGCAAATAATGAAAACTGATCTATGCAACAACAACAACAACAACATAAAAACTTGCAATAAGGCATTTTTTACAACTCATCACCTCCTTGACCTCATGGTATCAAGGTCAACACACTCTCTCCTCATATAACGAAATTAAATTACCAAGAAACAAAAGTATATCAATCAAAAAATCATATGAAATATGCATATTCTCATGAGACTCATGCAACAACATACTTCATGCATAAGCAACAATATGCCTCTAATCAAACTCACACAAGCACATAATCTCATTATAACTCTACTGTAAAAATGAAAACTATCTGAGGAAAAACATGCATCATACATCTATACATATAAGCCATAAGTAACAATATGCACACTCTAGATGTGCCCACTCTAATGCACCATCATCATATCTCCATAGTATCCTCATACGTATGAAAATGCATAACATAAATGTGATCTAGCAATTTGAGCAAAAGCAATATATCAACTCTTCCATGCAAACATACTAACACGTTTGAATCTTAAACATGCACATGGGATCATATGATTGGATGCCATGTCTTCAAAAAATCATTAGGGTCTCAACAAGAAAGTTGGCTCAATTCTATCAACCATCACATATGGTTGATCCAACTCATATCAAATTGAAGAAAATAATATATCAATAAAAAAACAAATATCTCAAACCTCATGAAGCTCCCCTCATCAGTCTGTGCATCACCTTCCTAACACTCATATATGTCCATATATAATATCTTTGATATGGATGCACCTCCAATGGTCTAGATGCAACTGAATATGTGGCTATATGCTCCCCCTAAGACCATGTAGGCCTTAGTGTTTGGTGGGGTTGTCTTGATGCTGAAAATGCATCAAGAAAATATCAGTTTGACTTTGCCTTGGTCAAACTAGAGAAAATTCAAATTTCCATTTCGGTAGAAATATTGGAGGTAGTTAACTGAGGTGATATGGAACTTTTCACTCAGTTATCTCAGTTAATTCGAGTTAGGGAAGTTTGAGTTAAGTTCTACATGATTGATTGCCAATTTGTAGCAATCTATTTCAACTAAATTAAGTTATGGTTAGTTAAACTAGTTCTAACTCTTACAGTAACTAGTGGAAGGTCAAGTTGTGGAAGTGGAACTTCAACCAAACTCAGTGATCAACTAGCTAACTAATCAATAAACCCAAAATAATTGATGCATGCAAATAATTCGAGTTACACAGTTGAGATGGAGATTCCAAGGAAGTGTACTATCAATGGTAGACTATTCTGAAGTGTACAGGTGGTGCATGTAGCCAGAGGATGATCCTAGAGGAATTGTACAATATAATTGAGGGAATTTCCTAAATAATAGGGGCTAATTTCCTCAAGGAACAATGCAAAGAAATAGGAGCTTGTAGGGCTTGAAATTTGGCTAAGTGTTGGCAAGAGTCAGTCAGTCAGGCAGAGGGATAGACTATACAGTCGTAGGTTGTGCTGAGGCTTGAGAAAGCATAAGTATTCACCTCTATTATTTCATTAATGCAATACAAATACGAAGGGGTTTTGAGTAGTTCATTTCCCCTAGATAAATCTTTGTGCATGTTTGATAATTATTCTTGCATGTTTATGATTTTTGTTCTGATCGTGAATTGAATTCCACATAATAGTAGAGTAGATTTGAGTCTTATGTTTTAGTAAATTTCATGAGAAGTTTCATATATACACAATAATTTATACACTTGTTGCTCCATTCTCCTCCAAAATTTGATGGGTTGGGGATTTGACATGTGCATCACCTTATTTCTTCTTGTGTGGATGGCCTTGCATTATCTTCTCTCTTTGACTGGATCACATATAACACGTGGGAAACTTGCAACCATTTTCCAATGGCCAATATTATCACACACATAACACCTTATGTGACCATGGAATAAATAAATAGTCCCATAGCTTATGTCAATTTATTTTCTACTCCTTGCATATGTCCTGCAATAAATAGACTTATGGAAAATATCATTGCATGAGAAACAATAACCATAAAAAGGACTATTATACATGACTATTGATGATCTTCATGATGAGGGAAATATTGCTTACATGCTTGCTTGAGGTTGTTTCTACTTTGGCTGATCCTTTTGTCGAGAGGACTTTATCTCTTTACTTCTGCAATTTGCTACTATATGTCCAATTTTTTTTATAGTTGAAGCACTTGACATTTCTATTTATTGGAGAAATAGATTTTATTGGTGAATGTACCTTTCTTGGCTCATTCTTTTGCTCCTTTCTTGGTTGTTGGTCTTTCTGATGACTTTCCCTTTTCATGCTACTACTAACTACTACAATGTTTTCTATTTTTCTTCTAGTTCCTTAAGACTTAGATCTAGCCATTTCTAATTCTTCTCTTACAAAGTCTAATTCATTTTACAGTCTTTGACATAGATCATCCTTTTCCTTATACCACTTCCTCATTTCTTCTTCGTTTTTCCTTCCTTCTTCCAACTGATTTTTTAAATAAAAAATTTCTTCCTTGAAATTTTTCTCTCTTTCTTCAACTCTCTATTTTCCAATGAAGGCCTTTGTCCTATACCCAGTGTTCTAATATGCTGACTTTGATCTTCAACTAGTCTCTGATTTTTTCTATTATTACTACTAATTTATTCTCCAAAAGGATTTCCTCTACTTCTACTCAAAAGATCAATCTGAATTGATTGGTTATCAATTTCTAACCCATCAAGAAAAATACCATCATAATCACTACATGTGCAAGAGTAACTTGGTAATTCTTCACCTTTCTTGACCAACAAAAAGAAGGGTTCTTTTGAGTTTGAAATCTTTCTAACTAGTTTGGTTATCTTCTTCTTTTGAGGCACATTCTTCTTGTTCTTGGCCATGATCCATGATATAGTCTCAAATGGTTAAGCTTCACTAGAGAGAACCAACTCTGATACCACTTGTTACAAATGTAGATCACTACTTAGAGGGGGGTGTGAGTCAGTAGTGATGGAACTTATAAAATTTTCACACTCTTTTCCAAATCACTAAACAAACATACACATCATAACATCAGTAGATAAATTCAACCTAAAATTAACACATAAGAGCCATGATAAACATCAATGCAAACATGCACAAGGAGATACAACTATTCCTTTGAATAGTATTGCTGGCCACCACTAGCTAAGAATTCTCTACTCACATGACTTTTCAAGCCACCACTTTTTGGAAGACACCACTCCCAATAATCCTTGCCCAACCATCAATGGGCTTTCTATTCACCACTAGATGGATATACTACTCCTAATATATTGTTTTGTTGGTGACCACCAACAAGAAGCCACCACCCCTATTCTGTTCGACCACTACTGAATGGAGACACCACCTCCTAAAATTCTTTGAGCCACACTTTGATTCATTTTCAAACTAGACTCCAAGGAGAAATTCAAAACTCAGCAACAACATGTTAGTCCTCTCTACAATATATATAATCTATTCAAAAACCAAACACTGCATACAATTATTATTCTTATGAATGCACTAGCAACAACTATACATTAATGATCTTCAATCATTCCTTACTCCATGTCGTCACTCTCTACATAAGATGCTACGTGAAACATGCTTCTGATACCTTCTGTGACTGCTACAAACCACTTTATATTTTCTACATAATGTCTCTCCTGTTTTCATACTCTTCTCTTCTCTCACACTCACTCAACCAAAAATACTACAGAGATGAACACCTCAAAGCAAACTCCAATATATAATTTGCTAGAAATATTAAGACAATAATTAAAAGGGAGTATTGAGCTCAAAAACTCTATTCAAATTCTTAATAATTGATCCGATAATTTGAATATTTCTCCTCTTTGACCTAATCCTTCATAATCTTCATTAAATGAGAGAGCTTATCAATTTTAACTATCTTCTACATAACTTCCTTAGATGCTTTGACCAATTACCAAGGGAAAAAACCAAAGTATATGCCCCTGTAAATAGATGGAATGTGCACATAATAAGGGAAATTAACTCTGGATAGGGTAACGTAGGTTATACATTTAGGAAGTGGGTTATAATGCAACTTTCTCCACTGTGGCCCAAATTACCGTGTTTTTCACCCCAAAACTCAGTCAAACCTCAGTCAAACTACTTTTATCTTCTAGCACACCTTATTCAACACCTGTAGGACCTGTCCAAGCCTTGACAAGTCTCAATAACACCTATGGTGATCATTTCATAGCCTCCAAACATATTCAATTGATCATCATGTAAAAGCCTCTAAACCTATTCAACTTCCTCGACAAGCATCAAGGCTTCATCATAACATTCCATCTTGCTAGATACCTTTGCCTCCTCCTGCAACTATTCTACGGATCACAAAGAGTGAGCTACAATCTAGGCTGACATCAACACAAGACAAATAATGCTATGTTCCTGTTGAAATCAATGGCAACATTTTTTAATATTTTGTAAAGGTAGCTTTCATATATATAACTTTATTGTACTTTAAAATTAAGATATTTGTTACTTATAGATAAAAAATAAAAAGAAAATATAAATGATAATAATTTTAGTTTATATATATATATATATATATATATATATATATATATATATATATATATATATATATATATATATATAGATATATATATATCTATCTATCTATATATATATATATATATATATATATATATATATATATATATATATATATATATATATATATATATATATATCAAATTTTTAAAATTCAATTTATAAATGTTTTTTTTTCTAGTTAAGACTAATCTAAGTACCCACGGGGGATTTGAACCGGTGACCTATCGCAAGGAGTGCCCTAACAACGCACCCATTCACCGTCAATCCAAAGCCCCGTGGGCCTCAATTTATAAATGTTATTAGTTTTATAAAAATTTATTATATTATGTAAAATTAAGAATGTCATTAGAATATTTTTTAATGGGGAGTCTCTCATGACATGTTAGTGGCAATGTAAAAATGGAAAATAAAAAATTTGTTAACACAAAGGGATTTTTGGAGGTACATTTACAATGGATTTGAATGTGTAGTATAAAATGATCAAAATTAGAAAATGAATTAAATTTGCAAAGATATAGTTTTTATTTATAGAATTTGTGTATAACTATCTGAAATTTGAGTTTTCACAATATTTCTATGTTTATTTTATGCAAAATATAATGCATATGTTTCACTATTATATCTTTTAAATTACAAAACTTTGTATTAATACAAGACATGTGGCTCTTAACATTATCAAATAGTTCTTTAGTTATTTTTTCATTGTAGAGATTAGTTTACACTAATTTATCATATAGCTTATTTTTAAAATGATTCACATGATAAAAAAAGTTATAAAATAAAAGAAATTTAATTTTGGATATCTATATATCTCAACATAAAACTATAATAATAAAAATAGTAAACAATATTAGGTTCTTTTAATTATATATTTGGAATATGCATAGTCAACTCTATATGCATTTGTAGTTTGATTGGTGACAAATTTATGTAGTTCATACAAAATAATTCAAAAGGAGAGTTACTTTAAAAGTATTAAAGTTTGTGTAGTTTATGTTGAAGTATTGTCAAAAAAAGAGTTATTGAGAGGTATTTAAAAAATGGAAGCTTTAGTCCATTTGAAGCCCAAACCAATTGTTTTGTCAATATGAACCTAACTATGAGGGAACCAAATCAACATACGTGTATTCATAATTTATTCGAAATAGAATGAACAGGAACACAGTTCTAATAACACCCATACATTACAATAATGTGAATGTTATTTCGTAACGAACATGCATTCATAATAACATGCACATGTTAATAACACGTGTTTTCCTAATAATGTGCATGAGTTATTAGGAAAGTGTGATATCCCTCTCTTCCTAGCTCCCTTTCCCATTCTCTCCCTCTCTCCTCCCCCCAGCTCCTCTTTGTCTCTCTTTATCTCTTGGGGTTGCACATGCACCAACTTTCTCACTCGTTCGCTCACTTAATATCTCCCCATCTGCCGCTCTCTAACTCCACTTCCCCTCTCCACTCGTTTCCCTCTCTCTATGCCTAACTATTCACGCTACTCTTCTTCATCCCTCTCCCTCACACACACACAATTCACCCCACTCTATATTTACCTCTCTCTCTCTCTCTCTCTCTCTCTCTCTCTTGACCTCCATTTTTGTATCTCCTTATCCACTTTCTCACCCCTCCATATTTTTCACTCACCCTTCCTATGCTTTTGTCTCTCTATCCTTCACCTAACCCCCCTGTCTCTCTCTCTCCCCACTATCACACTTTCTCTTGCTCCCTTTATCCCTCCTACTTGCACTTGATCTCTCTCTCCCTCCTTTTCTCTTATCTCTCTCTACCCTTTCCCTTTCTAACTCTCTTCAACTCTACCACTCTATTTATCACTCCCTATTCCCCTATTTCTCTATCTCTCCCTCCCTCTCTCTTTCTCTCTCACTCACTTGTTATCCACCCTCTATACCACTCTCTCTCTCCCACTTACAACCCTTTATATATCTCTTTACCTCTCTCTACCCCACTTTCAATCTCTCTATGACTTGCTCTCTCCCTCTCTCACCCTCCTCTTGATCCCTTAGCACCATATTCTCTCTCTCTCTCTCTCTCTCTCTCTCTCTCTCTCTCTCTCTCTCTCTATATATATATATATATATATATATATATATATATATATCCCAATATTCACATCTAAATCTCTCTCTCTTTCTCTTTTATCCCCCCTTTCTCTCTTTCTCCCTTATCCACCCCTATCTTTCTCCCCTTTTCTCAAGGTCATATTGTTTCTTTATCACTCACAATATTTCATTTCCCCCCTTTTATCTCTCCCCTCCACTCCTTCTCTTTCTCCTTCACTCTATTTCCCCCTCTCTCTCTCCCCATTCCCCATTTCTCTCCCCTCTCTCACTAAACTTCTCCTCTCCTCTCTCTCTCTCCCACATCCACTCATTCACTCACTCTAGCACAACTTATCCCCTTCTCTCCATATTCCTTTCCCTCTCCTTGTTTCTTCCCCTTTCCATTCTCATTTAACTTTTCCCCCTCTCTCCCTATTTATCTCTTTGTCTCCCCCCTTTTTCACTCTCTCTTATTGCCTCATTCCCTCCACAATGCACATATCTTTCCCTCCTCATGGACATAAATCCTAAAAATAATCATTTAGGGTCAAAGGCACTTGACTTCACTCCCTAACATTATGAAGTACACAATACCTATCCTTCATGAAAAATACATCATAATTGTGGTCATGTATTTTGAGTGGGAGGTCAAATACACTCTATATGTGTCATGTGTAAAAAATAACTAAATTAACACATGAATACACACACCATGAGTAGCATACACATGAACACTGAGGTTTAACATAGAAACCCGTTGAGGAGAAATACCACCAAAGCTTGATTTTTATTATGATGTAAATATCAGATCCTACTATGTTACATCATTCTTTCTGAGCACCCACCCAAATGACGAACCAACTCCCTTAAATTGTTTGCTAGCATCCACTAGTAGGAAGCACCAACTCCCTTATTCTATACACACTTGATGAACTTACCATTAAGCACCAAATTCATGGATTTATGCAAGCACCCACTTGTAGATGGCACCGACCTCCAAGATCTCCTTAGATACCCACTAGATGGTAGAACCAACTCCCTGGTTTGTAGTCTCCAACCCACACTTAATAAGGAACTCGATACTTTCTCTAAATGGAAACACACTACTTGTTAGCAACTTTGCATTCATTCACTCAACTTGAGCATCATTAGGTAAGTATTGGGTATGAAAAGTCCTTACCTTTCCTTACGAGTGCATATTAGTTTAAAAAGTGTGATGGGTGCATAAAAGAAGAGGTTTTATAAGCTAAGTCTAGTTTAGTAGTCTTGCCACCTTAGATAGTGAACTATAATCATCTTATTCACCCATCACACGTGCAAAGAAAAAACAAAAAAGGGTGACAATTCCAAAAAGTGGACCAACATTCATACTCTCATCACATGGTTGGTATGTGAATATGGTAGGTGGGGGCCAACTCACACAACAGGCTGAGCCCAACCACTCAACCATCGATAGCATATGTTGACCCCCCAAGCCTCATTTGGCATAAAAATTATGTTTTAAAGACAAGGGAGGCATGTCACTACTATTTAAGGACAAGCTACCTATTCCATCACTTTCATAGACTGCTACAGAAGAATCTAGAGGACCTATAGGTTGTTTTTACATGATAGACTAATAGTGTTATAGGATAGACACGTAGTGCTATAGGATAGTTTTCGGGTTCTACAGTAAAGTACAAAAAGATGCAAGGGGCTCAATTCTAATAAATTTTGTTACTCAAACCCTATAATTCAAAGATAAGCATCAGAGGGAGGGTAAGTACAAAATTTTCTTACCATCTTTTGATGAAAAAGCCTACAAAACCCTTCAATTTTGCAGAAGTACATCCTATAGCAATTTCAAATATGAATTTGGGCATGAAAAGGAAATGAAGTATAGGTGTTTTTGAATTGAGCATAATACGAAAAGAAAATGCAATAGTTTTGAGTTTTATTACGAAATTGTCCCTCTTCTAAGTAGTGTAAGAAAACTATTCCTTCTATCTCTACCTCAATAACCCTAAATGCACATAAATCCCTAAAACCTATAACAGAGGAAGGGAATTGCTTATCCAAATTTGAAAAATTGCATTGAAGACTATGGGGGTTGGATCCAACAATAGGGAGCCCATAGAACCATCTCGAATTCACTAATGCCCTGATGTTAAGGATCTCTTTTCTAATCATCAATGGCTACGGTTATTTGTTAAATTCATGGTTTTTAATGATTTGATGACTCAAGAATTCACTCTAGACCTCTAGCCATAAGGATAAAATGATACCATCTGATAGTAAGGGGACTCATTATCCACTTGAATGGATAATTCATCAACAAAATAACCACACTTCCCCTCAGAGTGCGATGGAGAAAAGAGGAAAGGACAAAGGTTATCACAACAAAGAACTTTCTCCTTACAGAAGAACATCCCATTGAGGAAAAAAATGAAGTTTGAAGAGAAATTTTACCCTATCCCTAGGATGAGGTAGCATACCATCTGTTGAGGTACATATCTTATGAAGGAAGGCTTAGTATGTCTATTCATGCCAATTCAAGATGCTCCATCAGGTGATGTTTCAAATGAATTTTCCTACCTAAGAAAAAATGAGTATTCCTCACTTTCTCCTCTAGTTAATCAAGGAGATGATCCAAAAAGTTAAAGGATGAAAACATCAATACATATCACACCATGGGCTCATAAGATTAATAATTATGGATACTCTAGAGGGTCTTCAAAACCCTCTAGCTTGGGCTGACTTTGTGGACAAGGATAGGGATAACTTCCTAGAAATCCAAGCACAAGCCCAATTGGAACTTGGAGGGGCTTCAAAATAGGAAGGATTTGTTAAATAAGTAGATGAAGAAGATCCAAATAAGAACTAGAAAAGGAAGTGGAGAAAGAAGAAGAAGCAGAGGCACAAATTGAATTTAAAAAAAAACCAAATTTCCTAAGGAAGACCCAATCAAGCTTGTTGTGACACAAATAGAAAAATAGAGGACTTTAGAGGTCATTGGGACATCACATGGGCCAAAAAAGAGAAGGAGAAGAGAGTAGATAGAAAACACTTCATAAGGAAACACATAAGAGGAAGTTGTTGCCACCTTAGTAGCATTAAGTACCCCAGCTAAACCAAAAGGAAGGAAGCCAAGGCAACCCCCTATGCACATAAAGAGAAAAAATTGCAACAGAATAAGGAGACGAAATCCTCAACCCTGTTCTCCAACCCTTACCGCTTTTGAAGAGTCGACCATCAAGCAAGGGGAGAATTGGAAAGAAGTAATAAGAAATTATAGGAGCTAATATCCATCAAAACTAAGGTGAAACAACCACAGACCCCACAAAAGAGGTCAAGCACCAAGGGAACCAAAGGCCCTAAGAAGACCATCAGTTTACAAGAAAAATTTACAATGCTATAGGAAGGGACAACAGTGCTACAGAAAGGCACATAAAGGCTACATGAAGGCACTGCCCAATTATAGGAATACATATCACAACTACGAGGGGTTGTGGGACACAAGAGAAAAATATAGACCTACAAAATCCAGATCCCCAACCACACCTTGGATCCTACTATAAATGGTTTAAAGAAGGAAATATAATCCCTACCCATTTTTCAATTCCATTATTCTTTGAGGTAGAGAAGGAAAGGGCTAGGACTCAAAGGTGGATGCAATTTGAAAAATATAAGTGATTTCAATATGTAGGAATAATGTAGGAGAATACGAAAAGTATGGTTAAGGAAATGGTTGATCTCATACTCAAGGAAGAAAATGTAAGGAACCAACTACAAACAAAAAATAGATGGCTAAAATCCTAGGTACAGGGGAGAGAGGAGTAGCTTTCTAGCATGGAAACTTTGGCCATAGAAGCCATCTAGTGCAAGAATACATTGAAGACCTATTCACTATTCATAAAGGAAAAATGGAACGAATTCAAATTAAAGCCTTGGCTGAACAAGGCTCTCTCCCCTTCCAAGACTACAAAAAGTTCTTTGTGCTTTCTCATAAGAGCAATGTTAAGGATATAGCTAAAATGTCTTAATTTTATATTAACAATTTAAGATTGATTGACATGAACATTTGGGACCCCAACTCAAGAATGGGAGATCTGTAATTGATGACCTTGGGTTACTAGCTTACCCATGAAGATGCCATATATGAAGACATCAAAAGAGTCATGGATAAGGAGGGAAATGAACCCTTATGGGTTATGGTAGAATTAAGAGTGGTTTATCTTGTCACTAGTAACCATTGGCTCATTTTTGGAGATCCTAGGTTGGCACCAACTTACATAGAGAAATGGGATTAGGAAATAATACACTTTAAAGATACCCTCATATTATTAGAAAATGAAATATTGCAAGCCTGTCAGACAAGGTGGCACACCCTACCACACAACTTGAGAATGAAGGAGTATCACTCACCAGAAAGGCTAAGGAATGCTTTGGACAAAAACCCTTTGTACAAAAGGATACTCTAGAGATTTGGGACCAATTGGATTGGACTAAATTTTAGTCATTCTCTACTACTGGGCTCAAAAGAATATAAGGAATAGGCATAGGAACAAAGAGAATGGGTAGAGATTGAAAACAGTGTAGGTTTCCATCCCGAAGAATGCATTCCTTCTAAGGTAGCTTGGGATGTCAAGGAGGCCACCAGAACGAGGCACAACGAAGTGATTAAGTTGCTCAGAGAATGAGAAACACTTTTAGTAGGAGGGTATGAAGGGCCTCTCAAATAGGTGCAATTCAAGGTGCATCTGACCATGCTAAGCACATTTTAACCTTTTTTTTGGATATGATAATATATTTTTGAGCTATAATGTGTTCACTAGGAAGGATAGGGAATATTTTTTATCTTGTAGCCTAATGTATTTAATGTGCAAAACAAAGAGGATCTAATGTGTAGAACACGTTGGAGACTAATAGGAGAAGTTCTAGGAGGCTCATTTCTTGCATCAACCCATCAACAACTCAACTAGCTTATGGGTAGTTACTACCGCTCCGTGACTACGAGAACCCTACGAGACCATATCAAATTTTGTAGGATTTTTGGAGGGAAGAAATCTTCCCTTCAATGAGGATGGCTCTCAATTTTATTTTTTTTAAATGAAGGAGCTTAACAGCTTAGTGGATTTGACTTTGAGAGGAAGACAGTCACTATGAGAGTAAAAGACTACTACTTATTATATTCATTGTCATGTTATGTATTTGAACGATTTATGAGATTAATGAAAAGAATCATTTTACCTCTAGTATAAGTTTTCTTTAAGGGAGTTGAGTTTCCTTGGGTTAGGTCCCAACCCAAAGCACTCAAGTCCTTCTTTTGTATATTTATGTTATCTATTTATTTTCTGCACTTTGTGTAGTTGTGTTTCTTTCTACAAATCTGTTTATCAGAAAAATAGATTATCTCTTTAGGTTGATAATTAAGATCTCTTGAGAATATTAGGTGTGTAACTTGTGTGGAAAAACACAATTATTTTTTTTCTCCTTTACGAAAAAATCAAATCCTATTTTAAATTCAACTCATCCTTTCACATGCGTTTTTGTTTTCTGCAATTAATATTTTAACATTCCTTTAATCACTTTGTCTTTGTTAGTTGAATGGTCATTTTGTGTGCATGTGAGATATATTGGTTCATAGAGTAGATCAGAATCATTTTCTATGTACCAACACCATTTCGTTCAACACTCCTTCCATTTTCATTCATTACATCAAACTGTCTACGCACAGGAAATTACACTACCAAGCTACATGAGACTGTTAGTCTTGCTTTTCCTCTGAGCAAGTTGTGCAATTGAGTAGATCTAAGTTTGGAAAGGTCCCTTACACTCTTTCACAATTTCCTACCACCTCCTCCCACCTTCAGACCACTCCTGGAACCCTTACACCACTCTTGGATGCAATCTTGTAGCAATCTTGTAGTAATCGAAGTCATCTTGCAACAATCTTCTAGAAATCATATATCATTTCACATAATTCAATAAAATGTGCCCAAATTTTCATGTAAAGCTTATTTTATGCTCCTCATCAATCCCCAATGTCGTCTAAGCCTTGGAATCAAACTTGAGAAAACCAAAGACCCCTTTGCACATCATCCCTCTGCCATTGTAGTTAATTCTACAACAAGGATTTACTGTTTTGGTTATGAGTTAAGTAGCATAAAATAGTTTTCATTGATCACTTGTGAGAATTTGATGGCTTCTTCAAATAGAGTAGAGTTTACCTTGATTGTAATAGTATTGATTTGATTTCTTACAAGACAGATTAGAGTCACTACTTTCATGCAACTAACTTAGGTTTTATTTCTTGTTATTTATCTTCTATAAAACAGATTAGGATTTCTTTTCCAACATTTATTTCCATGAAAATAGATTAGTGTTTAATTTATGCAATAGCACAAGTAATGATTTAATTGTCTCTTTTCTTGCGAAGTTAAGTTCAATAGTTTTCCTTCTTTAGAATTTTGATAAATGGTTTCTATACATTTTAGTTCATTTCATGAGAAACTTAGGTAGAAGCTTTCTTATTGTGCATATAGCATTGTCACCTCTTAAGTTTGTATAGACTCTAGATTGATAAATTAAAGCTAGTAGCCCTGGAAAATGCAACATTCTTGTTGTAATATGAAGACTCATCACCACTCTTTAAATTTTTAAGATTTTAGACACAATTTCGTTTTTTACATTTTTTAATGAAAGATTTATTTAATATACAATTTTCAATAAAAATACATTTATTTTAACAGTATTTCATCTTTAAAAAATTAAATGAACGTATTCCCTTCCAAATGAACATATTCGCTTCAAATTTGATCACTAATTGGATTATCAAAATAGATTAATATATATTATTAAAATTTTGATACAAAATATTATACCAATAATATGTTAAAATATTCAAGATTCACTCAAACTTAAATTCTCTCGTTTTGCAGACAGCCACATGCTACGGAGAACCTTTGATGTGGCATCACTAATTTTAAAGCTGAAGACAAGAAGTGACGTAAAAGTAAAGTAACGGCCAAAGAAAAAATGGAGAGAGGACCGCTGAACATGGCAAAAGGTCCTGAGAGAGGATTTGGATAAGAAACTTGAACTTTTAGAAATATCGCTTCGAATACGGAATGTTAAATTCAAAACGCACGTTTATCATTTTAATATTTTGAGAGGATTGTGAAAGAAGCCCTTAAAGGCCGTCAACAGTATTTAAGGTTTAAGTTGTGTTTACGCTCGATTTTTGGAATTTATTGAGATTATAAAATTGATGGGTAATAATATTAAATTGATTTAGGGGTTTTCGAAGTGTTGAATTTTTATATACAATCAAAAAACTAGTTTAAATAACACAAATCAAGATTTCACCTTAATTTTTTTCCCCTTATTTAGGCACCGAGAAAATCCAAAAAATCGCAATAAAGACAACTCCATTAAAGTTTAGGTGGAATACCCCTACTTTTCACTGTTTTGGTTGGAATTCGGTAAACCAAAAACTTTATTGATTAATGTATTTAAATAGTTTCACAAAACATAAACATTTAAATAGATTCATTAATATAATATATATCATATTTTTAAATCTTTTAAAAAAGAAATAACTCTTGGCGCAGTTCTCAAGTGTACATAACGTTGTTTGGCAAGGATTTGACACCCGACTTGTAGAGAACAAACCTTCACATTTGTGTAAATCGTATTTTATAATAAATATATATTGATTTTATTAATCCCCCGAGTTTATAATATCAATAATCCCTTAGGTTTATAATATTAATCTCTTGGGTACAAAAATCTATCCAATGTCGTAATGTGATAAAAGTTATCTTATCGTGACACATTACATTACAATTTATTCAATATCACATTGCAAGATTGAAAAAATTAGGGTTTAATATTTTGGTTTATAATATTGGGTTTAGGATTTAGGCTTTATTTTGGTTTATAATATTTGGTTTAGATTTTATAATCTTAAGTTTTATAATGGTAAGGTTTATATTATTTCTATGGTTTTTAATCCCTTAGATTTATAAAATCTATCCTAAGGTTTATAATATCTTTGGTTTATAGTATAAATTTTAGTGTTATATATTATTCTCTTGGGTTTATTATCCATTGGGTTTTTAATATTAAGCTTTTCGGTTTATAATTAGCGTGTATAATATTAATCTTAGAGTTTATAATCTCAGAGTTTACAATATTAATCTTAGGTTTGATATATTAATCTTAGGGCTTATAATCATTTGGGTTTATAATATTAATTCTAGGGTTTAATATTAATCCCTTAGGTTTATAATCCACAAGGTCATCCAAGATCGACATGATTAGAATTGTCAACCAATGTCTACCAAGGTCGATGTCTCAATAATATACTACATTGCAATTTCCCTATGGTCAACCATGATCGCAGTGTGGCAAACATCATTGCAGTGTGGCAAGCATCATCGCAATGTGACAAATAGTGTGAGAAGCATTGCCACAATGATACATTTAGATTGCAATTTATTTAATGTGACATTAACATTGAATAAATTAGAGTTTAATATTCTGGTTTATAATACTGGGTTTTATAATCTCAAGGTTTACAATTTAGGGTTTATAATATTCTTCCTAGAGTTTTTGATCCCTGGGGTTTATAGTATTAATCATAGGTTTTATAGTGAGTTGAGTTTCTAATATAAATCTTATGGTTTAATATTATTCCCTTGGGTTTATTATTTTTTGAGTTTATAATATTAATACTTTATGTTTATTAATCCCTTTTATAATATTATTACTCCAATGGGTTTATTAATCCTTTGGTTTTTTAATACTAACTCTAGGTTTTAATGTTAATCCCTTAGGTTTATAATCTCTTGGATTTATAATATTAATCTTAAGGCCTATATTTGTAAGGTATAATATTAATCTTAAGGTTTATAATTTTAATCTTAGAGTTTAATATTAATTCCTTGAGTCTATAATATTAATTATCCATTAGATTTATTATATTAATATTAATGTTAATATTAATATTATATGTTAATATTAATGCTATTAAAGTTAACTTAACATTAATATAATATTATATAACAATACGATATTATATTGATATATAATACAGTATCAATATAATAACCATAAATATATTATATACAACTAATAGATGAATATATAATATATTTATATAATTATTAATAATTATGGTTATTTATATGGTTATTAATGTTAATATTAATAATATTAATATTAATATTATATGTTAATTGGAAATATAATTATTAATATAATATTATATAGTGATATGGTATTATATTAATATATAATATAATATTAATATAATAACCATAAATATATAAATATACAATTAATATATAAATATACTATAAATTGTTGTGATTATTTAACGGTCAGACTCGCACAAAAAAATCGTGTCGGATATATCACTTCATTAGTCTGCCGAGGCGGTAGACCCAGAAGAAGCAAAGCGCCCACGACTTTGAGGAAATTGTGTGCCCATCGCCATTTATATTATTCACCACATGTTCAAATAATAAAGATCTGCACCACAGCCGCAAACATTACACAAGGTTTCTTCGCCTTTTCGGAAAGCTTCGTGTGACTTCGAGTAAGAGGAGTAGCGGGGTATTTATTTTCATTTGTCATTCGGATTGTAGATTTCATCGCAACCACTTAAAAACTTGGTATCAGAGAGCATAGACTCAAACACATAAACACAACACAGAACTTAGAACTTGGAACTTGCCTTCATTTGCTGATAGAACAGATATTTATACAGGACAAAGATCTTTCAAGAGTTCAATGGGGCGGTGGCTTCTTCAGGAAGCTTTCCCATTGTCAATGAATTCTAGAAAATCCATTAAAACATTTGTTGAATTTTAGCTGTTGTAATAATGTGGCTAGTTGGAATTAGTTCCTTCCAACACTCCCCCTTAATTCCAACTATATAAAAAACATACTATTAATTGATATCCCTACTGGTCTAAGTCTCAGCTAGGCTTACAACATAATTTGGATTTTCTACAATGCACAACTTACTTTTACACATTTCAAATTTAGCATTTCCAAGAGGCTTGGTGAATATGTCAGCCACATTTTCATTTGTATTACAATATGATAAGTCAATTTCTTTTGATTGCAATTTTTCTTTTACAAAATGATGTTGTATGTCAATGTGTTTTGTCCTTGCATGATATATGGGATTGTTTGCCAATTTGATAGTGCTTTGATTGTCACATCTGATTACTGTAGGTGCTTGTTGTGCTTCTCCAACATCTTCAAGTATCCTCCTAAGCCATATTGCTTCATAGGTAGCACTGCATAATGCTTTATACTCAGCTTCAGTGGATGACAATGAAACAGTTGGTTGTTTCTTATTACTCCATGATATTGGTCCTGAACCAATATTGAACACGTATCTAGTAGTAGATTTCCTATCATCCAGATTTCCAGCCTAGTCAGAATCAAAATAACCTACCAATTCAACATCAAATTCATTAGTATACATAATACCAAAATTAAGTGTTCCTTTCAAATATCGAAGGACTTTCTTTGTTGCTTTCCAGTGGCTTTCACAAGGCTTAGCCATGAACTAACTAAGTGTTCTGACAGAATATGCTATATTTGGCCTGGTATTGGTGAGATAGTTCAAAATTCCCACTAGTTGATGGTACATAGTTCCATTCACCTCTTTAGTTCCATCATCATTGCATAATTTGACATTCTATTCTAAAGGAGTAGATGTTGCCTTGCATTTAATCATATTGAATCTTTTAAGGATTTCCCTTGTATATTTGCTTTGTGTGATTAGTGTCTTACCAGATTCCCTCCAAACTTCAAGACCTAAACAATAATGCAATTCACCAAGATCCTTCATCTCAAATACATGTGACAACTAATTTTTAATTTCTTCAATCAACTTGCATGCATTTCCTGTTATGATAAGATCATCAACATATACAGATATTAAAGAAACATTCTTTCCTTCATCTTCCTTGATGTACAAGTTAGGATCATTTTTGCTTCTCATAAAAGAAAGAATCAATTTTCACACACCATGATCTTGGTGCTTGTTTCAAACCATATAAAGCTTTCTTTAACCTGCAAACCAAATGCTCCTATCCCTGTTTTACAAACCTTTCAGGCTGAACTAAATAAACTTCTTCTTTTAAATCACCATTCAAAAATGCAGATTTGACATCTAACTGATGCATTTTCCAACTATATTTTGTAGCTAATGCAATCATGATTCTAATTGTGTTCAACTTAGCTACAGGTGCAAAAGTATCTTCATAATCAATTCCTCCTTTTGTGAATATCCTTTTGCAACCAATCTAGCTTTATGTTTATGAATACTTCCATCAACATTAAACTTAGATTTATAAAGCCATTTGAATCCTATGGGAACTTTTCTTTTAGGCAATTCTATTAATTCCCATGTGTCATTCTTCATTATAGAGTTATATTCTTCATTCATTGCATCTCTCCATTCTTCATATTCTTTAGCTTCCTTATAGCTTGAAGGTTCTACAACATTCATAACAAGAGACATTAATGCATAATCTTTATACCTTACAGGTACTTGACTTTGACATGATGACCTTCTTGGAGTTTTACTACTTTCATCTTTCTTTCGGCTTTGTAGAGTCTCCTCTCCTCTCCTTGGAGTGTCATGGATGCTTGATGCTACTTGCTCTTGAACTTGTACCTGTTCCTGTGCTTGTTCCTGTTCTTGTTCAACACTTGTATCTAATTTGACATAATCATCAATATCATGCCATACACTAGTATTATTTATTTTATCACCTTCATTTGCATTCTCATGAAACACCACATCCCTACTTGCAAGCAGTCTATGAGTACTGGGATCAAACAACTTATATGCTTTCTGATTATCACAATAACCAATAAATATGACTTAATTGACTTTGCATCAAGTTTTCTTCTTTCATCGTTTGGAATATGATCAAATGCCTTGCAACCGAAAACTCTTAAATGATTCACTTTTGGTTTGTACCCATAAAATGCTTCAAAAGGTGTTTTAAGCTCTAAAATTTTGGTTGGACTCCTATTTTTCAAATAAATAGCAGTATTAATGGCTTAAACCCAAAAACCATTAGAGATAGTTTTACCTTGAAGCATACTACATGCACATTCAAGTAGTGTTTTGTTTTTCCTCTCAGCAACTCCATTTTGGTGAGGTGTATGTAGCACTGTAAATTGTTGCAGAATCCCATTGCTTTTACAATATGATTAAATTCTCTTGATTTGAATTCCCCCCCCCGATTAGATCTCAAAATTTTGATGTAATTACCAGTTTGTTTTTCCACCATACTCTTAAATTCTTTAAAGTACTCAAAAACATCACGAAATAAACCCATGTATACCTAGATCTATCATCCACAAAGATAAGAAAATACGAGGCTCCACCAATAGATCTAGTTTGCATAGGTCCACATACATCATTATGAATTAATTCAAGTGTTTCCCTTTGCCTTTTTTCTTTATGTCTAGGAAATTCCTCTCTATGTTACTTGCCAAGTACACATGCTTCACATTCAACATGATCATTCTTCAAGACAGGAAGACCTTCAACCATTGTGTTCTTTTGAAATAGCATTAAATCTTCGTGATTTAGATGTCCATACCTTTGATGCCATAAATCTACTGTTGATATTGTCGTAGATGCCAACACTTGATGACTTTTCCTCGTCACATCCAACTTGTACAAGCCTCCAACTTTGGTTCTTGTGGCAATAACCTTGTACTTATCTTGAATGTATTTTACTACACACCGTGATTTAACAAATTCCACCTTCAAATCTTGGTCAGCAATGGTAGAAATAGAAATTAAATTCTTTTTTATACAAGGAACATACATCACATTATGGATCTATCTCTCTTGTCTATTAGGCAAATTCACACCTATTACTCCATAACCTTGAACTTTAAGTGATCTGACTAGACAAACATATGTTCCATCAATGCTTTCATAATATTCATCAAACCACTCTTTATTACAAGACATATGGAGTGATGTACCAGAATCAATGAACCAAGCATTGACATCATCATTTTCCACAGACAATGCAACGTCAAAAACAAACATTTTAAGATTTTTAAATCCATCACTGATTGAGGTATATTTGTCCACAAAATTTCCATTATGCCTCCTATTTCTTTGCCTAGACTCATTATATTTCCTTTTATAACATTTTTTAGAATGATGTCTGGGTTTGCCACAATAATAACAATCATCATTTCTCATATCATGGATTGGAAATTTAGACTGTGTCATACCTTTTTGTTTTGCTTGAAACTTGCCTCCTTTGTTCTTGTCCCATGGCTTGCCTCTGTATGGATATTTTCCTTTGGCTACCAACACCAAATCTAAACTACTAGAGCCCAAATTAAAGCTCTTCATTCTCTCCTCCTCTTGTAGAAGAATTCTTGTCAATTCATCAAATGTATGGGGTTTCTCTCTAGCTGAAACACTTGAAACAAAAGTTTGATAATCTTGCAGTAAGCCATTTAATGTGATGGTGGCTAAGTCAGTACTAGACACCTTTTCACAAATATCTCCTAACTTATCATTTAAATCCTTGACACGAGATATGGAATTGCTTATATTTTCATCTGCTTCCATTTTTAGAGATAAAAGCTTAGTCTTTAGAAACAAAATCCGGTTTGTATTTGTTGTTTCATACAAACCCTTCAATGTATCCCATGTTTCTTTTGATGTCTTGCAATCTTTGATGTGAGGAATAATGTTTTCCTTTATGGACATACGCAGCAACACCTTTGCTTTCGTCTCCCTTCTCTCCCAATCTGGAATAGAATCTGCAACAGTGGGTTTGGGCTCATCCCCACTCACAATGGACCACAAATTATAACCTTCTAAAATAGTCAATAACTTGAATTTCCAATTCACATAATTTCCTCCATAACTTTGGTGAATTCATTTAAATAAGTATGAGGCAACAAATTTGCCATGATGAAAAAAAATCTTTCTCTAATCACCAAAATGCAATTTTTTTTTTCACAACTTCAATATTTCCTTACTCAATAATAACAACCCTCCTTTTTTACATATCACCAATAATAACACTTTTCCCTTTTTTTCTTTATAAAATATCTTATAGAAATATATTGTTGCTGCTATGGAAACATTACGTAATGCTGCATGTCAATGTCTTGCAAAAACATGTAAGGCAATGATCACGTTCCCTTGCTATATCTTAAAAAGACTGTTTCAACTAAAATGCTACTTTCCAAAAAAGAAACATCATGTTTACTGTACATCCAGATAATAATGATACAAAATATCGCCGAGGACGAGAAGGGAACATGTTTAAACTGTATCCAAATTTGATAAAAATGTAAAACCTTGATTCAAGAATTCACTAAAGAGGAAAATATCCAGAATAGCCAAAAGCAGAATACATAATGAGAAATGATAGTTATAAAACCGAATGAAAACTTGCACACAATCCTTCGTCCAGGGTTTCCCTTCGCTAGAGTTTTTATCTGCTACAAACAAACTTCTTTGCAACACCGGAAAGAACTCAAGCAAATTTCTCTACAACAGATATCTCACACTGGCTACACATAGGAAAGAACTTACTCAAACTTCTTTGGCACGCTCACCACCAGCATACAGTTCTCCAAGCTCACAGCACACAGCTCCAACTCACACCATCGAGCCCTCCTTTGCACGGCTCACCAACACAGAGCTCACAACTCTTTACGAGCACTCGACCTCACACCTGCTCTGATACCATATCAAAGAGCAGAGACTCAAACACATAAACACAACACACAACTTAGAACTTGGAACTTGCCTTCATTTGTTGATAGAACAGATATTTATACAGGACAGAGATCTTTCTGGAGTTCGATGGGGTGGTGGCTTCTTCAGTAAGCTTGCCCATTGTCAACAAATTCTAGAAACTTCATTAGAACATCTGTTGAATTCTAGCTGTTGTAATAATGTGGGTAGTTGGAATTAGTTCCTTCCAACACTTGGATTAAATTGATGGTAGAAGGCATTATCGCAGTAGTGATGGGTGAGTTAATGTGGAATGGATCCATCTCAGAAGGAATGTAGTTGTTACTACAACTGCGGCAGAAGCGAAGTATAACAGCAATGATTTATTGAATAGAATCGTGTGAGCTTTGGTAGTTCGTTGAGAAACTAGTGTTCTGAGGAGGGGGCCTTCACATCTGAACTAATAATGGCGTTGGCGTTTGAAGAGAAATGCAATGAGGAAAATGGTTTACCATCTTGGCTTCGGACTGTAAATGCAAGTGCTAAGCGGCCAGTTGCAGAGTTTATACCTCTGTTGGATCTCGCCTCCGTTGGGAGAAGTTTTAATTGCATTAGTTGTGTTCCCCAGGCAGTCTGGTTTTGGATGCCCAATCACAGTCATGCAGGGAACCGAGGACAGCATGATTTCATCAGATGATGATCAGGATACGAGTTTAGGTGTGGAATTGTATTTGGTAGAATTATTAGTTGTTTTTTTTTTTTAAATTTTGTTAAACTCACATGGACAGCAAGAGAGATATGAAAGATAAAACATGCAATTCATTTTTTTATTAACAGAAGATATACATTTATAGTACATTATGTGACTCTTGGGTTTCAGATCCCAAGGTCTCTTGGACTGCTTTTGTCCATTCAACTTCCACACTAACCATTTAGGATTAGGTGTCCAACATTCCCCCCCTTAATCCGAAGGGTTATGTATGAGTCCAAGAAGAGAGCTGTAATACAACATGTGCAAAAAATGCATGGCAGCACTAGCCTTTATGTGCTCTATGAAATGTTGGTAAAAAGGGCGGTGGTTTAAGGATGACCACCAACAATGGAACGCTTAGTGCAGTTCCCAGAACTCTTCCAAAACTGGCAAGAAACTGAAGTTTTCTACTAGAGGAAGTGATCCTATTGTTTTAAAGAGGGAAACCTTCAACCATAAAAGGGAGGTCTCACCCCGCATAAAAGGTAAAACTTCAACCTGAAAAGGGAAGTCTCAACCTATGATGGTTTAAGGATAACCAACAACTCTGGAATGCTTAATGCAATTCCTGGAACTCTTCCAAAACTGGCAAGAAGCTGGAGTCTTCTGCTAGAGGAGTGTTCTCAATTCTGTTCCTGGAATTCTTCCAAAACTGGCAAGAAGCTGAAGTCTTCTGCTAGAGGAAGTGTCCCAGATCGCCAACTGAAGGCATGTTCACGGGCATCTTTGTTTCTGGCTACAACTCTGAAACTGGTGTGGCAGGTTGTGGCTCAGGCTCGCTTGATGTGACTTTGAAGCTTGTAGATGACCATCATTTCCCCCCCTGTCAAATACAAGGTGAGATGATGGAGAAAACTCAACTGCAAGACTGTTCAATATTCTGGAACAAGTTCTGACATGTGTTTGGAATATCTTCTTGGCTGTTGATGCCCATTTCCAAGAAGCGATCCATCCAAGATGAATCTTTGTTCTTGCAGGACGTTTGTTTTTGAAGCATCTGTGTGAAGAATGGCTGGTTTTATGACAGTGCTTACATGGATGAAGATCAAAACAGTGATCTTTCAGATGGCCAACTCGGTCATAGTGTTGGCATTTCACGATCTGTTGTTGTTGTTGTTGTTGCTGCTGTGGAAGAGGGGCAGAATCTGAAACAGCTGGAGGTGAACTGTCATGAGGAGCAAGTGAACTGTCATGAATGAATCCAGCACTCTGAAACTGAATGGGCTTGGCATAGTCTGGAATATGAAAGGACAAGTCCTTGTCATATCCAAGACCAGTTTTGTGCTTGTTGTGGACAAGCTGTTCCCAAGGTCTGATGATGGGCTTGGGAAGTGCAGACTGAGTTTCTGCATCTGCATATACACCTGCTGCTTTATTTGAATGAACTGTACCATTATTAACATGCTACTGATGGGTGGTTGTCTCAATGTTCTGAACAAAAATAGGTTCAGAATGATGTCTATTTTGATGTAGCTCTTCTTGCTGTAGCTTTGTCTCAAGCTGCAAAAACTCAATATTCTCCTGTGCATTTTGTAGACATATTTTAATATTGAATAGAGAGGTTTTGTTGATCTTAACCATCTCATCAACAGTGGAATGTATCAGAGTATTTAACAACTCTAATGCATTATCAAGTCTGGTCATTTTCTTCATTATCTTATACGTTAAAGAAACTGATCACAACTATCAACCAGTGAAGAAGAAGCAACAATCACTCACAGTTCAATGTCACTGCAATACCCTTTATAAATGTCAACAAATGATCAGTGTGCAACATAAAAGATTACAATCAGCCCACCAAACTCTTTATGCAGCAGTGGAATCAAGGAATTAATGAGTTTTAAATACAGTGCTACACTAGAGCAGCAACAACTGCAAACTTGCCTGGATCCTTCAAATACTCGTTCACTTTTCAACGTATATCAACATTTCAGTATCAGCGAGTGAGAAGAATATACAGCCACACAAACAGCGTCTCTCACCATGAGTGCAAATATCTTTAAATCACACGAGTCTTGACATTAGAACAAAGTGCAAAACTCAAGATGAATCTAGCAAATCTTTTTGAAAAAGTCTTTACATGATCAAAACACTAATTCCTCGGGCCTGTCAAGTATTAACAAGAAAATATTGTTCTGCTTAGTAAGCTGCATGTTTCGGGCCGATTTACCAAAAATCAAAATACTTGTAACTGAACCACTACTAAACCACAACTCGGTATAAATGAAAAAGTCCTTTCCACTTGCACATTATCATCTACATTAGCTTCTTTGATTCTTAAAATCCTGGGAACGCTGCATATCATATGCAACCCATCAACAGTACACAACGAATAGGGATTTTGTTGCCTCAGGCCCAAATTTTGGGTCCCTGTAGTTCTATTAGCAAATATCTTCAGGAATGCATTCACTGTTCTTCTCCAGCAAGGGCTTTTGATGGCTCCTTCAACTCCTATCAGCACTAAATTTCTGTTACCAACTTCAGTGGTGGTGTTTGGACACTTCTGACACTTGGTAAGGCGTCACCTAATAGCACGAGTCTTCTTGGGACGAAGATCAAGAGGCAAGTACTTATTTTTCTTATATGATTCTCTTAATGCAAATCGTTAGTTCTGATAAATCACGGTCCAAACCTGAACTATTGATATCTTGACGACATCTTAGAGAGCTTGTGGAACAACATTCCATTTCAATTTATGCTACCGTTCCCGTCTTTTCTTCATCCCACGTCCCCAGATCGAATCGTACTGCTGCCGATCGGTCGATGTTCCTGCTCCATTTTGTGCCAGATTGTAAGAAACAAAGCACTATGGCGAAGGAAATGGTTACCCCGGGATCCCTGGATGCTGTGATCGCAAATCCTTCGCCCTCGGAGCTATCTGATGTAGTTGTGCAGGTCGTGGATCTCAAGCCCGTAGGGAGCAGCAACACTAGATTCACATTTATTGCCAACGATGGAAAGATGAGGCTCAAGGCAATGCTCCCAACGAGTATGGCTGGCGAAGTAAACTCTGGGCAGCTACAAAATATAGGGCTTATTCGTATTATTGATTACACTTGCAACACCATTCAGAATCAGCCACAGAGGGTATTAATAGTCATAAAGTGTGAAGTTGTTTCACCTGCACTTGATGCTGAAATCGGTGAACTAAAAGTGAAACAAGAAGGAAATGAGGTGCGCATGAAACCTGAAGTAAAAGCCAAGACAAATGGAACTGTTTCAAAGTCTGCCGCTCAGATTGTGAGAGAGCATGAAACGCTTATGGACAGTGCTGGCAACGAACTCTCGCATTATGCCCTCATTTGGAAACTCAGCAGGCTTGAAGGTAGAAGCCAATCGACATACAGTAATTGAATTGACAAGCGCAGACCGTCCAGGGTTACTATCCGAAATATTTGCGGTTCTCAGCGACCTAGATTGTAACGTTGTGGAGGCTGAGGTGTGGACTCATAATAGGAGGGTTGCGTGTCTAGTTTCCGTTACTGATGAGGAAACAGGGGCTCCAATTGAAAACGGACAAAAGATTTCTAAAATTGAAGAGCTCTTGCAGAACGTAATGAGAGGAAACAGCAAAATCCGAGGTGCTAAAATGGTGGTGTCACGGGGATTCACTCTCAACCTGGGGATTCAATCTCAGGTCAGTGGAACAATAATGAGTCGCAGGGGAATAATGAGTCAGAGCTGCCAGGATTCTCTATTGGTTAGTGGGTGCAGAGAACGCAGCTAAAATATGGCTGATAAGATTTCAGAATAGAGAATTTAAGTCGCAGATTATTATGACTGAGCAGATTCAGAATGGCAGAGAGAGGCCAAAAATGGCGCTGCAGCCAAAATTTAGCTGAGAAAAATATTCCTGAAATGATTTGGACATAAGGGCCATAAAAGAAATGGCTCAAAATAATTATGCAGGGCAGGAATACGCCTGCTCTGATACCATGTTAAACTCACATGGACAGCAAGAGAGATATGAAAGATAAAACATGCAATTCATTTTTTTATTAACAGAAGATATACATTTATAGTACATTATGTGACTCTTGGGTTTCAGATCCCAAGGTCTCTTGGACTGCTTTTGTCCATTCAACTTCCACACTAACCATTTAGGATTAGGTGTCCAACAAATTTTGTTGTAGGTTTATGTAGTTTATTGAGTTGAGAAACTCATTTTATAGCATAGTATAGTATGAGTATAGGGAGAACTGTAATTCTGTTTATGTTAAATGTGAAATTATATACATTTATATCTATATAATATTATATAATTTTATATAAAACAATTAAAAATAATCTCAATATTACATATTATATTTTACACTTTAAAAAAATTTAAACATCAAGAAATTCTATGATTCATAATTCATATTAAATGGATACTTTGCAAAATCTATATTAATGTTAATATCTATTTTTTTATCAGGTCGGTACTTAAAATAAATCTATACTATACTAGCTTTAATATCCATTATTTTGAAATCCAGCTCCGCAGCATCCACGATTCCGATTAAGAAATCCGGTGCGCAATTGACAATTTTCTACGGTGGAGCGGTGAACGTGTATGATGATATTCCTGCAGGTAAGGTATGGGTATGATGATTCACACGTTTTTGGGCTAGAGAAGGACTCTAGATATTGGCCGGACATTGACTTTATTATTACGACATCTGTTTGGTTATACAGGCAGAAGCCATAATGTTAATAGCCAGCAGTGGAAGCTATTCCAGTTATCTAGACACTAGAGTCCAGAACGGCCCATGCGGATCGCAGACTGAGCAGAAAACATCCCTTCCCGTTGTAAGGTTATCCGACGGAACAGGGATCCGCTACCAACCTGCTAGTTGCAAGGTGAACATAGGTACGCCCAAGGCGAGCAATTATGGATAAAGTCACAAAATTATATAATCTACCTTTAAATTTAAGGGATTTTTTCCGATGTTCGTATATAGTATTAATGTTAAATTTGTGCACATAAATTAGTATTATTTGTTTCATGTGACACATACACATTAAATATGTACTCATAAATTAGTGTGTTTAACCTAAAACAATGGAATTCAATATGATATCTGTCCACATAGAACTAATTAGTAATAACACCTATTATTCTAACCCTTTTAAGTGCCATACAAATTCCTTGGTACCAATATCACTTGTTCCCTATAGAAATATAACTGATTTTATTTCTGATCATGTCCATTTGGCAATGGCGTCTTGATCAGATCTTCCAATAACGAGGAAGCATTCTCTGCAACGTTTTCTGGAAAAGCGAAAGGAGAGGTACCATAACAGCTTCATATTTTCCATTCTGTTTTGTACGCCACTGAAACTCACAACTCAAAACTAAAAATGAAATGGTTATCTTCTATTGTGTTGTGCAGGGTTAACGCAATTGCGAACTCTCCATATACGGCAGCCGAAAAGGACAATACTAACTCTCAACAACGTCCATCGTTATCACCGTCTTTTTAAGGGCCGCACTCGACTTCTCCTTCATAATGCCGTCCTCTTGATTTGAGCACATATTGAAGGATGATTCATGACATCGTGTTTTAAGCTCTGTTGGAATTCAAAGGCACAACAATATTAATTAAACACACAGCAGAATATCAAGCACATATGACACAGTATTTAACGTGGTTCACCCAACCAATCTGGGCTACGTCCACCAAACATAGGCATCAGGAATTTATTAATAAATCAGGAGATTACATCAAGAAATCCTCACAAAACTCTCACACTCTCAGCAAACCATCCGAATGGTTGCCTGTTATATAGCATAGAGAATCTAACAGCCTCATTAACTCACTCACATCAAATATAGGAGGCATTAACTCCCTCCCAACAACCTGGAGCTAATCTAGGAACTGAATTTCTATTGTTGTCATCAGCTGAGATTTTTCCTATTTTGCTCCAAAACAGAAAATCTCAACAATCTCCACCTTGACAACAATTAGCCTGATGCCCTGTTATTATTTTATCTTTTCTGCAAGCCAAGAGAAGCCAAACACCAGCGTAGCTTCTCCAACAAAACTGGTTTCGTGAACATGTCTGCACAGTTCTCCTTTGTATGCACCTTTCACAGAGAGACTCCCCTTTCAGTGATAACCTGTCTTACAAAATGGTACTTAATTGGAATATGCTTTGATTTACTATGATAGGCTGGATTCTTAGCCAAATGTATTGCACTTTGACTATCACAGAGTAACCTGATGTTGTCCTGTAACCTACCAAACTCACCAAGCAAACCTTTCAACCAAACCACCTCTTTGCAAGCATGAGAAGCAGCAATGTATTATGCTTCAGTAGTGGATAAAGCAACAATGTTCTGTAGCTTTGACATCCAGCTTATAGCTCCACCTGCAAGAGTAAAGACGTACCCTGAAGTTGATCTTCTCTTATCCAAATCACCTGCAAAATCGGAATCAACATATCCACAAACAAATTCACTACTCTTATTGTAAGAAATACAATAACTACTTGTGCCTCTCAAATACCGAAGCACCCATTTTACTACTGACCAGTGTTCTTTACCCGGATTTGCCATGTACCTGCTGACAACCCCAACTGCATGTGAAATATCTGGTCGAGTACAAACCATCGCATACATTAAACATCCTACTACATTGGCATATGGAATTCGAGACATATAATCCTTTTCTTCATCTGTATTAGGACATAAACTCGAAGAAAGCTTAAAATGGGAAGCTAAAGGGACTGAAACAGGCTTCACATTATTCATACCAAACCTCAAAAGTATTTTCTCAATATACTTTTGTTGTGATAGCCATAGCTTACCATTGCTCCTGTCTCTGAAAATCTCCATGCCCAAAATCTCTCTTGCTGCTCCTAGATCTTTCATATCAAATGTCCTTGCCATCTGAGCCTTCAACCTGTTGATTTCTTCTATGCTTTTGCTTGCTAAAAGCATATCATCAACATACAACACTAAGATAATGAACATGCCATTATTTAACTGCTTAAAGTAAACACAATGATCATATTCACTTCTTACATATTTCTGACTCAACATGAAAGAATCAAACTTCTTATACCACTGCCGAGGCGACTGCTTCAAGCCATATAATGACTTCTTGAGCCTGCAGACAAATTTCTCATTGCGATGGTGAACAAACCCTTCCGGTTGTTCCATATATATTTCCTCATCTAAATCACCATGTAGAAATGCAGTCTTAACATCTAACTGCTGCAACTCTAAATCAAGCAAAGCCACTAATGCTAACACAAGTCTAATTGAAACAATTTTAACCACTGGTGAAAATATCTCCTGAAAGTCTATGCCAGCTTTCTGAGAAAACCCTTTTGCAACCAGTCTCGCTTTGTACCTGTCTTCCGTATCATTCACACCCCGTTTCACCTTGAACACCCACTTGCATCCCACAGTTTTCCTGCCTTTGGGAAGTTCAACCAGATCCCACGTGCCATTCTTACCTAAGGCCATCATTTCTTCCTTCATGGTTGCTTTCCATTTGTCACTATTTGAACCTTCTACAGCTTCCTGATAACACAAAGGTTCATCATCATTAGCGATCAAAGCAACTGAAGTAACATGATCATCATACCTTCTCGGAGGGCGTTTGATCCTTGTAGACCTCCTTAAGAATGTTTCTGGTGCTTCCACAATTGGCTGTCTATCATCTGTAGAAACTTCTTCATGATCGCCATCTGAGACCTGTTCATGTCCTCCATCTGATCCCCCTTCATAATCTGATTCTGAAACCTGTTCATGACTAGAATCTGAACTATGGTCGTTATGACTATCATTAGAAATGCTGTCAAACTGAATATGCTGGAAATCAGATACATCATCCTGTTTCAATCTTCTATCTACATCTAACTGTACAAGAGAGGATTCATTAAACTTTACATCTCTGTTGATGATGATTTTGCGGGTAGTAGGATCCCACAATCTATATCCCTTTGTTCCATCACCATACCCAACAAAGATATACCTTTTAGACTTTGGATCTAATTTAGTTCGTTGATGTTTAGGCACTAGAGCATATGCATCACAACCAAACACTCTGAGTTTAGAGTAGTCACAAGGGTGTCCTTTCCATACCTCTTGCGGAGCCTTGCAGCCTATCGCCGTTGATGCAGATCGGTTTATCACATAACAAGCTGTTGCCACCGCTTCCGTCCACAACTCCTTTTGCAACCCGGCGTTACTCAGCATACACCTTGCTCTCTCTAGAAGAGTCTTGTTCATGCGTTCAGCAACTCCATTCTGCTGAGGAGTATAAACCGTGGTCTTATGTCTTTCGATCCCTACATCCTTGCAATAGCTGTCAAACTCCTTGGAGGAAAACTCACCACCATTGTCAGTTCTTAAACATTTTATAGTTCTACCAGTGCTGTTTTCTACCAATGCTCTAAAGTGCTTGAAAACTGTAAAAACATCAAACTTTCGTTTCAACATGTAGACCCATACTTTCCGAGAAAAGTCATCAATGAATGATACAAAATAAGACGAACCACCATATGAAGCTGTAGGAGCTAGACCCCACACATCTGAATGGATATAATCAAGTATGCCTTTACTAGTATGTTTGCCTGTTTTAAACTTTTGTTTACTTTGTTTACCAAACAGACAATGTTTACAGAAATCCAATTTTCCAGATCTTAGATTAGGAAGTAAATTTCGGTCAGCCAAAATTTTCAATCCTCTTTCACTCATATGCCCCAATCTTTGATGCCATAAGTGAATGGAGCTACTGTCATGTTCAGACACTGACACATGATCTGACCCAGTTCTACCTTCTAACTGAAATAGATTTCCTACTTTCTTAGCTTTCATAACTAGTAAGATGCCTTTGTAAATTTTCATTACTCCACCTTGAATTACAGTTTTATATCCATTTGAATCAAGTGCTCCTAATGAAATCAAATTTTTTCTTAAATCTGGTACATGCCTCACATCAGTTAATATTTTGGTTGTGCCATCAAACATTTGTAGTTGTATGCTTCCAATCCCAACAATATTACATGTTACATCATTACCCATGTACACAACACCATCATCAATTGATTTATATATTTTAAACCAATCTTTATGAATACACATGTGGTTAGATGCCCCGGAATCTAACAACCAATGTTGATCATGTTTTGAAATATTAACTGACAATACTTCATCACTCATACCTGAACCAGATACTGAACCTGTATCTGTGGTGTTGGCTTCCTTCTTTTCTGTCGAAGAGCCTTCTTTAGCAGCCTGCTTTCGCTTCCAGCAGTCCTTTTTCAGATGTCCAACCTTGCCACAATGCCAGCACTTCACCTTTGGCTTCTTTCCTTTGGACTTTGAGCGAGAGTCGCTATGCTTTCCCCCGGAGTGTCTCTCTCGTGAGCGACCTCTGGCCATCATTACCTCTGATGTAGAGGTGTCTGCATTCGACCTCTTCCTCGTCTCCTCAGCCAACAAGGCTCCAACAACATCGTCAAACTCAAGAATTTATGATGTACTAAAGCTTATGGAAGTAACAAAGTGATCCCAGGATTCAGGCAAAGAACATAATAGTGTTATTGCCTTATCCTTTGAATCAAATTTCACATCTAGACTGTCTAATTGCACCAGTAAGGTATTAAAAACATTCAGGTGATCAGCAATCGAGGTACCTTCTTTCATCCGCAAACCGTAAAGCTGCCGTTTCAGGAGAATCTGATTTGTCAAAGATTTCGTCATATAGAGCTTCTCTAGCTTCGACCACAGGCCTGCGGCGGTTTTCTCTGACACAATGTTGAACAGAACATCGTCCGCCAGACATAACCGAATTGCGCTCAGAGCTCTATCGTCCATCTCATCCCAATCATCCTCCGTCATGGAAGGAGGCCTTTTGTTTTTCCCCAACAGTGCTTTCGCCACACCTTGTTGAACCAGCAGATCATGCATCTTTACCTTCCAGATCTCAAAATTATTCTTGCCATTAAATTTCTCAATTTCAAACCGGGCACTTTGAGTTTTCGCCATTTGTATCAAAAAACACAATAATCTCCAATACCAATGTTTTAAATACCAGCAATTAAACAAAAAAATTGCCTATGCCTTTAAAACAAAATATCTTCCCTTCACACAAAAAAATTGTCTGCCTATGTCTTTGTACCTTTGCCTTTTAAAAATTTTTATTTGCTGGGCAAGTTACATTTATTTCAGATCACCGCCAAAAAATAAAAAAAACCAACAAACAAAATGTTTTGTTTTGTTAGCTTCTGGCTCACACAAATATTCATGCGCACAGGTAGAATGTTATCTTTGCTACAGCGTGCACCTACACCAGCGTAGTCAGCACGCAGGCGGTCTCCAAATTGCCTTGTTTAGAGAATAGATATTCTTTGATAAGGTTTATAAAACTTCCTCTGTAGATATATGCGCCCTGGACTTTTAATGCTGATCAGATTTAACACTTAACCCGTGAGGTTCAATGCCACTCACACAGAAATTGGGTGGTTTTGTTAAAACAATAGTCCTCGGTTGCAATCAAAGGGACAATTCAATGAGTTACTCGATCCACCGAAAATTTTAACATTGCTAATTGTTCTTTGCCTGGCAGATATATAGACTAACGACGTTGTATACTATACTGTAAAATTTAAATGTGTGAACTATAAACAGTACAGTTCGATTTTCCACTTTCCAGCAATACTGCACGCTGTTTTTAATCAACATATATCCACCATGTTTTAAAAAACACATCCACGCAGGTTTCAATGTAATTGCATCTCCACCCAATTTACAAATATATATGTCCACGTATATTCACACCTTTTTAAAAAGTAATTCACACCGTTTGTAAATATATATAACACATATCCACTATGAAAGCCACGCTGGTTATAAATATCCCCACGCTGGTTATAAATATACCGTCTGTAAATATACCCATGCTGGTTATAACTTCATCGCCACACAGTGTTTTTTTTTTTTAAATGTACAACGCACCTTTTTAAATATGTATTACAGCGTTGGAATTTTGTGCACCAGGCACAGCTCCACGCTCTTGCGCTCCACCTACAGCACGCTCCAGCACAACCAGCGCTCCAGAACGATTTGTTCAGCAGACATACGCTGCCTGAGACATGCAGCACCTCCAGGCAGCAATCGATCTGCTCACCAGTAACCAAACCAACTCCGCGCTCCACCTCCAGCAGTGCCGATCCTCCAACGTGCTCTGATACCAATTGTTGGAATTCAGAGGCACAGCAATATTAATTAAACACACAGCAGAATATCAAGCACATATGACACAGTATTTAATGTGGTTCACCCAACCAATCTGGGCTACGTCCACCAAACATAGGCATCAGGAATTTATTAATAAATCAGGAGATTACATCAAGAAATCCTCACAAAACTCTCACACTCTCAGCAAACCATCCAAATGGTTGCCTGTTATATAGCATAGAGAATCTAACAGCCTCATTAACTCACTCACATCAAATATAGGAGGCATTAACTCCCTCCCAACAACCTGGAGCTAATCTAGGAACTGAATTTCTATTGTTGTCATCAGCTGAGATTTTTCCTATTTTGCTCCAAAACAGAAAATCTCAACAAACTCCAGATTTGTGGCTGAATTTTTAGTTGTTTTAAATATATTTTTATGTATTAATTAAGTAGTTATATCAAACTTGTGATATTAACTAATTTCCATTAATTTTTTTCAACCGGGTTCTACCTCCACTTAGAAGGAAAGTACAACTCGTTAACTCAGTGACTGCCAAGTCATGTACCCTTTCCTCAACTCGAGCTAAAGTCTACTAGTCGATGGCTGAAAAGGGAGACCACGAACAGAAAAGGCAATTTCATTACCTCAACACGAGACTGGTAGCTTGTTCGAAATAATCATATAGGTCATTATATCAATCCGAATAGGTTATACCTTTGTTTTTCCTTTTCTGGGTCTAGGCTCATTGCTTTTCTTCAATATTTCATAGTAGGATAATGAAATATGTCAAATATTCCTTATTTAGACGATCATTTCCTCGACCATGTAACATGTTTTTAAGGTTTGCTCTCTATGGTGAATAACCATTTAGCCATTTCACTAGAGAGAAGAAATTTTACTTTTGTTCGTTCAAAGCACCAAGATATGGAAGATGCTTTCTTTTACAATGAATGATATGTAAGTTGCCAATGGCATGGCCCAATCTTACTGTTAGAAGTAATGGAGAAAGATAAATTTAGATTATTGTTATGATGATGATAGGATTGAGACTCTAATATTAGATCTCATATCCTAAAATCTAGGGAGTGGTTGAAACCATCTAATTAGTGTGAAAGCTTATATATTTGAGGCTCATCTGACTCAATGTAATAGAGGCTTGTATGAGTGTTTGTACACTCTCCAGATATCTCATCCGGAAAACCATTTAATATATAGTTAATATATTGAGTTATTAACATGGTATCAGAGCTACAGGACGGAAGAACCTGTACACTGAGTAAAGGATTTGAAAGGCGCTCCTGAGGTGAGATCATCATGTGGTTTGGGGGCCAAAATGCGCCGATCCACTACGTGCGCAATTTATTTTGGCATCTCGGCACGGGTGTGGGTAGAACGTCGACCAGAGGAAGTTGCGTGTTTCGTTTTGCATGGTACATTGAGTGCCTTGGAAAAGACCACGTGCTTGAGGCCATGCATTCAATGCAGCGGAGCCGTGGAGGAGGATTGTCGAGGTTGGATCTCTGCAGTGAGGAGGCCGGATCTCTGCTCTTTCTTTGCAGGTTGATCAGCAGCATTGTGGAATGATTGCTGCGTAAATCTGGTTGAGGCTGCAGAGCGTTGAATGATGCGTTGAAGTGATGAATGGCATTCGTAATGGTCCTCGCCTTGTGTGCAGAAACATTGTAAACTTTCACCGTCCCCAAATGGAAAATTCTGAGCTGGGCACACTTCACAGCATTGTTTGTTGGATCGCCACCGAATCGTAGCCAGAACTGTCAGCGAACGTGGACGAAACCAAATGGACGGAGCTTGAGATCGCATGAAATTCGTCGATTTGGCATGGATTGAATCTAGAACCAGAGAGAGTGGAATTCAGCCACAAATAAATTGGGAAAATCGTAATTTAAAAAAGGTAAAAATAAATAAATTTGAAAACCTATTTCCAGATTGGAAAATGAACATGTCGCAATTGAAATAGAGCTAGATTAACTAGTATATAAAAATCCATTTAAAATGATAGGAAAAAATCGTAATTTAAAAAAGGTCAAAAAAAAATTGAACACCTTTTTCCAAATTGGAAAATGGACATGTCACAAAAGAAACATATTTTTTTAAAATTGTTCTCGCCACATGCATTGGATATTGAATTAAACATTTTATTAGGATGACACGTATAAAACAAAGTTGTCAATGGACATGATCACTTGCACAAATGGTAGCTCCTCCAAAACGCTTGAACTTATTATATTATTTGTTTCACATGATTACCCGAAACAAGAGTGACCTGGGAATGGATATCCAATGACATAGAAAACCATCGAACATCGCTATCACAGACGTGTAGGGTTATATCCTACTCAAACCTAAAGCATTTGTGTATAAATTTGTGGCTATGACTCGAGTCATATTGTCTGAGTGCTCTTCTTACCTATTAGAGTTTGAGCAAACGCTGTGAATTGCAAAATCTAAGTTTTCTGCATTGTATGAATAAATATATTTATTTCTCGCTTGAGATTAGTTATTTATGAACGATGGCTGGTCCACTGGAGTATGTATCAGATATGATGGGAGGAAGTAGGAAGCACAAAAACTTGAAGCAGTTGCAGGTATAATAGCCGATACATATTTGATCTCAATGTTATTACTGTGCCAAGCCATGCTATAATTATAATATCTTAAGAGAACTATAAGGTTAGGCCTCGCTTTTAATGGCTATGCCCATCTTAGAACTCACGGCTATGTTCCTTCTTCCTTATTCCTCGGGGTCCTGATAGGAGATCGTACTATTTAACCCATGAGGGCGACCCAGTACTCGCATCATAATAAAGTCAAACCATGAGAGGGGGGCTATTTCTCACCTGTATTAGTGTGTCTCTCTTAGTGATAGCCATATCCCTCTTTGCCTGCATATGTGTTATGTCAGTTTCAACTAAGCTCTATCTTCCTGAGCATCTTGAAGCAAGTTTGATTCGTTCAGTCAGGTCGTACCACCAGTGGAGAAACCTATTCATTGGTAGGTTTGGATAAAGCAAGTGGGGTGAATCCCACTACTCACTGGAAACATCATTAATGGTTAGGTTATTCCAGTTTTAGGTTTCGTCCCCTATCTACTGCAGGTAGAGTTACCAGAAAAGCTATATCTATCGAGTGGTTGGAATTAAACTCAATTGGGAGGGTGGGTAACATTATTCGTCTTTCACACTCTCCCCCTTGAGGATCCACTTTCAGAATAGAGTCCACTCCAAGTCTCCATTAACCTTCTATTCTGAGTTCTAAGTCTCCATTGACCTATAATAACAAAACTTCAAAAATAAATTATGTATTGGAATGTTTGTATAACACTTTTACGGCAAAATTCACACACAAAATACAAACGAAATTATATCAAAACCAAGAACCAAGAATCGAGATGAAGAAATTACGAGACATCTATGAAGTTGATATATTCATCACCCATGAGCATGATGACAACAAAAGCTACAACAAACAGGAATTGGCCAATGCACACAACAAGGCCTCTAATGGTACTTGGATTTCCAGTTAAATCTTTCATGGTGAATACCAGAGGGTCGAGCATTCCTCCTCCCATAAAACATGCTCATGTTTAGGTTGGCCTCCAATCTAATTTTCCACGTTGTAGCTTGCATCTATCAATTGTCAATATTATTCTAAGTTACTGCCTCCTGCCACTGCAAATTTCTAATGTCATATAGTTCAATCATTAGTCAACTAATTATTGATCACTCATGTTCATATTTTGATTTGCAAGGAACAAAATGCTTGCAGCTTATGGTCAGAGCTCTAGCCTTGAAGAGAGGCTCTCTTGATTCATCCAACTACTAATTAAAAACGAGGGTTGTAGGAAGCAGTATGGGGATGGATATTGGAATGAAATGGGGGAATGGGAAAAAAGGGTTGTAGGAAGTGGTATGGGGATGGCGGCTGGAATGAAGTGGGGGAATGGGGAAGGAGGGTGGTGGAATGAAGCGGTATGGGGATGGAGGCTGGAATGAAATGGGGGATGGAGAAGGAGGGTGATGGAATGAAGAGGTGGAAAGAGCATAGAAGAATGGTGGAATGAAGAGGAGGCGGGAGCATAGAAGACGTGACAGGTAGAAGAGTGGTGGAATGAAGAGGAGACAAGAGCGTAGAAGAGGTGACAGGTGCCCAGAAGAAATGGCAGATGGCAGGTGGCCTACCACTGAAAGCTTGGCAGTTTCAAATTTTGGATATATATGGCGGTTTTAAACATTGGTGCATGAATTCCCTTTAAATGAAAAAATTAAATGCCTTCGAAGAAATGCCAGCTCCTAAGTAGCATTAAACTAAACTATTGAAGTTTATCATCCAAAGTTTCAACCAGAATAAGTTTATTATCCTAAGTTTTAACAAGAGTCGTGAAAATCATACTCTTTTCCTTGCAATAAGAGGTTGAAATCGAAACATTGGATAAAAATTTATTTGATTCCATATTTATGTTTAAACATTGGCTAAAATAAGAATGTCATGGTTCGTTAAAGTGATTTAATGTTCGGTCAACGTTGAACGAATGCTATAGTCCCTACACTACTAGAGGCAGGGACTAATAATAATATCATTGGGAAAAAGCAATTTCTCCGAGAATTAATGGACTCTTGTATTAGTAAACACAGTGTTAAGTTTCATATTATATTTCAAAATTCATTTGTATTTCTTAAAAAATTCAAAGTTTGTCAATATACTTTGTCAAAATAATCAAAATTTACCAATCTACTTTTCATGTGCATCCCATAGAGAACAATATAATGTTGTAATCCTATTGACTTCTCTTGTATCTGTTGCAATCAATATTACTCATGTGGTTGTGAATTGTTGTGATTGTATATAGAATATAATTTTTTCATTTTATCTATTGACCACCTATTTAAATCATTACAATGAATCTAAAATGGTATATTTATCCTTTTTAACTAAGAGTTTAAGTAAAGATTATTTAGATAGAATTCAACAAGGAAACTCACACTAAATTTAACCTTTTCAAATATAGACTGAACTTAAACTAACTGACACTAAACTCAGACTCTAAATCTATATTACACTGCAAACGAGAATAAATAGTGATTTTTAACACTTTCCTTTAATTACAACTGCTAAACTAAGACATGACTCATCACAACTCAAACTGGTATTTTGGTCTAAGTATCAACTAGGCTTACAACACCTAAGTTTCCTCTGTGAAACTCAAATACATCTTTCGCTATTGGCTCACTATATTTACAAGGCTTTAAATAAAATTCTCCATTGCTCACAAGTTCTCTTATAAAATGATATCTTGTATCAATATTTTTTGTCTTTTAATGGAACACACTATGCTTCAATAGTGCAATGGATGAGGTGTTGTCACAATAGATTGTTGTTGATCCTTCTTATTTTCGCTAAATTCCATCCAAAATTCTTCATAACCATACTGCTTGGCATGCTACGAATGTTGCTACCACATATTATTCTTCTATTGATGAAAATATCACAATAGGTTGCTTCTTATATGTTGATAATATCACACCTGAACCAAGATGAAAAAACATAACCATAAGTTATTTTCCTATCATCCAAACTTCCTACAAAATCGCTATCAATATATCCAACCTAATCTATATTTTATGTGCTTTCATATAGTATGTCGCAATTTGTAGCTCCTATTATGTCTCAGAATCATTTTTCCAGCTTTCCTTTTTTTATGTTAGTCTTTTGGCGACTCCATAAATTTAGAAATCAGACTAACTCATTCCATAATATTTGGTCTTGTAGTTGTGAGATACACAAGGCTATCAACCAATCATTTGAATAGAGTTGGATTGAAATTTGATCCTTCATCATCCTTACTTAACTTTGTACCTATCGTTATTGGTGTAGGAGCAGGTTTTAATTCTTTTCCATATTTAATTTGGCAAATAAAAATTTCTCTTTCTTTGATTGTCAACTTGTATGCCAAGAAAGTATTTCATAAGACAAAGATATTTCATTTCAAATTCTCTCTTCCTGCTACTCTAAATTGATCTATTTAAAAATCACCAATATAAATCATGTAATCAACATAGTAACAAACAATCAAAATCTGACCATGTTAATTTACCTTTGTGTACAAGGTTGGTTCATTGGTTCTTCTACAAAATCCTTTCTTGATCATATAACTGTCAGTTCTACTATACAAATCTCTTGGAACTTGTTTATGTCCATAAAGTGATTTCTTCGATTTGTAAAATTTGTCTTCATGACCTTCAACTTCATAACCTAGAGGCTGGTGCACTTAAGTTTCCTGTTCTAGAATTCCATTCAAGAAAGTTGATTTCACATCCATATGATACACTTTCCACATAATATAAGTTGTTGTTCTTAAGACTGCTATTATAGCATCCAATCTAGCTACTGGATCAAAATTTTCTCCAAAGTCTATTGTTCATTGCTGCAAGTACCCTTTTGCTACAAGCCTTGCCTTAAATTTGTTATTCTCTCCTTTTTCATTCAACTTTCTTTTGTAAACCTATTTCACACCAATGAGATTATTATCTTTAGGTAGCTCTACCAAATCCTAGGTATCATTCTTCTTTATATATTTTATTCCTTCATCCATAGCATGCACCCAATTCTCATATATGATGACTTCTTCAAATGATGAAGGTTGAAATGACATTAACAAAAAAATTGAACTAACATCTAAATCAAAATAAATATATTATAAACTTTTCATTTTTCTCTTACCACTTCTTGATCCATTACCTAACTGAGATATGGGAGTATTCTGATTTGTTGAAAATATTGGAGTTCTTACTAGCATGACTCCATTTGGAGCCTTCTCATGTGATCCTTGTTTCTCATTTTTTGCTACATCCTCTTCTTCTAAGGGTGTTACTCTTGCATCAATTGTTTTGTCTACACTCCCATTCCTTGATTATTATTATTTGAACACAACGTCATTGTTGATTAGTGTATTTTTGGTGATAAGGTTATATAATTTATATGCTTTTGAATGCTCACGATAACCATTAAATATTATTTTTTCACTTTTATCATTTATCTTACCTCTTATTTCTTTAGGTACATGTGCATATGCTATGCATCCAACAGTCTTAAATGTGATACACTACAAGGCATACCTAACCATGCTTCTTAAAGAAATTTATTTATCACGCTCTTTGTAGGAGATTTGTTTATCACATAAACAGTGCATGCAACTGCTTCTTCCTAGTACTCATTTCACAAGTTTCATCCTTTTAGCATGCTTCTTGCCATGTTCATTATTTTTTTGTTCTTTATCTCTAGTACACCATTCTACCGTAGTGTGTATTTGGTTGTAAATTTCCTTATGATTCCATGTTTTTTATAGTAATTATGAGATACCTTCAAATCATATTCTCCACCATGATCTAATCTCAATACTTTGATCTCACGATCCCTCTAGTTCTCTACAAGGGCTTCGAATTGTTTTAGCTTTTCAAAAGTCTCATACTTTTGCTTCAAAAAATTTATCCATTTCTTTCTATTCAAATCATCAATAAATGTGAGGAAGTAATAACTTCCACCAATTAATTGTGTTTGCATAGATCCACACAGGTCTTTATGAACTAGAACTAGTGGTTTCTTTGGTCTATATGCAACTCCTTTCGGATAATTTTCAAGGTGTTGCTTTCCGAAGATTCAACACTCACAAGTACTAGAGGTTTCTTTGACAAGAAGTAATCCTATAACCATCAATTTCTACTCCAACAATTTCAAACCAGAGAAATGAAAATGTCGAAACTAAAATTCCCATAACCAACAATCATCGTAACATGCAATCATAAAATAATTGACCTAATTTCTATAATTAATTATTAGGGGAAATAGTCTATTCCTCTTCATTTTCACCTTCACTATCAACTACTTTCTTCGGGGCTTATCATATATAATATAATATTGTCCCTCAAAGATAAATTTATATCCTTTTTTCAGTAATTGACCGACACTTATCATATTATGTTCTAAACCAAGAACATAGTATACCGCTAAGATTGTATTTGGCTCCCCTTGCTAGGTTAGAATGTTGCCCACTCTTTTTCCATGTACATCCATAGTCTTGTCAATCCCTAATTTTACCTTTGTCATAACCGATTGATCCAAATTTATAATGTGATTTTTGTTGCCAATCATGTGGTTACTGCAACCACTGTCTGATACCCAAACATTATTAGAAGGTTTATGCATGGTATGGAAAGCTAGGAACATGGAGTCACTATTTTCTATAGTTAAATTACCTCTTTTCTTTCCTTGGTCCCCTATCATCTTCCTGCAATCACATTCATAATGACTAAATTTACTGCAATAATAACATCTCTTCTTTGATTATCAACTAATTTTATTGTTGTTGAAGCTTGTTTTGTTGCTTCCACTTTTTTGTTCTTTCTCCTCTGCCATCTCTCTGACCACCATTTATTTTTCCTCATCCTCTGCCTTTTGATCTACCTCTACCTCGACATTTGTCTCTTGCAATAGAAACCTAACCTTTAAAAGCTTTTTCTAAGGAGGAATCCTTATTTTTGTCTATCCTCGCCTCATGGGATAGAAGCAATCCCATCAATTCGTCAGTAGTCAGCATCGTCAAATACTTGAATTCTTCAATAACTACTACTACATCATCGAACTTAGTAAAAAAATATGTGAGGAGCTTCTAAGCCACTATTTGATCTTTAATGACATCACCATAAATATTTAACTAGTTTCCAGTAGTCAAAACCTAATTCATGAATGAATCGATATTCTTTGTTTCTTTCATCTACAAATGTTCAAAATCTCTCATAGTATTTTACAGCTTAACAATATTAACATTTTACCTACCTTGATAGCTCGTCACCAAAATCTCCCATTCTCTCTTTACCAAAGACCAAGTCATAATTTTCTGGAAAAGTGTTCCATTGACTACTTGTTGGATAATTTACAATGTTTTTGTATTCTTAATTTTTTTATCCTTAATTTATCCCTTTGTGCATTAGTGAGGGCTTGTTTTATTTTTCCATCCTCAGGTTTAGGGAATTCATTCCTGATGTAGTAACAATCATCATTATCCTTTATCATTATGTCCATCTTAATGACGCATATATCATAGTTCTTCCCTACGAACGTTGGAAGTTATGGCTAGAAACTCGTTGAAGCCATTGTTAAAATCTCCTCTTCAAATAATAAAAAAACCCTAAAATTCTTGTTTTTAATAAACCATTTTTTTTTAATATATAAAAAAAATGTATTTCAAAAAATCATTTTACAAACTTTGCAAATCCATTTTATAAGCCTTTTAATAAAACCCTTGCATAAACTTCTATAAGTTGTTTTTAATAAACCTTTATAAGCCTCCCAAAAAACTATATTCGAAGGCACATTTTAATACACCATAACAAACCTTTTTTCTTAATATCTTCACAAATAACTATGCAGTCATGAATCCACCTTTGACTTTTCCTTTTAAATGAAAGAAAATCTCATCCAATAATATTTGTTAAAGCGCATTCAAAGATAGAAAAAACATGTTAACATGATGCACAATAAGTTTGAGGTGGGTAACGTGCCTCTCATTAGGTGTCTCATACATTATACTGTGTGTCGAGTATTTCTACAGTGTGTTACTACTTCAACCAAGAGAGAAAAAACATTATCTTCTCACGGACTATTGTTAATATTCTCTCTCCTAGCTCTGGCTCTTAATTCTATAAAACATCGCTTTGATACCAATTTGATGGAAAGGTAGAGGAGGAAAGGCACAAATTTGACACACACAAAACACATGAGTTTTTTCTCTTCTCTACTGATCACACAACTTGATTGATTACAATGAACCTAATGTGGGGTATTTTATCCTTTTTAAGTCACACTTCAACTGAAGTTCACTTAGAATGACTTGAGAATTTAAGCCCACACTAAATTTAACTTTTCCAAATATAGACTGAACTCGAAGTAACAAACACTTAAATCAAATCAACTTAGACTCTAAATCTAGACTAGAATGCAAAATGGAGTAATTAGTTATTTTTAACATCTCTAGAGCTTGTGATGGTGGTGTTATGATTTTAGACAATATAAAATATCTAATATGCGAGTATGATTCCCAAGCCAACAAATCAAGGACTTGATTCTTTTTAGGCTAATGAATTGCTTCGCAGTATTTTCCGATGAGTTTCTTCCTGACCTCCCATGTGAATTAACTAGAATGATATTCTGGAATTTGATGGATAACAAGGATGCTATCCTATCCCATCTATTCATCAAATTCCCAAAATTTTCTACAATCTAAATAAAGATGGCTCTCATGGAATCTTTTATCCTTTCCTATATGTTCATCAAATTTACAAAAAATCCTACAATCGAAATTAAGATGAATCTCATGGAATCTTTCACCTCTAGGTGCAGTTAGAGATAATTATTTCACCACCTCACAGAAATACCTTAGTCAACATCACCTCACCATCAACCACCTCAACTCAATCTAATCCAAAAGGGCAGCACTCCTTGGATTGATCCAAACCTAAATACGAAAATTTAGTATTTTAATTGATGTAAAGGACTTCAAACCTTGTATAATTATAGATTCTCAGACAAAGTTGATCATCCCATTCTTTTGGTTTTTGTATTTTTTTGTAACTTGACAACGATAGTTTCCTTTTATTTTTTTAGAAACAAAAAAATTCTTTCCATTGATATTAAGATAAAGTACATATATTAGAGAGAGGAAATCTCAGTGTCTCCTATTAAAAAAGTGAAAACTACTACAAAAATCGATCTTTATGAATAATTCAACTAATCTCTATGAAACTTCATCATAATCCATCCAAACAAAATAGAAAGAAAATAACTATTGAGGACCCTCTATAGATCATTGATCAAAACAGAGTAATATTTTTCACAATGAAAACAAAGTATTAGTGAATATGACTAATGCCAATAGTTAGATCAAAATATACCCTAACCTATGAATAATGTTAGAGAACAAAAATTGGAAGTTTATCTTTTTACTCCCCGACCTGCAACGTTCCTTGGAGAGGTGATCCGCTTCACCATTTTGGATTTGATAGATATGTGATATGGAAACAAAGTGTAACTCATTGATGAGGGAGTTGGTTCTTAGTTTTCATGTGTTGAGATTAGGAGAGTTTAGGGAACTTGTGTCACTTTACTAGTCAATGACAAATTTGGAGTCACCAAAAATTGGAAAATCCTTGAGGCTGAGCCAAATAGCACAATGCAGTACCCCCTAGAGAAATAGTAATTCAGCGCGAGTATTAGATCCATTTCCACAGTGCTAATGAAAGTTGTAAAAGCTCACAGGTCCTAAATGAATGATCATTCCATAGCAACATAGGCCAAAAGATGAAGCCCTATCAAAAAATCTGACTCGATAAGGAAACAAGATGTTTTGAGGAGGAGGTGGGATTTTAAGGCTCGAAGGAAAAATGGAAGAGTACTTGAGATAGAAAGAAATTATTCTACAACTGGTTTGCCATATATTGGGCATCACTTGCTCAAAGATGAGAGCATTTCTAGAATGTAAAATACCCTAGATGATAAAGAAATCCAATGTTCTATGTAATGGGTGATCCACTGTCCATCTGCCAAGAAAAGAGGTAATGTCTAAGTAGACCCAATCTGTAGGGGAGTTAATTAGTTGTAGAACACAATTCCAGATAGAAGAGGCAAAAGTTCAATGGTGTAAGAGGTGACTGATGTCCTCTCCGACTGATAAGCAGATGCAACACCTTTCTAGGCCCAGATAGCCTCTCTTGCTAAGTATTTCCCAGGTCAAAATATGGTTGTGTAGCACCAACGAGGAAAAACACTTGAGTTTGAGAGGAAAATTCCAATTCCAGGACCTAGCCAACCAAAAGAAAAATGATATATGTCTGGTAGGATGGAAGATTATTTGATATGCCTCATGAACAATTAGCTCTCCTTGTTATGATTAGAAATCCTAAAGAGATTAAGGTTAGAAATATACAATGTCCACTATGGGATCAGGGGCTCTAGAATTTCAAGCTCTGAAACATATTTCCAATGAGTGAATGTTGGAGAGGAAAAATAATCATTTACAATATCCTTAATCACAAAAAAACCATGATTATGAAAAAAATTGATAAGAGGAGGGGATAATAGATGTGGACCTATCATGCTTGAGAGGGAGTCCAAGCCAATCTCTTGAGAAGATCCTGTACCAATATCCCATTTGACATTCCCAAAAAACCAATGCTTGATTAGAAGGAGAGAATGTCATGATAATGAGAAATTGGGAGGTTAAGAAGCACAAATAGGAAGCCATCCAATGAGCTATATGTTTTCAACGTATTTTTCCTTGATGATTTGGTTCCATAGGCCATCACTACAAATTGCACTCCAAATATTTTTTAAAATTAGTGCAAATTTTAAAGAGGTAGTGTCCTTAAGGCCCCAACGACCATGTTTAACAAGAAGGTTAAGAATCTCCAAACTGGTAATATGAAATATGTGATCTGGTTTTCTTCCAGCCCATAAGAAACTCGAGATAAGAGCATTGAAATTACGGATAAATCCTTTTGGAGGTTTGAATATGTGCATATAGAAAATAGGGATAATGGGAAGTACAAATTTGATTAGAATGAGATGCCCTCCCGAAGACATCCATGAATGTGACCATTGTTTTAGCCGCTCACCAATTTTCAGTAGAAGCCAATATGATTACTTGTTTTTATAGCCATTCATCTTTAAGAAGAAACATAGGTACGTGAATCGAGTGTCTAAATGAGTAAAGTTTACCTTGAAAATGTTAGCAATCTCCATAGGCTGGTTCGCACCAGGCTCACTTGAAACCAGATTGGACTTTGACTGGTTCATGAGGAGGCATGAAGAAATTCCAAAATCAGAAAGGATATTGAAAGACACCTGCCATTTAGTAGGATCATATTTACCAATTGCTAGCAAGTCATCCACAAACACTAAATGGGAGAGGGGAACTTTGTTAGAGATTATGCATCTAGATATGAGGTCGCAATCATGTGAATTGAAGAATTTTATTGACAAGCCATCAATAACAATGAGGAACATTAGAGGGGACAAAGCAAAGCCTTTTGAGAGCCTTTTGGAGACTGATAAAAAGTCCATGCATAAGTCATTTATCATTATTTAAAAGGAGGCAGTGTTGATGAAAGCTTTATCTAATTTATCATTGTGAAGCCTAGACCAATTTTCTGAAGGACCATCCACGTTAGTTCCCAATCGACACAATCAAAGGCATTGATGAGATCAATCTCCATGAGGCATGTGTCTAGATGGAAAGTCTTGATGGAATTAATACACTCTTGTGCGATTGCAGCAACATCATGGATCTGTCGGTTCTCTAAAAATAAAATTGTTCAGCAGAAATGTGTTTTGACAATAATGGTTTGAGTCGGTTTGCAATGGTTTTCAAGATAAAGTTGTAAATGATGTTGCACAATGATATGGGATGATAGTCAGAGAAGGAGGAAGGATTAGGGACCTTTGGTATGAGGGTGATGAATGAGGAATTTGTAGCACAAGGGACGCAACCAAGGTAATGCGATTCTTACAAAATCTCTTCAAGCTTGACTATCATGATGTCCTACATATGTATGAACAATTCCATGGTCCAACCATCAGGACCTCGAATTTTTCCCTTGTCCATTTCTTTTAAGACTGATAGGACCTCATCTTGTGTAATAGGGTGTTCCATTTGCAGATTGTCCTCTATGCTAGACTACAAAGAAAATAGATCACATAGTTCCAGTTGCTTGCTGAGAGCGACATGGTCCTCAGAGCCATATATGTTGCTAAAGTAGCTCATAGCCTACCCTTCGATTTCCTTTTGAAAGGTAATTTGTTCACCCAATTTTGATTTAGTGCTCCAAATAGAATTTCTTTGTTGCCTCATATTGATCTATTTATGAAAAAATCAGGTTTTCTTATCCCCTTCATCAACTCACATGATGCGACTCGTTTGCTTCATTTCTTCAATCCATCTAAACAATATTTGTGATCTGCATATCGCCAGTTGGAGAATCTCATGATTTTTGGATTCAAAGAAATAAGCCAAGTTAGTAGGGTCATATAATTTTTTGACCTGTTTATCGAGCCAGATTAACTCTCTATTCAAATTCTTCTTCTTCTTCTAAACCCATCGTCTAACCCTTTCTTTTAGAGCTCTTAATTTTCAGTTGATCTTATCCATCTTCCGTGAACTAAGGTATCCAATTTGTGTCTGCTAGAACGACTGGAAAAGATTGATGAAATTTGGCTCCTTTAGACATAAATGGTTGAATTTGAAAGGTGAAGCCTTTTGTTGTTGTACCCTAGACCATTTCAATGGGATAAGAAAGTGATATGAAATCTTGTTTGGGAGGATCGTCAAATTCAAATCCTATAACCTGTTGACAATTGATTATTTTACATAGAATCAGTCAAGTCATTTTGCAATTCCTTATGTGCCCCATCATCCATTTTTCCATGTAGGCCCTATGGGATCTAGTTTAATATCCCATAGGAAATTTCATTTAAATAATATCTTGAAAAATATCCCTACCGGGTCAAGTCTACTATGGGAGCCAAATATTTATGAAGAATTAGTGGAGAACTTAAAATCCCATGCTAGTATTAAGTAGTCGAACTCAAGGAGGCCATTGGGGTATTCCGCATTTGAGAATACGTTTTTGTTGAAGTAGGGAGCATATATTTTAATGATTCAAAGGAAAATTTTGGAACCTATTTAACCCCCCATGATAAGTAAGCCCATTGACATGTTGAAAGCCTTAAATTTTTATGTTTATCGATTCCACATTATATCAATTCCCCCAAATAATCCAGTTGCACTGATTTCACATACATTCCAATTTGGATAAACCTAAAATAGATATCCCCACGACTTATCTTTGCTAGTCATTGTCTCTATAAGAAGAACAATATAAGGATTGTACATTCTAATTATGATTTTCAGGCATCATCTTTTATGGGCCGATCCCAAACCCCTGATGTTCAAAGACATTATGTACATTATGGGAGGTCTAATTCGGGGGGATCTAATTTAAGGACCTGAGATTTGGGAGGAAAACCTTCCTGTTGGCCAGTCCAAGAGATAGAAAGGGGTGTCAATTTGGGTTAGGCTAACTCGAGACTATTGAAAATGTTCCAAAAAATATCAGATGGGTCAATGGTGTAGTTTAAATTTTGTTTATTATATATATCTGGGCACTTTCTTCCATCAAGTGTTGATGTTTTTATGGGAAACAGGGTGAGTATGGGAGTCATCGTGATAAAAAAAGAAAAAAGAAAAAAAAAACATGGTGAGAGGCTCCAAAGAAATTTGTAACTCATGAGCGAGGACATCTAACTCCACATCTTCTCAACATGGGGAGAAAGTTCCACTAGAAGTGTTACACATCATTTTGTTACTGTCGCTGTACTCCCCGTTCCTTGATCCTAGAGGACCTCTACAGTGAACCCTTCATGCTTTCCCATCATGAAGAAACTCCCATTATGTCCCTCTTCATGAGTATAACAATTCCCCTTTGCATCATTTTCCCAAAATCTTCCATTTTTCCTAGTTTACAAGACCAACACTAATGACCGTGTCCTCCTCACGCCGATATGCACGGTTTATAACTGTCCCTAGCATCGATCGAATCAACTGATCCCTTTCCCAGTCACGCTGATCCTCTTTTGGAAAGTTTTTTAAATATGTAGTTGAAGCGTTCAACTCTAGAAGCTTTGTAACGGATGTTTGGTAAATGGTTAGGCCAGATGGAGCTGAGGAGGTCAGATTAGGCTCCTTTCCCCTATTAGGATGGAACTACCTAAAGAGATGAGACCTTATCCCATGAGAAGAAGAACCATCTCCCATCCATTCAAGCTATATAAACCTCCACTTTTCCCAAGCACAAGCTAGTGTTAGTGTGTGTGTGCTAGTGTTAATTAAGTTTTGTTTAGAGTAACCAGTGAGTTATCCATACTTTGCAGATCTCTAGTTTGTGTTTAAGGGAGAATTGTGAGTTGGTTTGGTGTGAAGCATAAAGGGAAAAGCCTTGAGACTGTCATTGTTGGGGCCATCCACGGAATGCTAGCAGAAGTGTGTGGGAACCTGGATTTGTCTAAGGAGAATAGCAATGTCAAGACATCGGTTGTAATCTCTTCTTGATTTAATAAAGATGAAACTATTGATTGATTTCCTACATAAGATGTCATCTCACATGTTTATGGCTTAATGTTTTTGGACTTGTTAAGTAGGTTGAATACAATTTGTATATTATCACGGTTGTTGTCTACTATTGTCTACTTGTTTCAGGTGTTTGCAAGAAGAAACAGAAGATAGCTGGAGCAAGGAAGCATGGTCGTCATCAAACAGATAGCGTACTAAGAGGTACACCCTCTTAATTGGTTCTAACCTAAGGAAATCTTCCATAGAATGTCTTGTTTGTGGCTAAACTTGCTCTCGGGCTAGAGGAATTGTTTGTGTCTGCACTTAGAATTTTACTTCACCACAAATTGGCGACTCCGCTGGGGAGCCAATCTGTTGAGCACTAGAGAAGGTATGTAATTACCACTCATTTTGTCATCTTTTCCTTAAATTCATAACTTATTTACATTATGAAATAAGTATATGGTCAAAGATTATGATAGAATCTAGAAGATTTGTATGCAACGTAAAATGACTAATAATTACCCTTTTCTTATGCAAAAAAAGGAGAAAATGGAAGATCGTCGTTCTAAAGGAAAAGAGAAGACAAGGTTAACTATTGTCCCTTTGACAGGGAACCATATCCAAACAAGGCAATCTAAACTAGAGCATATAAGATAGGAAAAGGAAGAAGAGATACCATATCGGCGCAAGAGAACAAGAAGATAACTGAGAACTAACAGTATGGTGAATCCCTCAGGATCCTTTGATCCTGAGGGATCGCTACCTTAACGATTCTCTGTATCATTAATATCTCCGCTCGACTGCTATAAGAAGAGGCAGCATTGCTAGCCCAAGGGACGGAATGTTGTTGTTTTTATGAAACTTACTGTTGTAATTGGAACTTTGATCATCGACTTACTCTCTAAAAGAGCTATTACTGTAACTCTGTTTTGATGCTTAATATATAAATTTTGTTGTTGTTCCGTCTTTGATTCTGGAGTAATCTTAAGCAGTGTGTCCCTGGAGGCTAAGGGCTCGGCCGTGGTGGATCACTTGCTCCTGTATCATTACTTTCTAATTCATGTCTGGTTTTCTTTCTCTTATTCGCTTTGTTCAGTAATTTGCTGTTCTTTATTATTTCGCATAACGGTTCTGTTATATTTTGTTCTTATTTGGATAGTAATGTTGTTTTCTACAACAGGAATGTTATGCTCTTCATTCTAATTTTACATCATATCACTGTTCCTTTAACAACTCGATATTATCTTATGACATTAATGTTCCTTCCAGATTTCCATTGCTGTTCATTTACAAAATAACAGTGTTGTCTATTCATAAGTTGGTATTATTATTTATGCACAGTTTACTCCCAAATGTGATTGTTGTTCATTTGGGATTGATGTTCCATCGTGATCACAATTGCTATTTCTTCATAACTGTGATTAACAACTGTTGTACCGAAGCTCATATTACTATTCCTTTTAATATAGAATTGTTGTGTGTGTTACTCGATTGGGTTTTGTTGTGTATTTACATTCGGTTTAAGTTGCTGTTCAATATTTCATTTCCTTTAGTTTGTTGTTTCATTTTCGTTTGTTGTTCGAATCATTTCTAAAGTAGAGATTATTGCTTAATTCCTGTAGAATATAGTTGTTGCTTCATTCATTTATGTAGGATAAGGTTTTGTTGTTCAATCTTGTTAAATAGAGTAGTTGTTGTTCCATTTCCTGTTATTTGAATTATCATTGCTTTGATGTGTAGAACGATTTGAAACTGTAGTGAACACTGGCTATTGTGTCCATTTCCCAAGTTGATGATCTTTTTGATCACTTCTCAATTATCAATTTACAAAGGAAGAGTTATTAGTATTGAACCCTTGACTGATGAAGTACTGTAGTTTCTTTATTGAATGATTTAGTTACAAGCATTTTCAATTCTTGCCATTACATTTAGAAGTGTGTTGCTAGCACTTAGTTACTTTTGCAGAAGCACTATACTACTAGCATTACTCTGACAAATGTCCACTTCAAACTAAGCACACTCTTTGAGATAACAAATTGTTCCTGGGTTGATAATTAATGTACGGTAAATAGAGGTGAAAAAGACCCTTTTTACTGCTCGACATTTTGGCGCCATTGCCGGGGAAGAGTGTAGCCATTTGTTTCCTTTTCAGAGTAGTGTAAGTACCTGATAGGAGAGAATTGGGTCTTAAAAACGGAAGTTAAGAACCTGTGTACGGAGCATGTAACAACCCTGCTCCTCTGCCCACTTTCCTGCAGATTTTTTGTTTTTTTCGGTAGAAATCAGTATTTGATTTGTGTTCATGACTAAGCAGAAAAAGCCTAAAAAGAACCCTAAACCACTACCCAAGCCCGATAAAGCTAAGGGGTCGGTGACCCTTGGCTGATCAACCTTTATAGACGAAATCCTGAAGAAAGCAGAATCTCAGCCTTCAATAGGACCCAGAAAAGTTGTTTGTAGACAACCTACTAGTTCCCTTTAGGCCACCGGATCACCATTTGTAGCCTTTACTGAGGTGCATAGTCAAACCGAGGAGCAAGATTTTTAAGAAGTTGAGAATTCTAGCCCAAAATCATTGCAACAAGGAAACCTTAGCAACCTCTGTGAAGGAAGAGGAGAAACAGGGGAAATTGAAGAACAAAGATCTCCTCTTGGAATAATTCAGCCATTAAGCAACCCAGATAAGGGAAGTGCTGCAAAAATCATTCATAACAAAGTTGAAGAACCTCAAGAGTCAAAATCCCCCCAGACATTAGGAACTCTCATCATCCCAGACAAAGGAAGTGTTGTTAAGGCCATTCCTGTTAAATCCATCCCTGCTCCGTCTAGCCAACCTAGGAATACCCTCCTAGAAATCCCAGAAGGTTATTGGCACATATTTGACCAAATGGCCCAGAACTAGCCAAACACCCAAACTTCTACACTGTAATATCCCATTGTAGATACTGCAGTCAATGCACCCATGAAGGCAATTCCTCTCCAGCATATCCTTACATTTCATGGCCTAACATTAGAAGGCCCAGATGCATTTTTGTTTCAATTCGATGTGCTGTGCAGAGGATATGACTATACCACCGACCCCCAAAAACTAAAATTATTTCCTTCTACATTAAAAGGAGCTACTTTATGATGGTTTATGTGGTACGGTGGAGGTGTTATAAATGATTAGGATCAGATGAAAGGTGCTTTCCTGAAGAAATATAAAGATTATTGTAGATCTAGAGAATTAAAAGATGAAATATTTCAAATGGTAGCTAGACCTAATGAAACCCTAGAAGAATATGTTGAACATTTTCAGTATAATCTTCAAAGATCTCCTTATGCATCACTACCCTTACATAACAATGTACTAAAAACAACATTAATTAAAGGTATGAAGGAACAATGGATTGAAACACTGAATATTATGGGAAAAGGATACATTTATGAAGAAAGTTTTGCTAACATCATTGATTTATGTATCAGGAGCTCATGAGGTAGTACAAGGCTAAGACCAGTGGAACATTACAAGTTTACAAGGGACAACAAGATCTCTGGAGAAGGAGTAACTTGTGCGGAAATTGGAAATTTATTAGAAAATTTCAAAACTGACATATTGGGGACTCTAACAACACAGCTCGATATTATGCAAGCCAAGTAGAAACAAGCAGAGGCAGCGTAGAATCTGGCAATCTTCTGTCCCAGATGCAGAAAGAAACACAACCACAAAGAGTGCCCATTAGATGCGGTTCAAGTTTGCGCCATTTGTACAAAAGACCACTCTACAAAAAGTTATCCCTCACTTCCTGGTTTGAAAGCAGTATACAAAGAAGCAGAAGAAGAACCAAAACTAGTGTGCCTACTTAATCAATGTTGTAAATGGCAGCCACAACAATCAGGTATGTTTCTCGATCCAGCTTCTTCTTTTCAGCGTCCACAATATCATGCTCAGCAATATAATACAATGTGGCAAAATCAACCTCCTTTCTCAAATTGGCCACAGAAATCATTTCCTTCATCATCACCATGGCTGAATCAAACAAGCCAATGTAATTGGCCAAATTTTCCCTATGCCCCACCATATTGGCAAAAAAATGCATATCTAGCACAATGGTCCCCTCCTACCTCATAGAGTCAAGCCTGGCAGAAAAACTGGCAAAGACCGACGAATCAGCCAGTAGGAACCATTCCACTCCCTCAACCTACATTGCCAGCATTCCAATAAAACCCCCAGTCCAACTTAAGACCACAACTCCTAGCCCAACCCAACCCAAACCCAAATAACAGACAGGTTCAATCTATTCAAATAATTGAAACACCAAAAATAGAAACCAATCTAAGGGAATGCAATGACCTTCAATTAAGATCTGGGCGCATTATAGAGACCGAGGGAGATAAAAATGTCCAAGTTGAAAATCAGTTACCTGTAGAACAACCATTACAAGAAGAAGATGTGTGTGGCTAGAAAACAGAGTCATGATCAAGCAACCACATCTTCTCCTTCATTCCCAGAATGATTAACTATACCGTGACCTATAGAACATCCTGATTTTGATATTCTGGGAGAACTTAAGAACCTATACATAAAAATCCCACTCCTCCAAGCCATCCAAGATATCCCAATATATGCCAAGACCATCAATGATCTATGTATAAAAAAACCAAGGAGGAGGATAACAAATTACCCAACAATCCAAATAGTCGGTACCTTATCTGACCTGTTATCGGGAAAAGAAGCACCTGTCAAATATGAAAACCTAGGCAATCCAATAGTGATAGTACAAATCAATGGACAAACCTTTTCAAATTCCTTAGTTGATTTAGAGGCTGCAATTAATATCTTAACAACCACCACTTGTCAAAAACTGGGCATTACATCAGTAGAACCAACTTCCACTTTATTAGAACTAGCTGACCGATCAGTGGTTAGGCCAAAAGGCACACTACATGATGTCATGGTATTTGTTGATTCCTAGGAATATCCTGCCGACTTTGTGATAATAAACCCCAAAAACCAACTTGATGGACACCCATTAATTTTAGGTAGACCCTGGCTTGCGACCGTCGATGCTTACGTTGGTTGCTGACAAGGCAGTATGACCATAACTAGAGGGACTAGTATCAAGAATCTAGCCTTATACCCTCGAACCCAGCCAAGCGTCACAATAATAAAAACTAACAAACGTCCTATATCATAACTTCCCGAAAATATTATATCCCCATTAACTATAGAATATTCCCTCAATTTCAAAGATCAAACAGAGGATGATGTTATTAACAATTTTATTAACCAAGCTGAATCTAGATCCCACATACAATGTCACATGATAGAGGCAACATTTGATAATGAATTAGAAGAAGATCCTCTCAAAGACACTCATGACCAGATGATACCTACTACCTCTGTCTCAAATAGAAAAACTATAGAGATTGAGCCAGGGAAAACTCTAAACATTAATAGTAACTTGACTCCTAAACAAGAAGAGAAACTGATCCAACTACTGGGAAAATACAAGGAAGCATTTCCATGGGATTATCCAGATATGAAGGGAATGATCACTAGTTATGTACACACCACATTTATATAGAAAAAGATGCAAGACCTATTCGCCAACCCCAAAGAAGACTTAGCCCAAATCAAAAAGACATTGTGAAATCTGAACTACAAAAACTTTTGGATGCAAACTTTATTTATCCTATCTCTGATAGCAAATGGGTCTCTTCGCTTGTAGTGGTGCCGAAGAAGAATGGAAAGTGGAGGATTGTGTAGATTACAAAGAACTAAATAAAGCAACCCAGAAAAACCACTTTCCCCTTCCATTTATTGACCAGGTATTAGATACACTAGGAGGAAAGAAATTATTTTCTTTCTTGGATGGCTTGAGTGGATACAATCAAATTCTGATTGCCCCTGAAGACCAAGACAAAACTACTTTTACCTGTCCTTGGGGGAAGTTTGCCTACAGAGTTTTAACTTTTGGCCTATGCAATGCCCATGCCACATTTCAAAGGGCTATCCTCAGCATCTTTTCAGATTTAATAAATGAAGGGCTCAAAGTATACATGGATGATTTCACACCATACGGAGATGATTTCGACCCAACATTAGACACAATGGAAAAGGTGTTGCAACGATGTATCGTTACTAGGCTTTGCCTAAGCCATGAAAAATGTTATATGATGATGACTGAAGGCCTCATCCTAGGTCATTATATCTCAACAGCTGGAATACAGCTAGATCCGACCAAAATTCAAATAATTTTTTTAATACCTACTCCTGCTAGTCAGACAGAGGTATGCAGTCTTCTTGGATTTTTTTGGTTATTATAGGAGATATATAGAACATTTCTCTCACATTGTTGCACCTCTATACGCAAATACAGGGAATGTTGACTTTTTTTGGACAGATAAATGTGACCATGCTTTTGAGGATCTGAAAAAGCTTGTTTCAACAGCACCAGTACTCAGAGGTCCAAATTGGGACCTGCCATTCCAAATTTCATCAAATGCTTCAGACACAGCTATTGGAGCAGTCCTTGGGCAGGAAGAAGACAAAAAACCATATGCAATCTATTATATTAGCAGGAATTTGTCTCCTGCTAAGTTGAACTATGTTGTTACTAAAAAAGAATTCTTAGCTGTAATACATGCTGTAAATAAATTTAGGCATTATATCACTGGATATCCTGTTGTTTTATATACAGATCACTCTGCCATAAAGTATTTAGCAAATAAACCAATCACAAACTTAGCAAGAATTCGACATCACCATAAAAGACTGTCCGGGAAAAGAAAATCCTGTTGCTAACTTTCTTTCACGAATGCCAAAGCTAGTGGATGCAGCAGCAGTCAAAGATTAATTTCCAGATGAAAATTTGTTTGTTGTCAATGATAAAACACCCTGGTATGCTGATGTTGCAAATTATTTAGCAGTAGGCAAATTACCAAAACATCTAACTCCAAATGAACGAAAATAGATTGTCTAGCGTATTACCCGATTTTCTTGGATTGGGGGCTACTTATTTCATACAGGGGCAGATATGCACATCAGGAGATGCGTCTGTGAAGATAAAATTTTTCATATTTTGAAAGCCTATCACGATGGACCGTGTGGTGGACATTTCGCATATCGACGAACTGGTCACAAAGTTCTGCAAATAGGGTATTATTGGTCCACAATCTTCAAGGATGCAAAGAAATTTGTTCAAGCTTGTGATAGTTGTCAAAGAGCAGGACGTCCTAGACAGTCTGACGAGATGCCTCTGAACCCACAGCTATTTATTGAACCATTCGAACATTGGGTGCTTGATTTTGTGGGCCCAATCAATCCATCATCGAACCAGAAAACATATATTTTGGTAGCCACAGAATATGTCACCAAATGGGTTGAAGCAGAGGCATTACCAAGAGCTACAAAGGATTCTGTCATTCAGTTCCTGTTCCACATATTTGTGCGATATGGCCTCCCAAGAGACATAATCACGGATGGAGGACCACAGTTTGCTGGTAATAAGATTATAAAAACATTGAAAAACTATCATATTTAGCATAAAATTACCTCTCCATATCACCCACAGGCAAATGGCCAAGTAGAGAGTACGAAAAAAGTAATAGAAGCAATACTGACAAAAACCATTGCGTCACACAGATGCGATTGGGCTACAAGATTTCCCGAAGCCTTGTGGGTATACAGAACAACATGGAGAAGCACTAATGGTTATTCACCATATCAGCTAGTACTTAGAAAGGAACCCATCTTTCCAATAAAATTCGAAATACAGACCTTGAGAACAGCACAAGAAGTTGGTCTAGATTTGAACGAGGCCTAGATTAATAGACTACAATAGATTAACGAGCTGGACGAAATCAGGCTCTCTGCTCTCCAACATACCACATTGATCCAACAATAGAGAGCCAAATGGCACGATGCCCTCATCAAAAAGAAAGTTTTACGCGAAGGAGATTGGGTGCTCCTATACGATTCTAAGTTTCAGGATTTTTCGAGGAAACTCTAGACTTGCTGGCTCAAACCATATGAAATCCAAAAGGTACAAGATAATGGAACCATTACTTTAGCCACCATTGATGGATCGGGACATACCTTTAAGGCAAACGCCCACCGAGTTCGATTATAGCGCAAACCACCCACTCGGGAATCCTTCTACCAGCAACTCCTCGAAGACTCCAACATGTAGATTCTGGTTGAGGAAGAGAAATCTTCCTCACCTTTGGTTCATTAAGTGCTTTGATTGCTTTTACATTTTGTACATAATTCTTTTATTTTGTTTCTGTAAGTTACTTTCTGTACATACTTCTGCATTTCTACAACTTTTGCATTTCACTGTTCCTTTTGGATGGAACAACGTTTTCACCATTTTTCCGTTCCTTTTTGAAGGAACAACACTTATGCATTTTGTTGTTCCTTTCGAAAGGAACAACATTTTCACCATTCTGCTCTTCCCTTTTGAAGGAACAACGCTTCTGCATTTTTTTTTCTTTAATGAAGGAACAACAGTTCCACCATTTTTTTGTTCCTTTTCGAAGGAACAACATTTTTGCATTCTGATGTTCCTTTCCGAAGGAATAGCATTTTTGCCATTTTGCTGTTCCTTTCTGAAGGAATAGCACTTTCACGTTTTGTTGTTCCTTTCTGAAGGAACAACACTTTCACGTTTTGCTATTCCTTTTCGAAGGGACAACATTTCTGCAATTTTGTTGTTCCTTTCCTAAGGAATAGCGCTTCTGCCTTTCTGCTGTTCTTTTCCGAAGGAACAACACTTTTACATTTTGTTGTTCCTTTCTGAAGGAACAACACTTCTGCATTTTCCTGCTGTTCATTTTCGAAGGAACAACACTTTCGTATTATGCTGTTCCTTTCTGAAGGAACAACACTTTCGTTTTCTATTGTTCCTTTCCGAAGGAACAACACTTTCATTTTCTGTTGTTCCTTTCCCAAGGAACAACACTTTTATTTTTTTGTTGTTCCTTTCCAAAGGAACAAAATTTTCACATTTTTTGTTTGTGTTTGTTTTCTTTGTTGTTCCAATTAAGGGACAGCTACTCTTCCTCTCAATAAATAGCAGTTTCGAGTATATTTTCTCCTTTTGCTTGTGGTTTTATGTACTGTAGTTGTTCTATCTTGAGAATAACATTTTTACACTGCATTTTCTTCTTTGTGTGTTTTACCGTTTAGATCATTTTTGAGAGTCATGGTCATTTAAAGCACAGCTATACATTTATGAAATGAATACAAAAACTAGAGGATACTGAAATTAGCAAATTACATAAAAATCGTTACCTTTAGAAGCAAGTGCTTTGAATTGATAAGAGAAAAGAGGAAAGGACATAACTATTGATCACCTTGTTGTCATTATTCTACTAATACCGATATGATTGATTATTTTTATCATGATGGTTCTTTCTAAATTTCCATAACTCTCTTCGATCATTATTATTGAATAAGAATAAGGGCATATTTTTCTCTATTGAGATGTTAAGAGTTCTTCCACCATCCCTACTCTTAAGGAGTGTTGAACCACCCTCTATATATAAATAGGAAAGGTGCTATATAAAAGAAAAAAAGAAAAAGAAAAATGTTTATGTGATTGCTAACATGATTTGTGAGATGAAGGATAGGGGGTCTCATCAAGAGCCAGCCTACCATGATCATAAGGAAGAAAGTGAAGTGGCATTCCCACTATGGCCACCACACCAGGGATATGATCTAAGAGGCACATCAGAAAAAATAAAGAGTCCTTGGAACAGGAGGTCTCATCACGAGCCAACTTGCCCGCCTTTCACTCCTTCTTGGTGAATGGCAATATGATTCATCCGGTTACCAAGCCAGCATAGTGGCCTCCATTCTGACATTGCATAACACTTTCCTAGGCATACACAAAGGATTATGGTTCCAAGGGTGAAATAAAAAACTCTGTCAAGGTTATGGACACCTGTGGGCAACAGAGCTCTGTTGATGGTATTGAAGTCCTATTTCTTATATGCCTATAACAATTATAAAACCCTTCTTCTTATATCTTTAAAAATGATTCAAATGAGACTATGTATATAACCCTTATGAACCTTTGATACATGAAAATCAATTACAAATCAATTATGATGGAAAAAGTTGATAATGATCGCATAGGACCTTTTATGCACGTCAGTCGTACTATCCTCCAAATCTCGCATCATATCACGACATTTCCTTATTTATTAAGTGATTTTGTTATATGCCTCGATTTTGGCAATCCGCTAGTCATTGTAAAAATGGCATTTCTGCATACGTTGTTCCTTTATGACTCTATACTATGGCAGTTTAGCATGGTGCTTCTTCATTTGACGGTTGAGGTCAGCCTATCACATTGCGGGGGGGGGGGGGGGGGGTGGGGGGTGTAGGTAATCCCCATAATTTGCTGACATATGTGTCAGCTCATCATTTGGAAGAATTAATGACTTGGGAATAGCAATGCTTAATGGTATTTTGTTTTCCAATGTGCATGGCTTGTTGCTCCGAAGTTATTTCCGTGTTTCGCTCTGCAAAAATTAGCAATAAGTTTGAAATTCAAACAGCTTGTTGTTCCGACATCTTCTCTGTGCTTTTCTAATAGCCAGCTAAAATTTGAACAGCCTGTTGTTCCATTATTGTCTCTGCATTTTTATAGTGTGCTAAGCATGGGAGGAAGATCAATTCGCAGGGAGCCATAGGTGTTTATAGTCTCCAATGCTGCACGAGAGATCCTAGCAAGGGTAAGATGGATAGTTTATCTTAATCACTTATAAAACTCCGACGAGGTGATGGTAATTGAGTTTTTACAGAACCTGCATGAACACTACTCCATGGTGAGAGGGAGACAGATAGCAGTCACTGACGACATAATTGCAAAGGTTTCGGGACTCCCAGTGATGGGCCCTGTGTGGACTCTGGAAAAGGTGAGATTGTGTGACGCCATAAAAATCTTCCAGGATGAAGGGCAGAACTTGATTGTAAAAGGGAAGGGAGTCTTAGGAGAGCCATGGGCAGAATTGGCGAGAATTATCTAGAGCTACATCACTTGTGACGGCAGGAAAGACATGGTAAGACCACGACATCTTAAACGTTTACCTGTGTTAAAGCAAAAGTGCGTTGTGAATTTGCTTGTGTTTTTAAATTCTTTATTACATGATGTTCCGCAAAGCATGAATAAATCTCACCATTTAGAGTCAGTAGTAAGTCACCATGGCTTAATACAACTGATAGTCAGCCATAGCCTTGGCCAACAACAGAGCAGCTGGGAAGAACTCATCTTCGCAATAGACGGGGGACTGGCTTTGCCAGCCCCAAAACAAAAACATGATACCTGTCCATCGATGAAACCTGTGAAATGAAGGAAATCTATTAGACTGGCAAGAATGAGGGGAATGCTAAGGAATCACCAGGAAGATAGTGGTCAGCCTATAGAAATACATGATATAGGAGACGAATAATCCCCACAATTGGAAGGTGGGGAGAATGAAAATAATTAAAGGAGAATGATAAAGGAGAACCGAAGGAAGAGACTGAGAAATCCAGTCAGGAGGAAGAGGAAGTAGAGCAATGTAGTGGAAGTCCACTGCAAAACCCGCTGCAAGAAGATGAGTTGGCACAGATTCTGGCCAATATAGGCAAATATGCCTAATCTCATAGCCCACTTAACCCCCTCATCGAACAGGGATTGTAGGAGAACTCTGTTCATGACAAAAGTGCACTTGAAGAACTGTGTGATGAAGAACAAGGATCGCAGGAACACTCTGTTCATGACAATAGTGCATCCGAAGAATTGTGTGACAGAGAGGAAGGAGAAGAGGATCACTTTGCTCATGATGAGAGTGTATCCGGGAAGAATAATGATGAAGAAGAAGAGGAGCAATATGTTCCTAGTTAGAATACACCAGAAGAATTTCATCATGAAGAGGAGGTAGAGGAAGAAGCTGCTCAGGAAACAACAGAACAAGCTAGGGTTTCTACCCCTGAACAACTGGATCAGCATAGCACTGAAGAAGCACCCCGAGGAGAAAATAAGTAAATTGGCCAAGATGAAGCCACAAAACTTGAGGTACAAAGTTCGGGCCCGAGTAAACAAAAGACTGTTCCTTCCAAGAAAACAGAAGAAATTAGAAGATTGTGAAAGGAACAACAGAGACTGCTTAGTGTGATTAAGCAACTTCGGCAGCAAATAAGGGTTTTGAAAATGCGGAAGAAGACAAAATGGAACTCTGTGGTAAAGCATACAACCGCTCAGACAAAACCCCTTAAGAAAAAGATTAAGAAGACTCAAGTCCAGCCTACCATTCAAAACCAAAAGGAACAACATCTGGTTGTTTCCCATGTCTAAGTACAAACGGATAACGTATTAGCCCGTGATAAGGAAATTCAGACAGAGGCACCATCCTCTGAGGAAATTCGAACCATAAATACAAGACACTGTAATAAGAGGATTCAAGTAAATATCCCGCATACAACTACTATGTGGGATTGTGACCCGAGGATAGTAACTCTATGAAAGGATTTGGTACAGGCCCAACAAGTAGTAGAGAAACTTACAGAGCAGTATGTCTCTCGAGAAAAGTATGAGAAATTACAACAGCAGCTGAGGAATGTTAACTTATCCGAAAGCCAGGCCTTTGAAGGATGGTGAAAGGAAGAGGAAAGAGTCAAAAAGGTAACTCATAGACTAGACATAGTCATCAAACAAATGGATACCTTATGCTCTCTGTATATTGACGTTCTAACATGTAGGGAACCTATTAGGAACTATGCTTTGTTTTTAATGGAAAGATATTTACAATTGAAAATTAAAGTTGTCAAAGCAGGAGTCCCTATAGAAATAAACACCATTGATGACTTCATAAATTGTTGTAGGCACTACGGGGAGAAAGTTCAGTGACTGTTATGTGAATTCTATTTGCACAATCTTGTATTAGATGGAGAAATAGATCAGAACCCTAGCCCTTTTGTGGGTGATGTCCAACTGTAGGCATTTATTTCTTTTGGTGTTAATCAAATAAAGTGGCTTAAAGCCTATAATGTCTTTCAAAGACAAGAGAATGGATTAGACTTATGGGTGAGAAGAGAACCTAGAGACCCACAACAATTATGGAATAAACATAGGAGCCTAATGAGAACTCAGGGAGTGATCGAAGCATTGGGACCTATCCACACAACAGTCATACGGCAAGGGATAGAATACTTCTTTACCATCAAAGACCTTGCCATAGCAGCAGCCAAGTTTCGATACCAGACTTCTAATCCGAACATCCAAAACCGAGAACCATTCAATTATGAGAACTTTAAGCTAGCTGCTGACCGCTTGGGTATCTACGGTGACCTCGTTTTGAGAGAAGGACCATCTTGGTTAGGCTGTAGGTTTATAAGTCCAATTATTTGGCACTCTGCACCCGTATATCAAGCCTTATATGAAATGCCTGAAGGACAGATAAGATATTTCTTTGAATTCCTAGCTAGCAATCATGGTTGTAAACCACCTCATCAGATCCCTTCTCTAGCATGTTCCCTAACTGCCTTGCATGTCAATTATAATATTTTCATGAGGGCATGAAAAAGGGTAAGCAGGGGGGTGTGTTGAGCACTAGAGAAGGTATGTAATTACCACTCATTTTGTCATCTTTTCCTTGAATTCATAACTTCTTTACATTATGAAATAAGTATATGGTGAAAGATTATGATAGAATCTAGAAGATTTGTATGCAATGTAAAATGACTAATAATTACCCTTTTCCTATGCAGAAAAAGGAGAAAACAGAAGATCGTCGTTCTAAAGGAAAAGACAAGACAAGGTTAACTGTTGTCCCTTTGACAGGGAACCGTATCCAAACAAGGCAATCTAAACTGGAGTGTATAAGCCAGGAAAAGGAAGAGGAGATACCAAATCGGCACAAGAGAACAAGAAGATAACTGAGAACTAACAGTATGGTGAATCCCTCAGGATCCTTTGATCCTGAGGGATCGCTACCTTAATGATTCTTTGTATCATTGATATCTCCACTCGACTGCTATAAGAAGAGGCAGCATTGCTAGCCCAAGGGATGGAATGTTGTTGTTTTTATGAAACTTACTGTTGTAATTGGAACTTTGATCATCGACTCTCTCTAAAGGAGCGATTACTATAACTCTATTTTAACGCTTAATATATAAATTTTGTTGTTGTTCCGTCTTTGATTCTGGAGTAATCTTAAGTAGTGTGTCCCTAGAGGCTAAGGGCCTGGCCCTGGTGGATCACTTGCTCCTGTATCGTTACTTTCCGATTCATGTGTGGTTTGATTTCTCCTATTCGATTTGTTCAGTAGTTTGTTGTTATTTATTATTTCGCATATCGGTTTTGTTATATTTTGTTCTTATTTGGATAGTAATGTTATTTTCTACAACAAGAATGTTATGCTCTTCATTCTAAGTTTACATCGTATCGTTGTTCCTTTAACAACTTGATATTATCTTATGACATTGTTATTCCTTCCAGATTGCCGTTGCTGTTCATTTACCGAATAACAGTGCTGCGTATTCATAAGTCGGTATTATTATTTATCCACGGTTTACTCCCAAACATGATTTTTGTTCATTTGGGATTGTTGTTCCATAGTGATCACAATTGTTGTTTCTTCATAACTGTGATTAACAACTGTTGTGCCGAAAGTCAGGTTACTGTTCCTTTTAATATGGAAGTGTTGTGTGTAATACTCGATTGGGTTTTGATGTGTATTTACATTCGGTTTAAGCTATTGTTCAATATTTCATTTCCTTTAGTTTGCTGTTTCATTTTCGTTTGCTATTCGAACCATTTCTAAAGTAGAGATTATTTCTTAATTCCTGTAGAATATAGTTGTTGCCTCATTCATTTCTGTAGGATAAGGTTTTGTTGTTCAATCTTGCTAAATAGAGTAGTTGATGTTCAATTTCCTGTTATTTGAATTATCGTTGCTTTGGTGTGTAGAATGATCTGAGACTGTAGTGAACACTGACTATTGTGTCCAGTTCCTAGGTTGATGATCTTTTTGATTGGTTCTCAATTATCAGTTTACAAAGGGAAAATTTATTAGTACTGAACCCTTGACTGATGAAGTATTGTAGTTTCTTCATTGAATGATTTAGTTACAAGAATTTTCAATTTTTTCCATTACATTTAGAAGTGTGTTGCTAGCATTTAGTTATTTTTGCAGAAGAACTATACTACTAGCATTACTCTGACAAATGACCGCCTCAAACTGAGTACACTCTTTGAGATAACAAATCGTTCCCGGGTTGATAATTAATGTAGGGTAAATAGAGGTGAAAAAGACCCTTTTCACTGCTCGAAACAATCCTTCTATTTGCTTTCTTAAAATTTCATTGTTTTATGTGAACTTTTCTAGTTTCACCATTTCCCTTTAGTTTTGTCTGCTTTTCTTTGTTTACTGGTCTAGGTTTGAAATTCACAGTAGCAAGTCTGGTCTCAGCCTTTGAAATTTTTATTTTCTCCTTTGCATCCTCACTCAGCGTGCTTATTTCGCTGACAGTCGCATCGACCAGCGCGATATGCTCAGAAATAGTCACACCGACCCCCTTCTGGTGCTCGCACTGATGCTTGTAGGTGAAGATTAGGGTTCACTACAGATCTTGGCCAGTGTGTATTTCTCTTTTGATTTCTCCCTTGTAGCTCGTTTTGACTGTGTTCTCCTTGACTGGAAAGCTAAATTTGACTTGGTTTATTTTCTTGTTGACTTTCCTTCTTTTAACTTGATTTCTTGGGTCCTTAGATGGTTTGTGGCCTTAGGGAATCTAGGTTGTCATCCATTCAACTGATTGTGAACTCAATGAGTCAAGTTGTTGCTGAATTTACTTGCATTTTGTTCACAGTCCTTTTTATTGCTTTAGTCTCCATTACACAAGTTTGAAAAGTTTTGTTTGCTTGTCTAAACCTCTGTTTTCCAGCATAGATCACATTGCTTGTCTTGTTTTTGGTAGAGTCATTGCATCATTAGTTTGAAAGTGATGCTATCTTTGTGTTTTTCATTTGCAGAATCGATTGTCTTGAAAACTTTTTCATTGAAGTGTTTTATGAGAAATTCGTTTTGTCATTTCATGAAAAGTACATAACTTTGGTTGTTGCATCGATATGTTATGTTATTTAGTACCATCGAAGACTAAGAGTTGGATTTTCATTTGAAAAGAAAAATAATTGTCTTTACTTTTGAAAGCACTGTTTGAAGTGCACTTAATGGGAAAATAGGAATTGGAATGAGTTTTTCATTAGTTTATTTTTTCAAAAAGTGAAGTAGTGAAAAATCATTTTTGCTTTCAATTGCTTGGTTGTTTGCATTTGATTGTGTTGTCTACCCTCTCTAGTGTAGAAAATTCATCGAATTGAAAGAGTCTTGTCTCATTTAGCTGCATTTAGGACTTTTCGAGTCACATCGTTGAGGCTTGAAAACTAAGACATAATTCAAGATAAAATTTAAAACGAACTCAATTAACCTAAGGCACATTTGAAACCTAACGATTGCATCTAGAAGGTCTAGGCTAGGGACCTGTTCCGACGTATTTAACCCTAGCAGATGTTGTTAGCTTCAACACTAGACAATGGTAGTATAGACTTTTGCTCCCCATACCATCGAGTATATAAAGGGAGACCCCTCTAGGCTACAATACTTTATCCATAGGAAGTTGAGTCTGCCGCCTTGCAAACATGATATAATGAACACGAAATTCGAGGAGATTTCTTGCCCATACTTATTGGTTCACCGCGGGGTATTCTGTAGTTCATGGTTGCCTGGTAATCCTTTTTACCTAGATCATCTAGAGTAGTCATTTGATTGGTTTGACTCATTAAACGTAAAATATCATTTGAGCACTTTTCCTTTCAAGCTCGTTTCCAATCGAAAGTGATATAGTCATATTTGCTTCTTTCTCAACTTTTAAAACATGGACAAGCACTAGTTTATTTATGCATCTTAAAAAATTGTTGCCCGCGATCTTATAACATCTTGTTGGTCTTTTCTAGACCAAATCGTGAGTATTCCTTAAAGTACATTTTAAAGCCTTGAAATTTATCTCCCTTTTCCTGTTAACTAAGACAAGGTCATCGTGGTTGAGCCATCTGTTTCACCTAGTTCCTCTTACTCTCTTCCATTTGAAAGATTGTCTAAGGAGCCCTTTCCTGAATTACCAGAGTCACTCGAGGACCAAGGTGTTGAATTTGGAATCGTCCTGAGCATTCAACCTTTGTCGTCTCATCCTCCACCTACTTCAAATACTGGGTGACCTTTTGATATTGGCCCGGAATCTCTGGACAATCCCATCCACACTCCTTAGAGTTCGTCGACTACTGAAGGTCAGCTTGGACTGGTTATATATCCTCCGAGTCCTTTGCTCGACCTATTGTGATATCACCGTAGCATCTGTACAATGCGTACGATCAGCTAGGTGTTCCTTTGGAATTATCCCCTTGTACATCTTCGATCGTTCGTCATCGCTTGTTTCCACCTATGGAACTCGACGGTGAAACTCCAGTTACCTCTCCGGATCAATCAGAATTCCACTCCACACACTGTCGAAGCGGAAGAGCATCAATTTCCTCCTAAAGTTTCTCCTACACGGGGAGCATTTCCATCAGTGTGTATCTGAATTTTCCACCTAATTATGTGACTTTAGCACAATTAATCTTAGGTACACCTAGTGCCTCATCACTTTATAACAACATTGTTTGGGCATCTGGCACTATGCCCACCACATGTTGGTTCATTCAGAACTTGACCTCCTAACAACCAGTAATTTCGATAGTTACTTCAGTCCTGATGCAACCCACTGTTCTGAACCCTCTTGTCTCATTCATCCAAGCCACTCATCCAGTTCAATGGACGGTTTCGAGTCATGTTTCTGTTAGTTCCTCGGTCCCTCCAGTTAGTGCACAGGTTGTGCCACCACTTGGGGGGCAGAATTTGAATGTGTCTATGGTGTTAGGTACAATTAATGTGAGTAGCTCATAAGCTCACATAGTTGGGATGAACCAACCTTCTTCTGGTGCTATCCAAAACCCTGCTGGTCCTGCTGGATCGAGCAATGTCTAGTACCAATAGGTCCAAAATCCTATTGGTCCATCTGGGTCACGCAATTCCTAGTATCATCAACACTATGAGACTTAGGTTTAGTACCAAGCTTCTTATGTTCCATATGGTTCCCAAGGAATGGTCAATCCACCTTTTGTCCTTCAGCCTGGACAGTATGTTTAGCTTGCTCTGTCCACTTTTTCCAGTGGCTATGGCCATATACAGTTCAGAAAGTTTCAAGGTCTTAATCCATGAATCATTCAGGTACCCTTGCAGTAGCAAGGACAACCTCTACAGGAACAAGGGAAACCTTTATTGTAGCAAGGGTCATCTGCACAGCAGAAGGGGCAGATGATGCCTCAACAAGGACAACTGTAACAACCGCAGGAGCAACCATCGCAACAGTTGTATAAAACCATGCAGCCGCAGATGTAGTATGCTTAGCAAACCTGGCAGCCTATGTCTTCACAAGGCCAGCCTCTATAGCCGCAAGGACAACCTTTGCAGCAGCAAGGTCAACCCTTGCTGCAATAGAGCCAACCTAGGCAACAACAACCCTTATATACATATCAACAGGGTCAACCCTTACAAGGACAAGGTCAGGGTCAAGTCCTACAGCAGTAGGCCTGAAATCCTAATGTCCAAGGACAATAGGTTCAGAATCCTTTTGTCTAAGGGCATTAGGTCCAAAATCCCTATGTCTAAGGGCAGCAAGTGCAAAATCCTTATGTCCAGGGGTAGCAGGGCTAAAATCCTCTTGTTCAAGGACAACATGTTCAAAACCCGTACGTCCAAGAACAATAGGTGCAATATCCATATGTCTAAGGCCAGTAGGCTCAAAAACCTTTTAACCCCTATGGTGCTTATCAACAACCTATGGCTAGATAGTTTCAAGGCTTTCAAGGTAAAAAATCCTCCCTACGGACAAGGTAACCTATAGTGGGGGAAAAATCAAATGCCATATGGACAAAACCCTCCACTATGGGGACATAATCCTTACCAGTAGGGATGGGCTCCTCCGGTTGGACTCACTTATCAACCTCTAATGGCATTAAATACTCAATTACCATTCTTGGCTACACTAGAGTTTCCATATATGTCTCGACTCATGAATGATCCAATCCTTCATTCGCCATACTAGCCTCCAGTCCCATCCAAGATCCTGAGCGATTGTCTGAAGTTCGATGGGAAAGAAAAAGAAGATCCTCAAGCCTATCTGATGACATATCACCTCTGGTGCTCTTAGAATTCCTATGTTGATGATTCTAGCCATCTCTGTCTTTTCCAACGAACCCTTACAGGTGCTGCAGCTAAGTGGTACATCGAGCTCCCTCGAAGTACTTATCATGACTTCAACTCTTTAGCCATGGATTTCCTCACCCATTTCCTGTTACCGATTCGATATGAAATTGGCACCTATTTTCTTACATCGCTCATGCAAGATACTGTGACATACATCTCTGATCACATCCATGAATGGAGACCTAGATGTCGCCTGATCAAATTCAAGATTGTTGATCAGTTGCTAACCGAATGGTTTACGAAGTCATTCGTCGCTCCAATTTCTCACGATATAGCTATGGGTGGATGCGTTACTGAAGAACAAGCCATTTCTCATGCCCAGTACTTAGATCTCATTTATTCCCAATCTAGCACTTTGTATGAGTTGTTACCCAATGCTTTGAGGCCATCATCAAATCCAACGACATCGAAGTCACAGGCTACACCTCCTGTTGATGGAGTAATTGGTTTAGTGTCCCAAACCCCTCCGAAATCTTCTTCCAAATAGAAGTCTCAAACAGTGCTTCCAATAGTCCCTCCCAAAATTCACCTAGCCATGGTAAAATCTCATAGGTCCATGTTGTTCAGTCTACCACAGCTGACAAATCCTTGAAAGATAAGAAGAAAGGCAAAGGCAAGGGTATAGCTGATGCCCCAAAACAGGGTCCTCCCAAGTCGTCTGCTGGTGATGCTTCACAACAGAAGCCTAAGTATATGTGCCTCATTTGTGAGGAGTATCATCATACTAAGGATTTTCCTCGATGATCTGAAGTTAGTCGCTTGCTCAAAGGGATCCCAGCTGTCCTGAAAGAGTCGTTTCCATCTCAGCAGACTCAAATGGTACACCATCCTCAATCTTCTACTTCCTCAAGTTCACAAGTGTTCATGATGAGTACACCAATTAATATGGCAACTAGATCAAAATATTATCAAACTCTTGCTTCGACATTCGAGAAAGAGAATCAGGCCACCCCTTCTTCTTCTACCCTGCTGAGTTCTGGTCCTCTCCATATCGAGCGACCTAACCCCGATTCCATTATTCATCCACCTTCTCGATGTGTGATAAGGAAGTCCTCGTATAATCCGAATGCTCGAGCCGCTCAACATTATAATATTGTCGAGGATTTGGCTCAAGCGCCATCATCTATGTCTGCACTCGAGGTACTTCAAAGTTGTCTGTCCTAGTGGAAGTCATTATTGTCGACTATTGGGGGTATTCATCCTTTTGATTCTAATATGATATGTTTTGATCTAGATAACCATGTTCCACGTTTGCCTCATCAAATTTCCTTTCTCATTCAAGTAATCATTAATGAAAAAACCATTCATAGGATCATCATCGGTGAAGGTGCCTCTACCTGCATGATGTCAGTCACTTGTTGGAAGGCAATTGGTTCTCCTACTTTGAACCAGTCCCATAAGACTTTGGAAGCTTTCGACGGGTGGGTATTCACGACCATTTGGTGTCTTACCCAACCCTGCCATTACTTTGGATGGCAAGACAATACACGTTTAGGTGGAGATTGTTGACACTAATGTCACTTATAATATTCTACTCGAACGGAGCTGGACCCATGCCATGCATGCTGTAGCCTCCTCCCTATTCTGTGTGATTCATTTTCCCCATCAACGGAAGATTGTCACAGTCGACCAGATATCCTTCTTTGCCTCTTCCTCCTTAGATGGAAATCTTCCGTATGTTAATAACACCGGTGCTCCTTATGACACAATTGGTTTTACACCATTCCATCTAGTCCATGGTCCGGAAACAATGTTCTCAATTGAGTGTGAAACCCCTTCACTGAAGCTAGCTTTCAAAATTCTCGCCGTAGACTCACCTCAAGAATAACATCCCTTATATTTAGAATGGTTGGATGAGACTCATTGTCTAGTTGCTTTGGTCATAGAAGAACAAAATAAGCGAGTCAAGTCCCATTTTGATCAGTTGGTTTCCCCTCGCACATTATCTTAGGGTGACTTGATTTTATTATATGATCAAGATAATGATTAGCTGGGGGCAGGAAAGTTCGAACCCATGTGGCATGGGCCCTACATTGCTAAACATGTGTTGCAAAAAGGGGCCTATGAGCTAATTTTTTATGAAGGCAATCCTTTAGACAAGCCCTGAAAAGGGCTTTATCTCAAAAACTACTATGCTTAGGTAATCTTGCATGGTTACTTGTGTACATTAGTGTGTCACTCATTTTTGTGCAATGTGGTTTGGTGTGTTACTTTTCAAATAACTTTCCTATTTACTATGTTTTTTCCTTGCTTTGTAGATGTCTGTGACTCCTCACATCAGTTTCACTGATGGTGCTTGTCGTAGTACCCGGAATCTATCCTCTGTGGAATGGGCCATTTATGACCCTCATGGCAAGTTGATTGATATTCAAGGTATTTTTTTGGGTCATACAACTAATAACATTGTTGAATACATCGCAATTATCAAATTGTTGTTAGAAGCCATTGCTCTTGACATTCGGGAATTAGTTGTCAACTTGGATTCATAGCTTGTTGTCCTTCAACTGAATGGGAAATATTTCATCAGGAACCCTCAGATATTGAGAATGTATCTATGTATTTGTCTACTAGGGAGAAACTTTGATGAAATTACATATCATCATATTCCCAGACACATGAATACATTGACATATGCATTAGTTAATTATGTGTTGGACAGAGATTTACGAAACATGTGAAAAACTAAAACAAACCATTTGTACCATAGTAAGTAAGAAAATATAGCATATATATATGGCGATAATGTTTGATACATCAAAACCCAAAAAAAATAATATTTGTGTCCAAATAACAGCCGCGACTCGCAGGCCTCATATATCTGTGGCACGCAGGCATTAAAATGTAAATGTTGGACCTAGGAACTAATCAGCATGGTGATCATAGTAGCATGTAACTGCTCCTACTACATGAGTTAGCAATCAGTGGATCCGATCAGGTACCCCCACTATATGCCTCTGGTACTAGCATGGGATGTCTCCCTCCCGGACATACTCTAGGATCCCACGATTCAACCCCTCAAGGTTCCTCGGGATCTCCTCCTTGTTGTCGCCTCCTTCCTAATAAGAAGTGACATCAAACTGCTGAATGATGTGCCTCGCTATCAGGGACATCCTGGGAGCACGCTCTGGTCCAAAATCTGCATTGATAAAACAAAATTTTATAAACACATATATATAAAAAATAATTAAAAATCAAAAAATTAAAAATTGATTTTTTACCTTCATCGTCGAACTGCTCCCCATGTGGAAGCGGCATATCTAGATCTTTGCAGAAGTCGATACTGCTGTAAGGCCAATCCTCCACTACAATCAGTTTTAGTTGTAGCCATGAGAAAAAGGCGGGCTTGTAGGACATATGCTAGCCCCCGGTGATTCTAGGCATCAACTGACTCCAACGGACCATCTGTGGGTCTCGTGGCATTGGCGGATCCACCTTCGTCAGCTCGTATTGGAACAACAGAACTTTCTCCAGGAATAAGGTCACTAGCATAGATCTGAAGCATAATTGCTTCAGATTCCCTGCCTTAGCTTTTGAGAACTGGCGTTTCATGTTGATATTCATGGCTTCCACCGAATTGAATATCGTCGGTGTTGTATAGTCGATAGCATACAGAAAATTTGACTTGTTGGTTTCATGCTCTACTTGGGACCTAGCCACTTTGTTGATGGTCAAGACTACCACTCTTAGTGCAAGATCTCTCACAATCGCAATCTCAATCTTGTCACTTTTTCATTTGAGGGCTTCTGGGCAATGTTTGACAAGTAGCATGGATATGCTTTCCCCAATTGGCCTTGACCCATATAGGTTGATTGGTTCCCCTCTCCGAGACAGTCCCATGATGAAATAAATATCTGAAGTCTCCAACTCTAGCTCTTGGTCACCAATGATAAAATTTTCCTGATTTATGTCCCAGAGACTAATCAGGTATCGAAGTAGCTCAGGTTGAGCCGACATCCTTGGTGTGAGAAAGAACTTGAGGAGCCCATAGTTCCTCAATGCATCCAAGTAATTTGGATTAGCCATTGCTTGGGTGTCCACATCTTCATGCTCACGTTCCTTCCAATCCACCATTTTTGACGTTTCTTTCCTGCAAAAACCATGTATTCAAGTCAATAATTGTTTTTGGCAACTAAAATTTCGATTCAAATGGTGGATTTAAGAGAAAAATTAACTTTTTCTTTCCTTATGGCACCGCTGCGCCTGTTTTAAAATAGTTGTGCCAATAATGTGGTTGGTAGTTTTAGCATCCCTCGACCAGCACAATTCCATGTCTGGAAATCGCGTCAATCAAGGGCGAATTTTTTTTACTAAAACCTCCCTCAGAATTCCAAAAAATGGATAAAAATAGGAATAAATAGTATGGAGATGGAGCTTGAGGGCTTCGCTCTTACCTGCAACTGACGGCTCGATGAATGACCTCCCGAATCTCTCGCAATCTGCGCCGGAAAAATTAGGGCACAAGTGCGTAAAAAGTTTTTCACACAAAGGTAAAATGGTAAATGGTAAAAAATAATTACTTTTCCCTCCTTTTATTGAGTTTTTCATGAAATATTAGGGTTTTAAAGTATTTTTGACCTATTTTGCCTCAAGAATTGGATAATGCATTTCACCTTTTGTGCAGCGACAGGTGATGGATGTTCAATGATGGTACTGGAGTCACGTTTCAACTATTTTCTCGACTCGTAAAACTCATATGAAAAGATTTCTGAGCATTTTTCCCTTTTGACTCTACTTTCAAGCTCTTTTTTGACCCTTTAAACACGAAAATATTGCCAAGCTCTTGTCGTTTGAACTCGTTAACGGATGCAAAACATCGTTTACCCAGTATACATTTACCCCTTTTTCAGGTTGGGATAAACTACTTATGAAAAAGGTACTCCTTGACTGAAATGGTCAAATGGTTCTCTCAAGTATCATTTTCTACCTTTTCGGGCTCGAGAGACACAAATTTACAAAAAGGGACCATGTGGGGTTTTCTTTTCCATATCTTTTTCAAACTCTCTAAATATGAAAATGATACCAAGTTACACCTTTGTTGGACTTGTTAAAACATACAACGACATCAGATTCATCACCATGATGAACATGAGATTCTCCTTCCTAGAGCTCATTAAACTTACTACGTCAGATTCATTCGAAGGATGGACTTACAGTGCAAGCATATGCTATCCCCTTCAAGCTTGCGATTCAAAAATAATTGGGGTACCTACCAAAAATGGTGGGGGAAAATTTGGAAATTCGATCAGTCGTGTCGGCAGCTCACTGCCAACTTTTGAACCCTAGTTATTATTGTTGCTCGTGTCCTAATTTGCGACCAGACAATAGTTCGGTGGTACTTTGATAGCTAATTCTTTTAAATAACTAAAAAAACTATTTTATCTATTTTAATTAGCCCAATCCATGAAACAGACAAGGCATACTTTGCCTTTTTAGGGCACACAACTTCCAAGAAGATCCACACTACAAACAGGTTACATTTGACTAAATTCTGCCATAGAGGAGTATCCACTGTGTTAAAGTAACCCAGGTCTTGAACCTAGCTTGATTTTCTACTAGTATTTGAACCTAGGCCATCATTGTAGCTAGTGTTCAAATTTGCTGCTATACCATGGTTGGCTGGACCTTTTTTAGGTGACTAAATCATAACTCACATGTGTGGGGGAAGTTTGGGATCTGCTGTGGTGGTTTTTTAGGTGGTTATGGATTGAACCAGAAGCTGTTTCCCTCCCAAGAAACCCCCCATGGCTATAAAACCAACCCTTCCCCTTCTAAACCTTAAATCTAAACAAAAAACCTAACTCAACCCTAGCAATTCCGGCAATCAATGGTAATGTTAAATTCTTAAAGTATTTTTACTTAAATTTTTAATAGTATCATTAATTGTCATAGGATGTCTGATTATAGATTAATTATAGATAAATTATTTATATGTATCCTTTGAATTAATGACTGCAATGATGAATATTTTTCTTTTCTTCATTTAATTTGATTTAGTGAGATTCAAGTATCATCCATGACTTCACACTTTAATAGTGCCATATTTTCCTTGGCTTAAAAGACCTGCACCATCCATGATTGTAACATGGCACTATTTTGGGAACCCAGGGCATGCTCTAGATCACCTCTAGAAGCAGGCAAATGGTAAAAGCCCAGAATCAGCTCTGTATGCGCTGAAGAGAGAGCAGGCCTTGCTATATGAAAGTAAGATGATAGAACTTAGAATGTTGGAAATTCTTATGTAATGTATTTGAAACTAAGAACTACCAATAACCCAATAAAAGAATTACATCCATTTTTCTTTACATTTTGCAGGAGAACAAAATTCTAAAGATTGACGGATAGTAGACACTCTGTGCCCAATATAAGAACTACATCCAGTAGGTTTCTTTTGCATGATAGTACAAAAACAACTTTGGCACCTTAAATCAGTATGTACACAATGGAATTTTCAAAACAGATAATTCAATCTCCTAAGTATATTTACTGAAAATTTTGAGCACATCAAAAGGCATGACTATGAGCCGTTCAAAAATTTGTTTACATCAGTATGGATATATGAACACTGAATGATGAATCCCAATCCAAATTTGAACCTAAAAAATAATTTTGTATAATTGTATTGGTGTCCATGTGAATCATGAATGTGAAATCTAAACAGTGGAATTAGAATTGAAAATCTCATAATATTGCTATGTATCATGATGGAACCTTGAGTTCTCAGTTCTAATTTCACATTTCATATTTTCAAATCAAAACTGGGAATTCTAGGCACATCATGATTCAAGAAACTAATTAATTCACTAATAGATGAAAATGCCAATGTCAAATTATAAATGGAAAAATTACAAAACCGAGCTTATTATTTGGAAATTTCTAAAAGTCCAAAATGAAAGACAAGAAGCACAAAAATCTAGAGAATCAATAATAACCAAACCGATAGTATTCAACATCCACATCCTGTAATAGAATAGATGCTAATTTCCCTGATTAGTGATAAGAAGCACAAGAAATGTGGTGAGGAGAAGATGAAGAACCTTCTAAAACCAATCCAGTCCTAGGCATGGATGTGTCATCCCCAACATGAAAGGGATCATTAGAAAAACAACCCAAGGAGAGGTTAGCCATCAAGCATTCATGAGACTCCAAGCCTGCATCTTCCGGATTCACATCCTACAACTTTGAAGGACCTCAATTACAATATCCCTTCAATCAAGAGATGTGGCCAAGAGGTGAATATACACAAGATATTATGCCTTCGCAAATGAAGTCTATTTCTCTAGACTGAATGGATAAAGTGACAAACCCATAAGTGCTCCAATTTCTCTCTATTGCTGAAAGCTGAAAACTTGTGAAAGAACCCTATATGCAAGGGTTTGCAAATAGAGGGTATGGGCACCATAACATGACCATCATGTAAAGAGGCGTAATACTTCATAGTGCCCCTATCAATGAGTTAATTTCCATTACCAAATTGACCACCACATGTTATGAAGTAAACAAGTTCTTTTTCTCTAACAACACCATCAGACGAGGACATACCTTAGAAAATTCTATTCTAAAATAATCAGCCACCTCACTCTCTTCCTGTGGGGTCCTCCTCTTACCCTGAAATTTAGCCAAAGATGCTTCATCATTGTACTTTGGTTCAAAGTGTAGGATATAGAATGTTGATAGTTGTTGCATTTGTTCATTTTGTTAATGATTATGTCCCTTTAGTCTCATTCAAAATAGGGTCATGCTCTTCAAGTACTCGATGAATTCTTTCCAACATAATGGTGCTCTCATAAATGTTGCCCAACATAGGAAGATCAGTATCCCAAGCTCTAGCAAATCAATTATTGACTCCATTATGGAAAGAATAAACCCAAATTTTCCTTAGCAAACCCCATAACAATGGTAGCACTGATCTAGATTGCATTTTCATTGTTTCCTACTTTCCTTGTTTATCACTATGGCTTAACAACCATGGACAACCTAGTACAATTCATCTTGCATTTGCTACAATTCCACATGCAGCTTTCACCAAAATTTTTCCCTTCCCTATATTTGTCACACCCTTCCATATAGGGGAATCAATAGGGAATTTATGTTGATTCTCATCACCGTCCCTTTTCCCTCCACCACTTCTCCCACAATGAATACAAGCACCAGTTGACAAACATGAGGCTATTGCAAAAATGTGGAAGAATAGGCAAGCTATTGTTGATAGTTGATAGGTATTAGACCTGATTCTAGTTCAAAACTCAATTAGATAGTTGGGTTGGTTCAAATCCTGGTTCTAGTTTTTAAAACTATACATATATATAGGGATGAATCTCTATGAATTCGGGACAAACCTTTGAATTTGTTTGAATTCATTGAATTTTAAACTTTAAGGTTGAAGTTCAGTGAACCTTGTGACATAGCCTAGACTTTGCGCCATGTTCATAATCATTGCAAGAATTCTAACTTGCCACTTTGTTAGGAAAATATATTGAATAATTAGATAAAACTTACACTTATTTTAGTGAACCCGGACCTTTTTTTTATTGGCTTCCTGTTATCATGGTATGTCCGCTGCATCTTGCGCTACATGGGAGAGACTACAACTAATGACATTCAAGTTAGATTTGTTTGTCTAGTAGGCTATGTGTATAGGGTATCTTTTCCATAAAAGACACCTACTACATGCACTTGGCCCTTTGAATTTGGCTGAATTCACTAAATTTTAAACTTTAGGGTTAAAGTTTAGTGAACCTTGTGACATAGCATAGACTTTGTGCCATGTTCATATTCGTTGCAAGAATTCTAACTCGCCACTCTGTAAGGAAAATCTGTTGAATAATTAGATAAAACTTACACTAATTCTAGTGAACCCACATTTTTTTGATTGGCTTACTGTTATCATGATATGTCCACTAAACCTTACCCTATTTGGGAGAGACTACAACTAATGACATTCAAATTGGATTTGTTTGGCTAGTAGGCTATGTGTGGAGGGTATCTTTTCTGCAAAAGACACCTAGTACATGCACTTATCCCTTTGAATTTGGTTGAATTCACTGAATGGTTGAAGTTCAGTGAACCTTGTGACATAGCCTAGACATTGTGCCATGTTCATAATCATTGCAAGCATTATAACTTGACACTCTATTAGGGAAATTTGTTGAATAATTAGATAAAACTTACACTTATTTTAGTGAACCCACATTTTTTGTTGACTGGCTTCTTGTTATCATGATATGCCGATTGCACCTTGCCCTACTTGGGACAGATTACAACCAATGACATTCAAGTTGGATTTTTTTGGCTAGTAGGATGTGTGTGGAGGGTATCCTTTCTGCAAAAGACACCTAGTACATGCACTTGGCCATTTGAATTTGGTTGAATTCACTAAATTTTAAACTTTATGGTTGAAGTTCAGTGAACCTTGTGACATAGCATAGACTTTGTGCCATATTCCTAATTGTTGCAAGCATTCTAACTTTCCACTCTACTAAGGAAAATCTATTGAATAATTAGATAAAATTTACACTTACTTTAGTGAACCCACATTTTTTGTTTATTGGCTTCCTATTATCATGATATGCCCACTGCACCTTGCCCTACTTGGGAGAGACCACAACCAATGACATTCATGTTGGATTTGTTTGGCTAGTAGGCTATGTGTGGAGGGTATCGTTTTTGCAAAAAACAGCTAGTACATGCACTTTGCCCTGATTGCTAATATGTGTGGTGACACACCCACAAGCATGAGCACAAACATAAGTGTCTGCCATTGCTGAGACTTGAACCATGGTGGGGGTCATATGTAGTGCACCACTTAGACTGAACTAGCATACCACCATATTGACAAAACTCATTTAGGTAACTTCAAACTGAGTGCAACTATGTATAAAGGTAAACCATGTAGCATTATATAATGGTCCCTTGATTACAGAGAAATAGTTGACTATGGTAAAGACAAAAGAAACATTTCTGATAAAAGAATACAAATAAATGTCATTTATAAATTTAGTTTGAAGTTACTCAGTGAAGGCTACCCTTCATTCATTGTTAAGTAAAAGTTAAAACCATTAGAGGTAAATTACTATTTGGTAGTCAAATTCAGTAAATTATTCTCAAATATGTCCCTTACAGTGGATTTGAGGCACTGTAAAAGCTCAGAGATTGTGAATAAGGGATCGTGGAGCAAGCAAGGCCCATAATCACTAAGCTACACATGAGGCTTTCAAGTCTCCTTTGGGAGATGAATGCAGCACATGATGTCTTTCAAGGCTTGTTTAACTGATTAGAGCCCTCTCTTTCTTTCATTAACGATAGCTTATGTGTTTGTGGAATATTACAAAAATCCTTGAGAGATATTTTATTTACAATTTTTCTTGAAATCGGTAGGGATTACAATTCCCAACTGATGAGAGGGATCACTTTGGGTTACAACCTTGTTTTCTGTCAACTAAAATCCACCTGTAATCTTAGAATGTTTGTGTTTGGAGTTAAAATTATGAGAATCATCTTCTGAGAAGGTATGGATTCCAACTCAGGTCAAATCAACAGCAATATGGATGCTTCCCACCCCAAATAGTCTCTTCCAAAATCCATGCAATAGCCAACTTCACAAACAACTTCGTCAAGGTATTGATGGCAACTGAGGACCAAGGCAGTATGGATACTACCCTTGCCCCAAATGGTCTCTTTCAATCCGCCTTCATAAAATGCCTCTACTCCAATGTCTAACGGTAATTTTATAGTTAGTCTTCCCACTTTGTGTAGAAAAGAGGAGTTGCAAACTTTGATTAGTGACACTTATGAGTGAAAGTTCTAACCAAATATGCATGGAGTTACAAAGTATTTTATGATCAGAGGGACATAATTTTTAGTTTTTCGGGTTACTTTGAAAATGTTTACACCATGTTTGGGCCTTGTGGATGCTTCGTGAGATGTGGGGTGCATGGTGTATGGTTGGACCATGCTCTTCCATGATGGAATCGGACATTGGAGGTGGTTTAATATTTGCTACTAGAACTTGTTTGGATGTTTGAAAGACATTCTTCCTCGAAGTGTTGGATAAGTATGGAGCTTGGTGAGTTCATGTTATTGATGCATGAAGGCAATTTATGTGCTTGGAGTAGAGTTGGGTATTTCAGAGGAGGTTATTGGGCCCTAGATAGCATCAGGTTGCTTGGTTTCTTGCATGGAGGTTTACACTTGACATGTGAATTCTTGGGTTGAGGGAGTGGATATGTAGGTGTGGGATTCCTTAAGATGACAAATGACCTTGGATATGCATTGTCCTTAAGGAGACACATGATCATGGAGATGCATTGGAGCTTTGGACCTTTGGAGGATTGTTGGACCTTGGGGAGTAGTGCTCATGCCATGGAGGCCTTGCTTGTTAATCATTGTCACCTTTGAGCCTCACACATGTCACTTAGAGTAGAGTGCTTCACATGGGTGGACCTACTTGTGCCTTGAAAGTTTGCTTGCAGTGGACTAGGTCCACTTGTTATTGTAAAGCCCCTTTATCTCTCATATAAATAGAGGAAGGAGTGAGTTGTTATTATAGTCGATCATGCACTTGTGCATGTTCCTTTTCATACTTGGGTTAGAGATGTAAGAGTAGTGCTACTTTCTCTCTCTCTCAAGAGCACTGCTACTTTCTCTCTCTCTCTCTCTCTCTTGTTCAATATTATTTATTCTTTATGTGTTTTTGTCTTAAGGTGCTAGAGTTTCTTGGAGAATTCACCCAAAAACTTTATATATATAAAGAATAAATGAAAGATGTGGGGTGCATGGTGTATGGTTGGACCATTCTCTTCCATGATGGACTTGGACATTGGAGTTGGTTTACTATTTTCTTCTAGATTGGATGTTTGAAAAACATTCTTCCTTGAAGTTTTGGATAAGTATGGAGCTTGGTGACTTTATGTTGTTGATGCATGATGGGAGTTTATGTGCTTGGAGTAGAGTTTGGTATTTCAGAGGAGTTTATTGAGCCCTAGATAGCACATGGTTGCTTGGTTGCTTGCATGGAGATTTACACTCGACACATGGACTCTTGGGTTGAAGGAGTGGATATGTAGGTGTGGGAGTCCTTAATACACACATGACCCTCGATATGCATTGTCCTTAAGGAGACACATGACCATGGAGGTGCATTGGACCTTTGGAGGATTGTTGTACCTTGTGGAGTAGTGCTCATTCCATGGAGGCCTTGCTTGTTAATCATTGTCACCTTTGAGCATCACACATGTCACTTAGAGTAGAGTTCTTCACATGGGTGTACCTACTTGTGTCTTGCAAGTTTGTTTGTAGTGGACTAGGTCCACTTGTTATTGTAAAGCCCCATTACCTCTCATATAAATAGAGGAAGGAGTAGTTGTTATTATAGTCGATCATGCACTTGTGCATATTCCTTTTCATACTTGGGTTAGAGATGTAACAATAGTGCTACTCTCTCTCTCTCTCTCTCTCTCTCTCTCTCTCTCTCTCTCTCTCTCTCTCTCTCTCTCTCTCTCTCTCTCTCTCTCTCTCTCTCTCTCATTCAATATTCTTTGTACTTTATGTGTTTTTGTCTTAAGATGCTAGTGTTTCTTGGAGCATTCACCCAAAAAAATCATATATATAAAGAAGAAATGAAGCCGATGAACACAATCAAAACCTATCATATAATTCTCCATGCTTTCAAAAATCCTAGATAGGGAAAACCAAGAAAAACCCTAGCTCCACCAAATATACTCCAACAATCAATATTTTTGAATATGTTTTTGAAATATCTTTGGTGGAGTTAAGGTTTCTATTGGTTTTCTCTATCTAGGGTTTTGGAGAACTTAGAGCATTATATGATGAGTTGTGATTGTGTTCATGGATTTCAGTTTATACACACACATATGAAGTTCTCAACTGTCCAAAATTATGTTATTTCATATTTGACTTCTAGCTTACCACAACCATAAATTGTGTTATTTCAAAGATTTGACTTCCATATTTTCGTAAATACAATGTCCTCAAAAAGATAGCTGAAAAATTCCATATTCATAGTTAGATCATATTCCAAGAATATATACATGTGTTGTATGGATCAACAATTGTCTCACGAACAACAATCACATCACAAGCAGCAATTGAACTTGCTTGGGGAGGATATTAATTTATCCCCTCAAGTTCTTGAGTTCTTTATGCTATTAATCACAACCATTATACACAAAAATTTCCATTTAACTTGAGCTTTCCTAGAAACAGATTTGGAAGTTTCCCAACATGAAATTCCTAAATAATATGTTGTCTTGAAGCCAAGCGTGCACCATATCATAGTTAAAATCTAAAGTCTTTGGCACTCTTAAACCTGGCAATAGTATGAGAATCCTATACCATACTAAGAGAATATTTGTGCTAAGAGAGTTTGTCATGAATTTATAGCCATATTTTTTCTTAACGGTGAAAGTGGTTTTGTGCCACATAACTCAGTTTGAAGGACAAATATCCATATCATAAAATAGAGGCAGACTTGAAATTCTTGTTCTATAGCTAGAAGTATTGTTATGACATTGCTCACAACTTTTAAGTACTTTGTTGAATGACTTCAAAAGGATGTAAAAGTGATTTAGTGGGTCAGAATGTTCAATGATGGGTATTATTGTGAGATTATTTTCCCAACATGCTCCCACTAAATTGAAAATGGGATTTTTATGTTTATTGTTTGGGCCAAACATTGTAACAACAACACTTGTGCATTAACTATGCTAAAAGGTCACCAAAAAATACATAAATTATTCAAATTTAGGAAAAAAACATATATATTAATGTGCATCCATATGAATCACAACCTTTACACACACACACAATATATATATATATATATATATCCATTTAACTTGAGTTTTTCTGGAAACAGATTTGGAGGTTTCTCAACATGAAATTCCTAAAGAATATGGTGTCTTGAAGCCAAGCGTGCACCATATCATAGTTAAAATCTAAGGTCTTTAGCACCCTTAAAACTAGCACTAGTCTGAGAATTCTATACCATACTAAGAGCATATTTGTGCTAAGAGAGTTCAACATGCATTTGCAACCACATTTTTGCTTGTGTGGTTCTGTGCCACATAACTTTGTTTGAAGGAAAAATATCCATATCATAAAATAGAGGCAAGCTTGAAATGTTTGTTCTATAGCTAGAAGTATTGTTATGACATTGTTCACAACTTTTAAGTACTTTGTTGAAGGACTTCAAAAGGATGTAAAAGTGATCTATTGGGTTAGAATGTTCAATGATGGGTATTATTGTGAGATTATGTGCCCAGCATGCTCCTACTAAATTTAAAATAGGTTTTTCCTGTTTATTTTTTGGGCCAAATATTGTAACAGCGACGCTAGTGCATTAACAATGCGAATAGGTCACTTTCTTGTTAATTTGACCATGAATATCTCTTTTACAAAGCTATATTTAAACAAAGTCTAAAGTCTCGATTAGGGTCTTCACTCGTTTTTATAATTTTTGACTCTCCTCCTTTAAAGTTTGACTTTGATTATTTATTTAATTTAAAAACTAGTTGTTTAATATAGCAGTTACTTATTAATATTTTTTTTATTAAATTAATAAACTAATATCACAGTTTAAATATTATTTTCCAAAAACTAGTAATATTTGGTTTTAATAAATTAATTTAAATATTATTTTTCAAAAACTAGCCATTTAATGTAGTCATTACATATTAATATTTTAATAAATTAATAAACTAATATCATTATTTAAATATTATTTTTCAAGAACTAGTAATATTTTGTTTTAATAAATTAATTTAAATATTATTTTTCAAAAACTAGTCGTTTAATATAGCCATTACCTATTAATATTTTTAATAAATTAATGAAATAATATCATTATTTAAATCTTTTTTCAAAAACTGGCCGTCTAATATAGCCATTACATATTAATATTTTAATAATTTAATAAACTAATATCATTATTTAAATATTATTTTCTAAGAAATAGTAATATTTGGTTTTAATAAATTAATTTAAATATTACTTTTCAAAAACTAGCCGTTTAATATAGCCGTTACCTATTAATAATTTTAATAAATTAATGAAATAATATCATTATTTAAATATTTTTTTTCAAAAACTAGCCGTTTAATATAGTTGTTACTTAATAATATTTGTTTTTAATATATTGATAAATTAATATTATAATTTAAACATTATTGTTCAAATATAGCCATTACCTGAAATTATGTCTCTACATTGCTTTCTATTTAAGCCTTTGCCATGGTCTACCTCTTCATCTGGTCCTAATGATGAACCACACTCGTTGGTTTGGAACACGTCAGCCAAAAAATTCTCTCATGTGATTTCTACCGAAAGACTTTGTTTAGTTCATTATGGATCACAGAAGCTTGAATACAAAAAAGCAATATTTCTTAGTTCTGTTTACATTAGTGGTTTGACAAGAACATTTCTACAGTCTCTTCATTGAATTTCTTAAAGTTTTTACATTTATGCTTTTTGACGGAAAAAGGCCAAAATTTTACCTTAGCTAAGTAAGGATTCTTTAGATAACCTTCTAGCTTGGTTCCTTTTTGTTCCATCTAAGCTTGGCAAAGTGTCATGAATTTACATTGAACAATGTAAGAATCTAGTCTTCTCCAGAAACAATCAAGCCAACTCTTTCATTTTGCAAATTACCTACCAGTTCTAGACATATTCTTTGAAATTTATATGCTGAAGGTGTTGGATTTAGGTAAGTGATGAAGAATGCACACCTACAGTTCTATTGTTCACCTATTAGACCAATGAAAATTATAGGCAAACTTGGAAGGGTTGGAAGTGACTGTTCCAACCATACTCTTATTGGCTTGCAATACATATATTCATAACACATACCTACAATACTATTGTTCACCTATTCGGCTAGTGCATATTATAGGCAAACTGTTAAATGTTGGACTTCGTTGTCTCAAGTTCACACACCAGCTCTAAGGATGCAATGTATTGTGTGCATTATTAGATATGTTTGAGATTGCAAGCTAACTTTTTAAATAAATGCATGTATAAAACTTCTATATTAGCAAAATAACCATCAATATTTTTTTCTAGCATTTTGGGCTGAATTCACAATAGTATGCTAAAAAGTGTCATTTCAATGTCTGGAAATTAGGATATATAAATGTGAGATATATACTCTACATCTTTGGGTTATCTCCTTTTCAAATATGAGCTTTTTTAGGCTAAATGTTAATTGTTTGAACTTTGAACTTTGAAGAAATTCCTGAATGGACTTCGTAAATACTCGAATGAATGGACTTCGTAAGGCAGTGGTACCATAAATTGTGTTATTTCAAAGATTTGACTTCCATATTTTCACAAAATACAATGTCCTCAATAAATACTTGTATGTATAGATACTTATGTTTAGGATTATATATGTGTTGGAGTAGTTCCTTTATGTTTTACTATAATCCTAATGCTGACAAGCTTTAGCTGACTTTTATCATTAATTGTTCATAGAATATGCAAAAGATTTGATTGTCAAAATGTGGCAAAAATTACATTTCTTCTATTTTTTTTTTTCATGACAAGATAATCATGTTGCAGGAATAAGGTATCCTACAGTCTATTTCAATTTGTGGATATTTTTTTTCCTCCCATTTTTTTACAAGGATGTTGATTTCATTTTCATGTTTATGGTTTTTGCATGTATCCTATCTAGCCCCAAATTATGGTAATGGAGAGGATCTTGAGAATTAGTCGTGGACACAGACTATCAGAGGCTAATGTTACAATACCACTTCCACATAGTGTCAGAAAAAGTTTAATGGTAAGTAACATAAAAAAGAGTTATTTAACGACATGGTTGTGTTAGCCTCACCCTCATATGTTAAAACAATTGTAAGTCCAAATAATTAAATTAATTAAAATCATGAAAGTTCGGATTTAATCCTACCATTCTAGATTGAGTTTGTTCCTCATGGGTAGGAGTCAATTTAGGCCTAGTTGGTTGAGAGATTTTCTCCAACTAGTTAGGCTCCTAGATTAGTGTGTTGTTGAGATATTTTCTCAACCATAGTGTCCAAGATAGACATACTATCTTCAGACAAGCTTGCTCATGTATTTATTTGTACTGTTATCATTCTTTGTAGATTAGATTGTGAGTGTGAGGAATATAATACAGTGAGGCTCTCATGCCTTTTCTGCCATGTTTGATTTGCATATTTTTGCTATTTATTTTATGAGTGCTTTATTAGTTTTTGATTGAATATCCTTCATGTGGTATTGGAGCGTAATCGAAACCATGCATGCAACAATATTCTTCTTTGGTAGCCTTGGAACATAGAACAACTCCAACCTTTAGGAATTTTTCCTTTCTGAGTCCTTCGTTTCCATTGAATTTTATATTGGCCAGAGAATACAGGTTGCATGGGTGTGATGCAATTGTTGCCTCGACCATTAAACCTAAGCCTAATCATCTGTTCATCAGGAAATATAATCAAATCATTCCAAGCATGTAACATGCTTCTTGATTGCCTGTGTCGGTACAAAGTTTCAAAAGTTTGTCTGAATCTTCGTTCCATTTTGAAGCCTTTACAGTGAGGGATGCCATGGATGCCTGGCTAAGAACCTTTCGATTGGATGCTTCCAAACATAATCTTTTATATGTCATTTTTGCATTTGTGAGATCATCTGAAGAGTTAGCTGAAGTGCTAAGGGCACCCATTATCGAAATCAGGAGGTCATCATGAAGAACATCAACAGATTCTCAAAAGCATCATTTCATTTCAAGCTAGCTCCAGTTGACATCAATCATCTCTTCTATCTGCAAGATCCAGTAGAAAATGTGATTGCTCCATGAAGAGACGGATAGCATGCTCTTCTAGTACGCATCTTGTTCAATCAGAGTTTCAGAAAAAAATATTCAAGATCCTGATAGCACCAGGTGAGAGGGAAACGAAGACGCCAGCTACGGACCGTCGGTACTTAATGCACTGTGCTATCAAAGGTAGGAAAAATTCAAAGAACTCCAGATATCATCAATGCTTATGTGAAAATGGAGATTCAGTGAATGTGTAACTGCTGTAACATAGTGTAAAACGAGCAGTTTAACCACCACCCGAGCATGCTCCAGACTGCAAACAGCCTAAGCTCCAAGCTCCAATGGCACCAGAAGCCCACCAATATATTGAAATGCGTCTATTGAACCAACATCTAAGTACAAAATTGAATCAAGTACCTGATCAGATATCTAGCGAAGGGCTTTGAGACACAATCTGATCATGTCCACTCGAGCCATAGGGGTGGACAATTCAGCATCCAACATTCGCAGGTTGTGAATCAAGTAGTTCTTATATTCATCTCATTGTCTAACGTCGATAGGTCCGTCTAGGCAAAAGTAAAACTATAGAAATAAAAAGCCACTTGAAGTAGCTTTCATTGAAGCAACGTTGAAATCCATGTGCATTTAAAGGTATAAACTATTTTCTGCTTGCCATATTTGAGAAAACATTTTTTTTACAAATAAAATCTTTGTAAAAGTGTGGGATGAGTCAAAATCTTAAATTGAAATTGAATTTCAAAAGTCAAAGTGAGGGTTTATGTGAAAGTTAAGTGGAGCCGAATTTAAAATTGAAAAGTTTATTTTTTAATTATAGTGTTTTAGGGGAGAGATAAGGAGTGGATAAAATAATTTTTATTTGGGAGTCATAAGGGTGAATAAGGTTGATGTTTTGTGAAGTAATAAGGTGAAATTATTTTTTGTAATTTTGGAGTGATAAGTGTTTTGTATTTGGAGTGATAAGTGAATTTATTTGAGAGAGTCATTGTTGTAATCCAAAGTAATATTTTACTTTGAGAGAGATTGAGTAAGTGAACATCCATATTTTGAAGACAATTTTCCTCAAAGATTAAAGGTTGATGTACTCAAATACTTAATAAAGACATATTTTTGTGGTGTTGAAGTGTCCTAGATCTGCCCGAAATTGAATAAGGGGATCTTAGGTACACCTTGTGTAGTGATTGATTATGCATGTTTTGTGTCTAGTTTTGACACTAACCTTCTTGTGGTATCCTTCTAATATGGTACACATGTAGCACACAAAAAATTAGTGAATTGCATGCACATAATCATTTTCATTCAAGCTTATGTAATCAAGCGAACTACAAACAATCAAGAAGCAGCAATACATAATCAAGTTGTCAAAGATGATTCTACATCAACATCCAATCAAATTAATGAAGTTTTCATCTACATCAACAACATTTGCATCAATTCAAAAGAATTTTTTTGGAAAATGAACTTGCACCATTTTTTTTAATAAGCTCAATACAAAACTATAATTTGCAAATCATAATTTGTAAGTTGGCTTGTAATCAAAGTCACATTGAGCTGAATTGTAAGGGTGCATTCTCGGTTGAAACTGAAACCCAAGCTTTGAATTTTTAGGGAGTCAAATAAGTCTAGTGAATCCATTGTTTTCAACTAAGTCAATTCCCCTCAATTGAGTCAATTAAGTGAGTCAATTCTGTTCAAGTGAGTTAATATCATTTCAACTTGTCATTGTAAACATTGGGTGCATTTTCGATAGTATTCGACACCCTTCTTTTGATCAATCAAGAGTGTGAGTTCAAGAAAGTGCAAAGTTCACAACATCAAGAGAGCTAGTACAAGCGAGCATGTCAAAACTCATAATGGGTAAAGGAGGAAAATGTCTTCAAAGTGCAGAACAGGAGATTAAAAATTTGCAAGATTGCAATCATGAGTTACAGAACAATGTTGAAATACTGGAATGGAAGTTGAAGTAGAATCAAACCTTAATCAATCAAATGACCAGTACATTAGAAGTAGCAAAAGATTTTCAAATTGAGCTCGAAGTGAAAGAAAAGCTCATTCATGCACTTCAAATTAACTTAAGTGAAAAGAAAGATTTACTAGATGCACAATGTGTAGAGAAGACAGATGCAAGTTGTGACAAAGAAGACCTCATCACAACAGCAAATGAAAGTTGTGATACAAGTGATCTTATTCAGCATATTAATGAATGTTGCGACATAGATGAACTAATCAAACAGGTTGATGTCAGTTGCGACACAAGTGTTCTTATCCAACCAGTTGAACTACTTAATGATGCAACAAGTAGTACGAAAGACCAAATTGATCAGTTCGATGCAGTATGTCAAACAGATGCATTGTTAATGCTTGATGACCAGTGTGACACAGAAGGTTTAATAAATAAAGGACAGGATGTTAGTAGTAGCAACAACTATGAACAACAACAACAAGATATTATTTCCAAGAAGGTGATTCTCTCCAACTAGTTAGGCTCCTAGATTAGTGTGTTGTTGAGATATTTTCTCAACCATAGTGTCCAAGATAGACATACTATCTTGAGAGAAACTTCCTCATGTATTTATTTATACTATTATCATTCTTTGTAGATTACATTGTGAGTGTGAGGAACATAATACAGTGAGGCTCTTAGGCCTTTAGTTTTGTAAATTCCACGTGGATGTTATTTTTTTAGGGTGAGCTCTTTGCAGGTAAGATGAGTCCTAAAACTTAGGTATACAAAAAACACATCTTTGGCCTTTGTTGTGTATCTGTCATTCTTTATATCATTGATGGAAGTTTATTGATGATGTAAAACAAAGGATGGGAAGGCCCTGCCAATTCTCTTGACAAAAAATAAATAAAATGGAGTGGTAGAATTGTGTTTTAAAGGGTGAGTCAGAAATTAGTACTTGAAAGGTAGAACTTGAGAATAGAAAGCTATCTAATCTGGATCTAGAGACACAACAGACCGTGGAAAAAAAATGATGGTATTGATGAGTCTTCCCAGTAAATAAGCTCTAACTATTAGACAGTTGCCCAAATTTTAGTTATCTGCAATGTCAATAGTGACTCTAGATTTATTTGTATGAGTAGCAAATTTGGCCATTGTCCTATTCATTTCCTATGAATGATTTTGATTTTCAAACTCCAACTAGTTCGTTGTTAAATTAATTAAAGTTTGGATGACAAACTTATATTTTTCAATGCTCTTTTCTAAATCTATTTTCTTGAGTAAGTGTGTCTTTTTACTTTAGGTACTGTAGATTTCTATTCTGTGACATATGATATGATATACTTGCCTGGATAAATAGACAGAAGTGTTGTACAACATAGTTTTTTTTTAAATCTAAAGAAACATTGTTTCCAAATACAAAGTTTATTAATTAAGAACATTTTTTACACTTCTTTGCTAAGTTATGATTATATTTCGGTAGGGGATTTCGTGTACATTGATATTGCATTGTCTCTTTGGTTTGTGTTAGGTAATAATGATTAATAACAAATGTGTTCTTGATCAGCAGACACACATCTTATTCTACGATCGACAGGAAACTCCGTGGTTTTCAGGCATGGCAACAAAAACACAGATGTCAATGGGATATCCAAAGTCCGTGTTGGATGAATTTAATACTAGTAATGATTTTTATTCCTTGTCAGATAAAGAATGTCACGAGTCAAATTCAAATAAATAGAAGCAACTCAAGAATAAAGGTGAAGCTATTTCTTTTTGTCCAAGTCAATTTCTATTATTTGTTGGAGATTCGTGTTACATTTGCATAGAGGTTTAGATATCATTCAGATGTCTAAACACCAAACAACAACAACAATGAGATTTTTCTTTCACTCAACCTATAACATATTGCATATGTCTTCATCGCTGTTCTTCTTCCATATGCTATCCACTTATGACATTTCCTTTGCAATATTAGGTGCATTTGCTAATTATAGGTCATTTATAGATTATACATGTCTTCAGAGTTTCACTTATAATTGAGTATTCAACTGAACATATGGATTCTCTTATACATAATCATTTTTCTCTCCACCCACTTTTCATAACTTCCATAACCATTGGGTAGGGACTTGCAACTTCGATGTTGCTTTGCTTTTTTAGGAAAATATTGCTGAGACTTTAATTTATTGAAAGTTGTAAAATTTACAATTTATGAAGTTTCAAGGTCTAATATTTAAAAGTATAATTCTTTAAAGGGTGCTAGCTCAATGGAATAGCACCTACTTTACAAGAAGGAGGTTGGTGGTTCGATTTTGTAAGGCCCTATCTTAGGGTATTCTAACATATCTATTTTCTCTGGGAATTAAATGCAATAAGAGGCAATAATTACTTCTTTACTAGACATTTAAACAATAATAATTTTCCATTTACATTCTAATTCCTACAACTTATAGTGAACATTTCATTTCAATAATCTACATGAGTAATCTATGCCTAGAGGAATACCTGTACCGGTGGCCAGTGGAGATTCCCTTGAGTTGTTGCTCCTGTTGAAACACTCCTGTCGACTACCGATTGGATTTACCTCCTAGCGAACTAGGAAATAATTCCTAGCCTAGGAAACCTCCACAAGTTCCCTAGCTCTACAATCCCAAGTCCAACCAAATGTAGTTTGTGTCCAAGATGCATAATCCAGACCAGGATAACAATAATACCTCCAAACTCTAAGCCAAGAAACCTCACAGGTTCCTTTTAGCTCTCCCAAATTCACAACCTCCAAATAAAAAAGCAAGACTTAGCATCCCCATATGACCTTTTCTCCCTTCCTCCTTCCATTTTTATACTCTCCTTCTCTTCTCTCACCTCAACCACCTCTCATTAATGTCATTAACCTCTCCTCCATCCTTACAGTTGATTCTCTTCTCCCAAGTAAATCTCGGAGTACATTTGTAAATGTGATATGAATAT